>JAVGWX010000014.1:14969152-15569152 GCA_036924085.1 Ariolimax columbianus
GTCTTTGTTGACAAAACGATGACATGTATTGACAGTACAGTGATCTGTGTTACCGGTACGGTGGTCTGTGTTGACAGTACCATCGTATATGTTACCGTTACGATGGTCTGTATTGACAGCACGATCGTATATGTTACCGTTATGATGGTCTGAGTTAACAAAACGATGACATGTATTGGTAGTACAATGATCTGTGTTACTGGTCTGATGGTCTGTGTTGTCTCTGTTACTATCATATGTTTATCGTTATGTAAATGAGGAGTTATGAACAAAAATGCAGATAATAAAGTACACCGTGACACAATTATATTATTTACAGTATGATTAAGGTCATTGCTTCTTTCATTTTGAGTCTGTGTAATATACTTGCTATGCTATTGTTTTGTACTTTATATTTATAAATCCGCACTTTTTCCACATAATGTGACTTGTTTTATAATGCTCCTCAAATTTATCTTGAGACAATTAAACTGTGAATCATTTCCTGACCTATCGTTTTGTAGTGTCAATACAGCAGAACAGTTAAATCAATTGACTCTCGGGGTAAAGAATCCGTGTTCCATATATTGCGCCTAAACGCTCCAATCTACCCAGATGCAGATATTTTCTTGTCGTACAGTTAAATAATACAATGTTGTGAAGGTTATAAATAGCTACCCACATTCAGAACACGTTGAGATTTAGTACAATGTAGTTTCCATCACTGTAGCAATGAGCACCGTGGTTGTCATGGCAACTATCATCATTTGGCTGAGCAACCCTGACACAGGTTATAAGGTTGTATCATCATGTCTCTTCACTGGGCCCTATCATCTGGTAGACGTCCTGACACAGGTTGTAAGGGTGTCTCGACATGTCTCTTCATTGGATTCTATCATCTGGTAGTCCAGTCCTGACACTGGTTGTAAGGTTGTCGGGGAATGTCTCTTCACTGGGCCCTATCAAATGGTAGACCAGTCCTGACACTGGTTGTAAGGTTGTCTCGATATGTCTGTTCATTGTACCCTATCCTCTGAAGTTATCTTTATTTCAGTAAATGATCGTACATTAATATCCCTGCAAACCTAAGATGTAAACGTGTGTTTTGATTGCTCCTTCCTCTTGTATACTGAATCTTGCCGTCTAGTATATTTTGTAGAAGACTTTCATGTTGCATTTTGAGTCCTAGAGAACTCAATCTTCGTTTTGTTATCATTGTTAATATTTATTTATATTCCTCAGTGAGGACAGTGTTATTTGATCTTCTTTCGGTCCAACTCGCTGATTCCATTCTACAGCTGCACCATATGTTAAGGTATCTATGTTTTATTTCTCCTTCTTTGATAGAATCCATGTTTAAACTCATTACAGTGCAATTTACCATATATGGGCGGCGATGATTCTTGTTCTCAGTTCTATCATGATAAGATGTTCTGCTCAGGACACTGGTAAGTGGGGCATGCCTGTTTCGTTTTCAAAATTAGAGATTGTTGTGGGATGTGGTCTTTTCAATTTATCTGTAAAATTTTCTGCCTAACGTTTCATTTGTTCTTTTTCTATAGTAAGAAGGTTGCCATGTTTATCTCTAATTGGTGTATTTGTAGTAGGTGATTCATTCCATAACTGTCTTGTGATCTGGCGAAGGTATCTGCTGTTGCCCACTTTTGCTGCACTTTCAGCTGTTGTGGCTGGTTCATTGAAGACCTGTCTCTTGTCCTTGCGAGCGTTATATTTAACCATTTTATTAAGCCTTCTTGCAATTCTCATTTGCAATAGGTGTTGTTGATGTGTTTAATTCTGTTGTCTTTCTTTCTTGGATTTTACCCCAGGTGTCATCACTCAGAAACTTTTTCTTTTTGTGTTTGGAATATCCAGCTATCGTTACTGCTGCGTCTTTCAATGTTGTACTAACCTTTTTTCCATTTGTTATCAATGCTGCCAATGGTTATGTTATCAGTTAATATTGGTAGTGGCTCAACATGCTAGTCTACGCATTGTATTATGTTCGGTTTTATGTTAATAGCAGTTTCTGTGCTTCATTGTTCTTCTTGCTTTTCAGCTGGTAAAGTTTTTTTTTTAAGTTTAATCTTTAATTTGGATATGCAAAGATTGTGGTCACTGCCAATGTCTGGGCCGCGATAAAATCTGACATGCTGAATTGATGAACGCAAGATTGTGTGGATACAGAAATGAATTAGCTCATTTTTTGTTTTACCATCAGGAGAATTTCAAGCTATTTTTTGTGTGTGGAAGGCTTAAAGTGGAAAGATGGTATCTGCTACAAGATTTGATACTTCACAGAATTCTAATAGTCGTTCACCATTCTCATTCATTTCTCCTAAACCATGTATACCTATAAATGCCTTTTTAGTCCGTCATTGTTGTTACCTAGGTTGGCATTGAAGTCGCCCATTACTATTACTATGTCGTGTTTGGGGACCTTTAGAAATGGTCTTTGGTAGTATCGATGTTGTCATTAGTTGGCGAGAAACAATGTAGAATCGTAAGTTTAACAAAATTGGTTTGAAATCTTGCTATTAGTTTTTCGCTAATTGGTTCCCAACTGATGAGATATTTTTCAGCTCTGGCTGTCATGAGGATAGCTACTCCCTGGCTGTCAAAAGGATAGCTACTCCCTGGCAGTCATAAGGATAGCTACTCCCTCTGTGTGACGATCGTCTCCGCCAGAGTAGATAATGTGTTTATGTTCATCTGGGAGATATTTTTGTATGTGCCTGCACTCGCTCAGACCTAAAGTGTCCAGGTAATAGTTACTCATTGCTAACCTCTGTTTTACCAATTTGATACATAATGCGGACGTTCCAGTATCCGACTTTGAAGATGGTATTTGCATCTTACATGTTAGGTTGTGCCATAGCAATCAAATTACATGCTGTTGATTTGTTCCGTTAAATCTGTTTTTGTTGAATTGATTATATTTACAGTTAATTCATCAAATTGATTTTGAAATTTGTCAATCTAGTGCGTAATAACGTTTTGTTTGGACTCGTTAGGGAGAGCAGATTGTGACTCCAACGATCGTTAGTGTGAGCAGATCGTGACTCCAATGATGACGCCTTTCAAGTACAGAAGTTCAGCCCATCCTCCCGCTTTTAGCTTATATATACCACGATGTTCCCTCACATGACCAGTTCCTACTTGATGACGCTACTTCCAAAAAAAGCATTTTGATCTCTTATGACTTTCCTACTTGAAACGTCTTCATGTGTTCCTTGGGACATATCAACGCAATTGTATTTGAAAGCTTTGTCACCGTTATCTATTGACGCGTGCCATTGTATAATAGCTCTTTCGATCTGTTAGAATGAATTGTATTCGCATATCTTCTGCATATATAATGGCATCTCTAGAAATAGTTTCTTCTTTTACATGGTATTGGGCTGATTGTCACAAAGAGCTCTGCTTTTATCTATGAGAATTACACGTTTGCGATCATTTTTTTTTCTCATGTCTAAAACAGCTTTTTTGGAAGCGGTCCCAACGAAATAATTTTCGTGAACTGATTGTAACATTGTTTGATCATTTTGCTGCATTGTCTTCTGCAGCTTTTATCATTTCAGTATAGGTTTGTACTTAAATGTCTTTGCATGCCTGAGATTTAACTTTAAGACCTCCATGTCGCACATTGTTGTTCCATCCAACTCAGTCTTTATTTTTGTACACATCTCGATATTTTCTGTGTGCTGCCTACCCCCACAAGAACACTGTCATTGTATCTTTATTATGTTGAACTCACTCGTTGCATTTTACGATAACACCGCTTTCCAATCGATTCCATGCTTTTTTTTTCTTCTTCACTACCTGTGTTTACCTTCCCGTGTTTTATTTACTGGATGATGTGCTCATCTCTAAAGTTTTCACCTCAGATGTTTAATTCGGTTTTATATTCTCTCTACCACTGTTATTTTTAAAAACAAATGCCATTTAAGGTTGTTGACTTATGTCATAATTCTATAAGCGCTGTTTCAATTATGGCTGTATTCTCTAAGATGGATTTTTAAATGTTACTATGAAACCTCAATACTATCAAAACTCAATACTCTCAAACCTTATTACTATCAAACCTCAATACTGTTGTAACAGTTCCCGCCGGAGCAAGAAGAGTTTAGGATGCCTGAACATGTTAAAGCTTAAAGTTACCTGAATGCATTCAAGGTCACTCACCGTCTCAGCAAAGGAGAACAGAGTTGGGTTAAGGAATGTGGACAGGTAGAAACTGACCACTGGCCTACCGATTTTGGTAGGGGGAGATTGATTGACAGACGAAATTGGCAGCGGGGCTTGCTGCGAGAGAATGAGTGACAGGTGTGCAAAGTGTTTCGTTCCATTTGGGATTGAAGATGACCATACCTGAGATCGATTGGTCAAGCGGCAAAAGAAGGTGCAAGGCTACCACAAACAGATACCAGTATGACGTACGAAGAGTCAAAACGGCTTATCAAAGCCAGATACATGACCAAATGGGAAACCGAACATACTGGTTACACCAAAAACGATGCCTATTACCAGTTGAACCGAAGAGAGCAGGTCGTTGTCTTCAGACTTCGCACTGGCCACAATAGACTGAGGTACCACCTTTTCAACAAATTGAAGATAGGTGGAACCGACGAATGCCCGTGTGGTACCGGGAAAATTACCGCTGAACATCTGCTGCAGAACTGCCCGACATACGAGGATCAGAGAGAGCAGATGTGGCCATTGCCAGTGGAACTGCAAGACAAGCTCTATGGTAGTGGCGAGAGTCTCAGGATGACCGCCGCTTTTTTCGAGAAAATAATGGTTACTGTCTGACTGTGTACGCAGAAGAAGAAGAAGAAGAAGATTGGTCAAGCTCTGGCCTTGCTTGAGGATATATAACTCGAGACAAAGTTTAGCTCGGGAGGCTGGAGGAGAGATGGAGAGTGAGGGAGAGAGTGAGGCTGTTTGGAGGGGAGTGAGAGAGACAGAGAGAGAGACTGAATGTAGATAGTATGTTTAACTCACCGACTTAGGTAGAGGAGCGATTGATAGACTGTTGGACGGATGTTTAGTGATAGAACAGGATCGCTCAAATAGGTGTGTGAGTTTTGCATTAATAGATAATCTGAACGTGTGTTTGTAAGCAATGACACATTGTGAACGAGTATGTCGAGATCGCCCGCCTGAGGGGATTTCAGTGTGGAAGAGTATTTGATAAGGTGTGTTGAAGACGCAGTTAAGGCGATGTGTGTGTGATGTAATTGTAAGGCAATAGAACTGTTTTTTTTAGATAGTTGGGAATTCCATCAATAGCTAATGCTTACAGTTCCCGTTTTAGTTGAATGTTTAGTTAAGATGATATGTATTATATTGTGTTTGTAATTTCTCTACTCATTCTATGATATGAGTATGATATAATAAATATGCCACCTGCTGTGTGATATGTCATTTACTGAGTATGGTCATGATGATGTGGATGAGTGTGAGAATGTTCTAAGTTAGAATAACGGCCAGGGCAACAGAGGATCTGCTACACTATCAAACTTCAATACTATCAAACCTCAATACTATCAAACCTCAATACTATCAAACCTCAATACTATCAAACATCAATACTATCAAACCTCAATACTCTCAAACCTCATTACTATCAAACCTCAATACTATGAAACGTCAATACTATCAAACATCAATACTATCAAGCCTCAATACTCTCAAACCTCATTACTATCAAACATCAATACTATCAAACCTCAATACTCTCAAACCTCATTACTATTAAACCTCAATACTATCAAACATCAATACTATCAAACCTCAATACTCTCAAACCTTATTACTATCAAACCTTATTACTATCAAACCTCAATACTATCAAACTTCAATACTATCAAACCTCAATTCTATCAAACCTCAATACTTTCAAACCTCAATACTATCAAACCTCAATACTTTCAAACCTTAATACTATCAAACCTCAATTCTATCAAACCTCAATACTATCAAATAAGTAAATAATCGAACCACAAAAAAACGATCAAACTATTTTACATGATGACGAGAAAACGATCAAATCATTTTTTTAATGTGGACACAGAACCATCAAATAATTTTATAATATGAACACAGAGCCGTCAAATAATTTTATAATGTGAACATAGAATCATAAAGGCATGGTGTAATGTGAACAAAGAACCAATAAATAATTGTATAATGTGAACACAAAACCATCACATCATTTTATAATGTGAACACATAATCATCAAATAATGTTATAATGGGAACACAGAACCATCAAATCATATTATATTGTGAACACAAAACGATTATTTAATTTTATAATGTGAACATTCAACTTTTCCATTCTTGTGTACTGTGAACAGGGACAAAATCCGTAACCAGACAGTACCTAGCAATATCGAAGTTCAACCTGTGCAGACACGAGCAGACCAGTCCCAACTACAGTGGTTTGGCCGTGTCTGTAGAATGGAAGAGGATCGGATACCAAAGCGGTCATGGGAGATAAAAAGTCAAGGACGCAAAGCCCAAAGACGTCCCAAATGACATTGGGAAGACAAAATTCGAAAGTCCCTAAGTGACCTAGGGCTGGATTGGAAAGAGGCCAGGAAAAAGGCGGCGGATAGAGCAGTGTGGCTTTTTCTCTGGAAAACCTCTACACATCACGGTAGAAGAGGAGCGACTAAGGAAGTAAGTTGTACTGTGAACATAGCACGATCAAATCATGTGTTAGTGTGAACAAAGACCGATCAAATAATTGTTAAGTGTGAACAAAGATGATCTAAGCATTTGATAATATGAACAAAAAAACGATTAACACATTAATCCCATGTTATCTTACCAATTAGTGATTGGATCATTTTACACTGTGAAACAACGATACAATCATTTTATAATGTAACCATACACCGACCTAACCAATTTATATTGTGACTACAGAGTCACTAAGTGCCGTGGGTTGAAAAGATAGGCTTAACACCACATTTTATATGTGCAGCACGACGTGACGGGATTAGAGCGTGACAGAGCGACCAAAACCATTTATAATATCACAACGGAACGGTCAAATCGCTGTGCTGTTGAGCTACAAAATGGATGAACCATTGTTTAATGGAACCACATAACCCTCGAATTATCCCGCGATAGGACCACAATAGGATCAAATCATAGTTTAGCAAACAACACAATCATTTCTTGGGAGGGGGTTTCTGGAAAAAAGAAACTATTGCAGTGAAATAGTCGATTTATTTTGCAAAACATTGCTAGCCTATCGCCAACCTCGTTCCTTATTTCACTGGAATGGGGGCCCACATAAATTTCACCAAGTTGGCGAGGGCCCATCCGTGAATTACAATCTCTAATGAAGATTTTGTGGTAGTTGCGGATTTGTTGAAGGGTGTCGTGGGAGCCGTCGTAAAAGTCTGCGTGGTCTTGTTATGCTTTGTCTGCTGTCGGTCCGTATGTTTGTATGATGGTGACATTGTGATGACTTGAGATGGCGATGTCTAAGGATACCAGACGATGACTTATGAATGACATTTTTTGTACGACGTTGACGATGTGAGGGGAGGGCGAGGGGCAGGCGGGAGCGAGGCAGGGGAGTGGGTTGACCAAGAATCCGACCCCTCCTGGTGTTGAATGTTCTTTGCGGGCTCCTAGATAAACGCCTGTGCCATTTTCCCAGCGGGCTGAGAGTTCCTTTTCTCTTTTTGTCCCAATGAGACCGATTATATCGTAGTCGATTCTTCTGATCTTGTCTTTCTGCAAATTTCGCGCATTCTTTCATTTCAACACACGGATTTACATGCTGCAGAGACATCAATCAAAGGACCAGAATCAATCCTCAACCCTGCGACGGCTGCCTTCCTGGCTGCTAGTAGTAACCTTACAGAACCCATCATCATAGACATCAACGTCGACTAGACAAGACTGATCTCAAACATTACATCCATTACAAAAGCCGCTCGACTTCCAACACTCATCTACACAGTCAATTGCATATTACCCAATACACGAGAATTGTTGTGGGAAAGGCCCAATTTGACTCGATTCTAGGTAAACAACACAATTGTTAATGCCCTTGGCAATCTCTGTCTCCGAAAGCCACGATATCGACGAGAACCACCAGAGAACGACGAGAGAACGACGAGAACCACGAGAGAACGACGAGAGAACGACGAGAACCACGAGAAAACGACGAGAACCACTAGAGAACGACGAGAACCACGAGAGAGCGACGAGAACCACTAGAGAACGACGAGAACCACGAGAGAATGACGAGAACCACGAGAGAATGACGAGAACGACGAGAGAACGACGAGAGAACGACGAGAGAACGACGAGAGCCACTAGAGAACGACGATAACCACTAGAGAACGACGAGAACGACGAGAGAACGACGAGAACCACTAGAGAACGACGAGAACCACTAGAGAACGACGAGAACCAAGAGAGAACGACGAGAACCACGAGAGAACGACGAGAGAACGACGAGAACCACGAGAGAACGACGAGACAACCAAAAGAGAACCATGGAAAAAATACGAGAACCATGTAAGAACGACGAGTAAATCACAAAAAATGGATGAGAGGATGAGAGAACGACACCAGAACGACGAGAAAACCACAAGAGAATCACAAGAAAAGCACGAGAGAACCTCGAGAAAAGCACGAGAGAACCACAAGAAAAGCACGAGAGAGTCACGAGAAAACCACGAGAGAATCACAAGACATCGATGAGAGAACGACGAGAGAACCACAAGAGAACGACTAAAGAACGAGAGAACGACGAGAGACCTACGAGAGAACGAGAAAACCATTAGAGAACGACGAGAGACCCACGAGAGGACGATAGAACCACGAGAGAACCACGAGAGAAATACACGAGAATGACGAGAAAACCAGAAGAGAACCACAAGAAACCACGAGAGAACCACGAGAAAACCATGAGAGCACCACGAGAGATCGATGAGGGAACCAAGAGAGAACCAAGAGAGAACGACTACAGAACGAGACAACCACGAGAGAAACACGAGAGAACGACTAGAGAACGAGAGAACGACTAGAGAACGAGAGAACCACGAGAGAACCACGAGAGAACGACTAGAGGACGAGAGAACGACGAGAGACCTACGAGAGAACGACGAGAAAACCATTAGAGAAGGACGAGAGAACCACGAGAGAACTGCGAGAGAACCACAAGAGAACGACAAAGAATTCCCCCGAAAACCTCTCCTCTCGAAGCTCTGCCGAACGAACACAGGCATGTCATTCCCTGTTTAAAAACAGCAAGTGGGTCCCGTACCGAATCAAAGATGGGCATGGAAGTGATTGCAAAAGAATACTACACATAATTATTTAAATAATCATACCCCCCTCCCCCTTCCCCAAATCTATTCCTCTTCTCCCGACTCTCTGTAACACAGTATCATCTGCAATATGCTATGCGGTGGTAACATGGACACTCACGAAGGAGATGGCGTCATAACTCAGAGTGATCCAAGCCTCTCTCTCTAGAGAGAGACGCATAGTCGGCCTCACGCTTCATAGCCAGCTCAGTAAAAGGTCTTTATTACTCGGACATACATCAGATGTGACCGGTGGAAGATGAATTCGATGACTTTGTCATGTTCGCTGCATGAAAGTCGGTCGCATCCCCAAAGATATTCTCAATGGACAGCTGGCGTGTGGTAAAAGAACAGCTGGCCGACCACAGCTGCGGTTCAAAACCGCATGTAAGAGAGACATGACGGCTCTGGATATGGATTTGACATCTTGGGAAGATATAGCTGCAGACCGATCCAAATGGAGACGTAACCTGAAGAAGAGCCACCTTAGGCTGGGCGAAAATAAGCTCATGCAACAAAGGGAAGTAAAGAGACAATGGCGAAAGGACAAGGTAAACCAAAAACTCGGCAGAGAGTTGCTACTCCAAGGTCAAAAGATCAATGTTCAAAAGTTAAGGATCTGTCTATCTTTATGTCTACTTTCTGTCGAACTATCTGTAATCTGCTCTCAACTTAATTTTCTGGCTTTTTGACCGTTACTTTCTTGAGCTTTGATCTAGTCAGCTGTACCATCATGTAACTGCTCTTCCATTCGGCAATTTCACACATGATGTATCTTCCACGGTCGCTTGCCCTGGCGTTGCTCTATTAGTTTCTTTTTGCTGTATCTCAGCTCTCAGACTGATTTTAATAGCGCACGACGACCTACAATCAGGACTCTTGGATACGCCAATCACACACTTGATGTATCTGTACCGCTCACTTGCTGTAACGTCTATACGCTTCTCCGTCCCCGAACTCTGAACTGACTATCGTCTTCCAGTTGTTGTCTCTTTTGTTTCATTGCATCCCTGTTTGGGTCTTTCTAAGTCTCGCTTCTTATTGTCCACCAGGAGGAGAACGTAAGATTAGCCAATGTGCCCTTTCTCGGACCGAACTTTGCCCATCTGTATACATGATAGATAATCCTGGATTCTAGAAATGAGTTGATGGAGCTCAAGCCAGCTATTTGTCCAATTTATGTTATCTAGAGTAGTGCCCAAACTTCTTTGGCTCTAACTTTGTTCAGTTAGAGAGAGAAACATAAGAGAGCGTTTGTTGTGCTAGTTAACGTGTGATCTAAATGATGTGACCAACAAAATAAACTCCACAGGTTCCAGATTCGCAAAACTGCCAATGTTTGAGACAATAATGAGATAGAAATCTCTGTCACAAAAGTTTATATAATTTGTTCACTCCTTACATGTTTTTGTTGTCTCGTTTTTCGAAGCTGTATTAAACATTGAATTTCTTTTAATGAGATGCCGAAGGCGTACTTTATTTATTTAAACTAAGTCTGCCGTAATCTAAAAAAGATTTCGCGAAATGTTTCTCTATACTTTGTACTCATTTTGAGATACATAAAAATATTCACACTTGAATTTGTAGTTTCAAATAAACATCCAGTTGACCACATTCCAATGAACAAGTTTGTGTATCGTCCAACAACGCTAAATTCAGGTTCAAAGAATGTTACTAAGAATAAAATGAAACCAGGGGTGTAGCATACAATGAGGATGCTGGCAATGAGGACAACCATACTCATGGTTTTCCGGTCTCGATTCGACATGGAATCGAATTTGACCTGGTCGACATTCGCTGCCTGACGCCATAAGCTCTTCTGTCCTAGTTTTCGTATTAAAACTGCTGTTAATATAACCACAGCCACAAACGATACAAGTCCTATAAACGCTTGTGTTATGTAAACTATTTCAGTCAACCTGCCGCTGTTACTAGCAAACAATACGCCCAATAGAGTTTGATTGATGTCGGGATAAAATTTCCAACCAATCGAGGTGGTGCAGTACTCAGGGGCCACTGACAGGAATATCAGAATATATATAACAATCATAACTGTAGCAGTTCTCTTAGGAGTTATCATCCGCTTGATTTTTAAAGGAAAAGCTATACACAGACATCTCTCCATTGTGGCGTAGACGGTGATCAGGCCTGTTATTTTTGAGAACGTGACTCTAGGAAGGCTCATCGTCAGGTACTGAAACTCCATAGGCACAATAGGTACGTGTGTCCAATCAAACAAAGGGTTTGAACACACGCCTAGCCACAGCTGCATAAACAAACCACTCAGATCAGATATGGCCATTGCAAAGAAAGTAATATTGATACTTGAATCCAAACCTTGTTTGTAAAATACGACCAAGTTAATCATGTTGGTTGTCATTCCAAACACACTAACCAGACTGGACAGAATGACACAAGTCACTACCAGGATAATTTGTTTCTGTCCTTCGCTGATAACTCCTATCACAGAGTGCGTGTCTGCACGGGAATCAGCAAGCACAGAGTTGTTCATGACCTTTTCAGAAATGAACATTTTCCAAAATGTATGTGAGAGTTATTAGCATAATACTCTGTCAAAACACACGTAAATTTGGATATACTGTGCCTCTGTTAAAGTTTACTATTTTGATATTGACATGTCATCACTGAACTGCTTGCACTAGAGGTTAACAGGTACATGATCTCTGTTACACGCCTGTTATTCTTGAGCATATCTGTGAAAATGCTTTTTTTTGCATTAATATTTCAGACATGTTAGCCTCCATCTACACCAACATACTGTAAAACTAATATCATCCCTAATAAACAAATGAACACACTTTTACTGAAATCACCGTTTCAATGGCCACATTGAAGTACTTGCTGCAGCCTTCCCGCGAGGATACCAGTTGAAGTTGTCGCCGTATCCTTAGCAAGATCAGAAGGACGTTGCTTTTGCATTATCAGTCACATATTGTTATGTTTAAACAAATGAAACCGCTTTTTATGACTTGAGTATGTCATTGCAAATATGCGACTCTACTATCAACACTATTCTAGCACTTTAAATACGATTCTCTAAGTTTATGAGCGACACATACATAATGTTAATCAGTTGACCTTCACTCTACTCATATGACCCACTTTGAACCAGTATACGTTTACGTACAGTGCATCCCAATATCTACTTGTCACCTGAGGGCAAGTAAGACTGGACATCAAAAATCAATTGTCACCTCGTGATCATAAAATCGATACCAGGGTAGCTTGAGTGCTGCTACTTCCCACATTTGATATTAAATATGCCCCTCATTCTTGTTTCGCTAAGGTTACTTTCCTCAAGCCATTCAATAATTTCATTAATAATGAATATGCTACTACTAATGATTTTAAATTAAGTAGTGTCCACAATAATCAATCTCCAGAACACCATGCAAGTAATTGGCATGCCCGCTTGTGTCTGTGGCAACTATAATTATACGCCACTAAATTCAGGCTTGCAGCTAAATACCAAACTCATCAACTGAATAACGTCTATTATTATTTATGTGGGATATTCCATGTGATTGAGTTGCAGTATTTCTCAAATTAGTAACGCTTGATCGTATATTGCACTTCCGTCTGAAAAGT
Source organism: Ariolimax columbianus (assembly GCA_036924085.1). Taxonomy (NCBI): domain Eukaryota; kingdom Metazoa; phylum Mollusca; class Gastropoda; order Stylommatophora; family Arionidae; genus Ariolimax; species Ariolimax columbianus. The sequence continues at coordinate 14,982,085 of JAVGWX010000014.1, forward strand.
TTACTTCACAAGTTGTTGCTATTTTCTTATTCAGGATTGGAGAACTGCCAGTGTTGATGATGAATCAGCAATGCTATTGTTTTGTATTCATTGAACTACACTTGCATCCATGTACCTAATAAACTATCAATTTGCAACATCCATTTTTTAAAAAACGTATATAAGTAAGAAACTATACACCCTCTAGGTCGTCTTCCTTTTCCCCTCAGTAACAATGAAATGACTATTTGATTTCAGGAACTGTTCTTTTAAATACTTACAGATGAACATAATGTGACCCATATCTGCAGACACATGTGGGCGGTGCAACACGATTCGCACCAGGCAAGAAAGAAGGCAGACGACAGAACGTACTGATGTGTTGCTTCACCGTCAAAGTATTAGTTATTATACTGTAAGAATGTACACGATTGAAGATGCTTACCCTCGTCAATTATAGATTTCAATATGTATCTATTATTATTTGAACTATTCACATATCCATACTATGGAATGTGTTACCATGTCAACAGACATGTTCTACTATATATCGGTGAACTGAAAGTTGGTTTCATGCCAGTCACAGTTAAGACTCACATGAGCCTGACGAATACTCAACAAGAAATATAAAAGACATGAACAATTGACTTATCTATAGTGATTTGTGTGTGATAACAAGGGTTTTACATTTACTTTATCGATTATAGGTAAAAAAAACACACTCCCTGTCTCAGAAACGTACGCGCACACACACCCACACAAACACACAACCCATAGCCCACACACACACACACACATGCACATGAATACCCAGATACAATGCATCGAACGTGTCATAAGTACACATATTACTTTCATATACACAATCCCGAGTACACATCATGTCGACATTTATGTTGGCATACGTGTTATATGTAGACATGGGCATACGTATTGGTAATTCATATTACGTGTGAATCAATGAGATCGATACAATGATAGAGTGTGTATTAGAACGATTTAATGAGGTGCATGTGGTAAATGACCGTTCAAGGAACATACTAGTTAGATCACGTGTTTTTATCGACAAATATCTTGGAATAAATGACCGAACTCTACACTTCTCAGTCTACTCAGCTGTACATGGGTACCTGCATTATTGTTAGAGAATGCAAAGAAACAATGGATGAAACTGGTTACCGCATCTAACAAACAGACGAGAACAAGTCCAATAGAATGTGTAACACTTGAACCCTGACGGCAGTGACTACCATTACGTCCTTGATGGTACAGTATTTATGACCATGAATTTATAAACAACAAGGGACTGATGTTAAGATGAAAACAAAACGTGATAATATACGGACAGTATGAGGTCGAGCATTCCCATGTTCGAAAAGGACAACCTAACTCTGAAGTCAACGTTGTTTGGATTTGATTATGGGTCAAAGATTGTTCCTGAGAAGATCTGTATACGTGGCACTTTTCCTCCTGGGCATGTAGTGATCTAAAGTAGCGCCTCGTTCATCCCAAATATTTAGTCAACATTACCTTCCCTGCAGATTGCTGCGTGCGACTGTGTGCAGTGAGGAGGGATGGCGCCATTCCTTGCTCGATTTCTTCTTTTCAGGCTCGTGGTAGTGAACTCAGGTTTCATGTCCAGTGAACATTCTTGCAAGAAAACCATCTCCAGTGAACATTCTTGCAAGGTAACCATCTCCAGTGAACATTCTTGCAAGGAAACCATCTCCAGAGAACATTCTTACAAGGTAACCATCTCCAGTAAACATTCTTGCAAGGAAACCATATCCAGTGAACATTTTTGCAAGGTAACCATCTCCAGTAAACATTCTTGCAAGGTAACCATCTCCAGTGAACATTCTTGCAAGGAAACCATCTCCATTGAACATTCTTGCAAGGAAACCATTTCCAGTGAACATTCTTGCAAGGAAACCATCGCCTTCTGCTTCTAGGCGCCACATACGTTCCCGACAGGCATCAGCGAGTATTTTTTTTCAATTCTGGAGTAAGCTGCCACGGCACCCACTTTGCAGACAAAATGTGTTACTGTGGCACATCACGGATGATGTGTTGTGCAGAACTTTGACTATTCTCCAGATTTTGTCCGTAGATTTTATCGCAATTTCGTCCATAGTTAATCGGCGAATTTCATTTACGAGACGTTCGACAGCTTCAATCGACTATGGGGTCACTACTCGGTGTGCCTAACTCGGTTGAGAACAGCCTTTGACAGAACTCATCCCGTTCTGGAACTTCCTACTTCTTTCATTGAAGTGAAAGGCACACATCACTTACTTGACCTACATTCGCCGATGAAGTTATGTAGGTTTCACACCTTCGCTGCTTAAGAAACACGGATTTGAAAACCCCGCTCGTTTTTAGTGCATGTCAAAAATGGGACGGTCATCTGTTAACTGCATTTATGACATCATGTTAATCGTTTCCACCGTGATGGCACATACAGGGCTTACTCGACATCATTACCATCCACATTAACAAGTTACAATACACAGACATGGTGTTCCTGATTTCTATCCCTCTTTTAAGGTTATCATAGAAGCTGCCTCGTATGCACAAGAGCAATCCAACTATTTACCTTTTATTATCATACAAATCAAACTTCATGTAAACAAACAACGATTTCCCTCAATATTCCATTCAATCATTATCCCTTAAAGAATATACAGCAATTTCCACATTTATACCATACACGATTGGTTGCGCTTTAAAAAATGTGTCTACATTTATCATGTATCAATATATGCATGTCAACTATTGTAGCATGCATATCTGCCAACCAACCGACTACAGGTCGGGCGTCGTGTCGGCTAGTTGACATGTCTGTTCCGGATATGTTCCGGTCATTTTCTTTCAAAACTCGAGTGAATTCAAAAAGTGTTTTATGGACAGAACAACACGTAAGGACAGTATTACAATTATAATATGTCAAATATGATACACCTTTTTGATTAATGTGCTGGTATTCTAGTTACAGTCAAATCCTACTTTTATCGTCTCTTGTTCTACACAACGCATGGGCACGTTAGCAGTTGATTCCAAAATCGGTGCAACAAACCCACGGAAAAACGACCATGGGAAATAGAGGTGGGAAACGGAACAGCAGGTAGCCAAATGAAACCACCGAAGCAATAGTAAATAAAGAATAGGAAAACCTTTTTTTTTTTAAATTTGTCCTGCCCTGATTCTTCTTTTTTCTTCTTCGTACGCAGTCAGACAGTAACCATAATTTTTTCGAAAAAAGCGGTGGTCATCCTGAGGCTGTCGACACTGCCATAGAGCTTGTCTTGCAGTTCCACTGGTGATGGCCACATCTGCTCTCTCTGATCCTCGTATGTCGGGCAGTTCTGCAGCAGATGTTCAGCTGTCATTTTACCAGTACCGCACGGGCATTCGTCGGTACACCCTATCTTCAATTTGTTGAATAGGTGGTACCTCAGTCTATTGTGGCCAGTGCGAAGTCTGAAGACGACGACCTGCTCTCTTCGGTTCAACTGGTAATAGGCATCGTTTTTGGTGTAACCAGTATGTTCGGTTTCCCATTTGGTCATGTATCTGGCTTTGATAAGCCGTTTTGACTCTTCGTACGTCATGCTAGTATCTGTTTGTGGTAGTCTTGCACCTTCTTTTGCCATTCTGTCTGCCTCCTCGTTGCCTTGGATGTTGCAGTGTGATGGGACCCACTGTACAACTACCCATTTGGTGCGGACTGCTGGCACAGTTTGCAGAGTGCTGCTCTTAAGTCATTAAGCTCAGTCTGTCCTGATTCAAGTCTAGACAGATAAGCGGGAAAGCATTTTCAGAATGTCACGACAGCAAATGTGCTGATTTGTATGGACCGCAAAAAAGCACGACAACGCACTTGAGCAGTCGTGGTCTTCCAATGCATACAGTCGTTCTGACCTGTCTTGCCACTGGGTTCAGTTGGACTCGGGCGATAGAGTGAGGTCGACGAACTGTGCAACTCTTCCACACTTAAATCAAATTCACCGCGCAAGTCAGTCTTTATGCGTTCATCCAGTAATAAAAAGAATGGTTGAACGAAGAGAGCAAATGTCTTTATCATTCGTGATGGACGATAAACAACAAATCTACCATCCTTATTTCCTCCCAAAATAATCATATCATTTGCCAAGAAAGACAATCATACAATTTACCAACCAAAATATCATACCATTTCCTTACATCACTCATTCACTCGTGTCCTAATGCATAGCCGTAAAACATTGTACCACGTTTAGCTTCTACGGATTTCACCATCGTTACCATAATACCATTGTACCACGTTTAGCTTCTACGAATTTCACCATCGTTACCATAATACCATTGTACCACACGGAGTAACTCTCTAGTCTAGAGGCAAGGCAGTAGCCTCTCCTAGTAAGACCAGTGTGTTCGCATCTACACGTTACATCCAGTCGTCTCTACTAATCGTCTTGCCATTGTCCCAACGTATCTCGGGATGAAAGAGTAAGGTTGATAGCCAGGGACGTTTCTACCTCCCAATAATGAAAAGACCGCAACAAGTACACCATCAAAACGAAAAACAAATTATAGCCACGTTTATATATTTGGTCGCCATTGTTTGATATTTACATAACCACCATTTCAGTACAACTACCATTCAACAGGTACCAGGTACCAACCAAACATATGACTACACCTTCGATCCAACAAATAAACTACACCAACCATCCATCCAATCCACTTAATCACCTACTCAACCAATACACTACACCAACTACTCCACCAGCATACTACACCAACCATTCAACCAATACACTACAACAACCATTCAATAAATACACTACATCAACCACCCAACCAATACACTACACTTGGGATCCAACCAATACACTAAACCATCCATCCAACCAATACACTACACCACCCATCCAACCAATACACTACACCAAATATCAAAACAAAACATTACACCAATCATCCAACCAATACACTACACCAACCATCCAACCAATACACTACACTTGCGATTCAACCAATACACTACATCAATCATCCAACCAATACACTACATCAATCATCCAACCAATACACTACACCACCCATTCAATCAATACACTACACCACCCATTCAATCAATACATTACACCACCCATTCAATCAATACACTACACCAACCATTCAACCAATACACTACACCAACTATCCAACCAATACACTACACCAGCCCTCTTACAATAAGCAACACATATTTAGTGTGACTTAAACAATGTGACTGTCTGCACATCTTTATAATCACAAGAGATGTAACAGTTGTCCGTCGCAACTGAAGTCGGGGACAGCATCTGGCTTTTGCTGCGAAATGTGTTCTCAGATTACTGTGAATACCAATCCTGGAACGACATCTCCTGCCACATTCATGTCATTCATATTCTGAACCGACTGAGGAATCGTTGTGAGTATTGTTTTTGTGTTTTGTTGGTAGCACGCTTTTGTCTGAGGCTTCTTCGATTGCTACACTCCCAGCGATGTGAGTACCATCGGTGATACTAGCTTACCGGGTGCTACGGTCTCGTCCAAGCATCTCTCTCGAGGTGACATCAATATTTCAGCTTTTCAGAGACACTTTCAATGAGTGTCTGTAGCCGTTCTTCTGCTCACCCACCTCCCCTACTGACCGTCTGCCTGTTGTGAGCTCACCGTATAATCGCTTCATAGGGATATGCTTATCTGGCGAGCGAACAACATGTATGGTCCATCTCTACTGAGCCAATTCCAGAAGTGTATGAAGGATCAAAGAGTTACTATTGCTGCGAATTTCAGAGTTGCACAGTTTGTTCTGCCACCTGAATCTGATCAGCTTACACAGATAGCTCAAGTGAAAACGATTGAACTGTCTGGCATGTCTGCTTTAGATTCTTGTTTTAGAGATTGTGTCTAGCTACACTTGTCTGGTATGTCTGCTATATATTCTTGTTTTAGAGATTGTGTCTAGCTACACTCGTCTCGTATGTCTGCTTTATATTCTTGTTTTAGAGATTGTGTCTAGCTACACTCGTCTCGTATTTATGCTATAATTTTTGTTTTAGAGATTGTGTCTAGTTACACTCGTCTCGTATGTCTGCTTTATATTCTTGTTTTAGAGATTGTGTCTAGCTACACTCGTTAAGTTTTGTCTATCCCAGCGGAATATACTTATCCACAATTGCAACAAGTTACTGTATGATTTGGTCGTGTTTGGCACATCGGTGACTTCAATTCAGATATTTACATTGTGAGAAAAAACGTATGCTGTTACCAAACATAGCTTAGATTATCTGATTCAATAGTCTGCTGTCGTATACATGTTATTTTTTGGAATTGTTATCGTGATTCCTAATAAATGTTTTCTGCTAAAATGTGCAGTTCAAATTTTTAAATTTGTACCCTTCCTGACCTCTAAATTCGAAGCGCTGTAGAAAACACGTCCACAGGAAAATTCCAAGACAGAGATCCAATTACAGCTGAGATGATGAAAGCATGCGGTCATCCACTCTACACGGCCTTAGCCAACAGATTATCTCGATACTTACAGACAACAGAAATCCCGTCTATCTGGCGCGAGTCACAGACCGTCTAAACCTACAAATAAGGAGATAAGGAAGACCGGTCCAACTACCGCCCAATCATTCTTCTTCCGATACTGTACACAATGTTTACCAAATGCCTCCTGGCAAGGATCCACAGGACCCTCGAAGAGGCACAACCAACCGAACGAGCTGGATTCAGACAAATTTACAGTACAATAGATCACATAACAACGTGCTGTAATCTGATTGAAAGGGCACGATAGCACCAAACACCCGCTAATATTCACATTCATCGACTACAAGAAGGCATTTGACTCGGATGACACAGAATTCGTGTGGAAAGAGATTGGCGAGCAAGAAGTAGATCTCAACTACATCAAAAGACTCAACAAATGTTACGAAGGATGCACCATCGTCATCCGACCATTCTCTTAACCATTACTACCGCGACCTAGAGAATACCACAAGGAGACCCGCATCTAGCCGAACCTATCCTCTGCATGCCTGGAGTCGACGATGAGGAACTGCGACTGGGACTACGACATCAAAGTCGACGGAAGACATCTAAACCACCTCAGATTCGCAGACGACATCGTTCTCATCACAGAGCCGCCTTTGGAAACTGCAGAAATGCTGCGGCCACTAGACACGGAAGGCAGGAAAGCAAGTCTAGCTATGAACCTATGGAAAACCAAAGCTATGCACAACCGTTTCGCAGCGCCCAACCCAATACTCTTGAGTGGAACGCCCATAGAGAAGTCTGGAGAATATGTCTATCTGGTAAGGCTTCTCAACATGGAGAACAACATAAAACCTGAGATCGTCAGACGGAAACGGGTGGACAGGGCAGCCTTCAACTCCAACATGACAGCAACAGACGCCACAAAATACACAAGACTACGTACGGACATCTTCTACACGGTAGTTCTGCCAGCTCTCTGCTATGGTATCGAAACCTGGTATCTAACCAAAGCAGCAGAGAACCAACTGAGAACCGCACACGCATCTCTTGAAAGACACATCGTGGGCATAACTCTCAGAGAACAGCGACAGAGCGAACTACAATAACGACATCCGGAGAATGTTGCACATCAAGGATGTCCAACATTATGTCAACCATTCAAAACACCGCAGAGCTGATCATATATCCATAAGTAAGATGAAAGATAGAGTACCATAACCACTACATGGCGACCGTGGGACAGAAAGATACCCATGAGACGGCCCCCAATTCGCTGACGGGATTCACTAGAAAAATACAACATTCACGACCCCACAACAGACAGATTACTATCACACTGGACGACATGCTCAAGGGTAACCACCTCTAGAAGAAGAACAGGTCGAATTAAGAACTAAGAACCTATTCTAGTGTGTTAAAGATTTTTTAAAATATGTACGTACATACACATTAGTACAAACAAAGAGAGTGGTCTTCGTCACTTGTGATGGACGAACAATACATATCATCATCATCATCATCATCATCCTCATCATCATCATCATCATCATTAGTAACCTAGAAGGTCGTTGAGGCACCGTTATTGCCGTTTATAGAACCAGTCTTGATTTTTCGGCAGGGAATTAGTTTCTGCTGCAGACCTTCCCGTTCACTCTTTTATATTGTCCTCCCATATCTTTTCTTTGGTCTCCCTCTTCCACGCTTCACAGACACAGTGCCTTTCGGGACGGTCTTGGTTAACCCCGACGATCGTGATATATGTCCATATGTCATTTTCCGTGTTGTTCCTTTAGTCAATAAGTTTTAATATTAACCTAACTCCTTCCTAACAATTTTAAGAGCACTCGTTTGGAACGCGATCCAGAAATGAAATGCGAAGAATTCTTCGCAAGCATCGCATTTTCATTGCGCGAATGTACGCTCTAGGGCAGCCGTCAGAGTCCAAGTCTCATACGTGAAGAGGTATACCGAAATGACCATAGTATACATTAAAGTCAGCTTCGATTTAAGGATAATGTTCTTGTCTTTTCAGATTATTCGTAGTCTGGTCAGGACGACCATGGCCATCGTTGTTCTTTACGGGATCTCCACTCTAGACCCCTCCGCATTCATTTCTGCTCAGATATTTGAACCGCGTAACACTTTCCAGAGGCTCACCTTTGACCATAATCGGGTTTTAAATACCCTCAGAGGAATTGACCATAATCGTACTCTTCTCTGCACTGATTTCCCTCCCACATTTATGGGCAGCATTGTCCAGGTTTGCGACTAGCCTTGCAAGTTCAGGTACTGCTCTAGCCAAGACCAGTAATGTCGTCGGCAAACCGGAGGTTGGTGAGTATGCGTCCACCTATACTGACCATCCCTACGTGTTCATCCAATGCTTCTGACATAATGCGTTCTAGAAAAACATTGAAACGTTTCGGAGAGAGGAGACAGGCCTGACGCACGCCGATTGTCGTGCAGAAGTATTCATTTGTGGTTCCGTTGAGGTAGAGTGCACTTCTGGCATCGGAGTATATTTTCTTATTGGCGTGGTTGAGCAGCCAACCTATCTTCTTCGTGCTCAGAGTTTCCAATAGGACCTCATGTCCCACCTATCAAAAGCCGTTTTAAAGTCTTTGAAGACCTGATACAATTTATATTTGTGTTGAGTGTATTTTTCACTGATTAGGTCAGGTCAGGTCAGCTCATCCAGTAACCGGTGAGGTCGTTGGGGCACACATGAAGACATCCTTACAACCCCACGCCACTCTTCTATGTCATCAGCAGCTGCCTGTGCCTCTTCTGGTCGAAGATTTGTCCATTCTTTTATGTTGTCCTCCCACCTCTTTTTTGGCCGGCCTCTTCGTCGTCTGCCTTGATCCTTCCCTTTCACTGATCAAGCGATGGTTAACAATTTGTTTATTGTGATTCTACCAGCTCTGAAAGCCACTTGTTCTTCCGCAACAATTTCATCTGTTAGTGGCTGAGGTCTATTAAGAATGACCTTGAGCATAACTTTACTGTTGGAGGTTACCCTTCTTTGTTATACCTATGATCAATGATTTTGTCCAGCTTGTGGGCCATTCTCCCGTCTGCCATATCATGTTACAGATTTGTTAGAAAATCAATCACCATTGTCCCTCCACGAATTAGTGCGTCTGGTAAGTTATCCACTCCGGCCGCTTTACCCTTTTGAAGAGATCTAACCGCCACCTCAACTGCTTCACGCATGATGCTAAAGTTATCTTCCTCTTTTTGTTTGTCTGCTGGAGTCACATCTCTAGGATCCCTAGGAGACTTCATTTTGTACAGCTGAGAGCAATATTCCAATAATCGCCTCATGACATTTTTTTCCGCCCTCATGGTATTCCCTGCCTAGTGTTGAATTGTTCTTATTGTGGGTGTGAACTTCTTTTTCATGTTTCGAACTAGTTGGTAATCTGTTCTACCATTGTTTTTGACAGTGCAGTCTTGATTTTTTGTGCAGTGATCTTTTATCCACTCTTCCTATGCTCTTGCATGTCCTTTCTTATAGCCGTGTTTTTAGCTCTGTATTTGTCCGTTCCGGCTGTTGTGGTTTTCTCATTTTTGAGAGTTTTCCTTGTGTCACATAGTAGTAACATATGTTCCGGGACCCAGGGCTTAGACCTCCGTTTGTACATTCCCAGTAATTTCTCGCCCGTATCCTTGAGTATAGAATTGAAGGCTTCTAACATAGACTGTGCATCCTGGCGTTTTGTATCTGAGTTAGTGCTGGCTGATAAGTTAACATTGTTCCTGAGGCTTTCATGAAAGGCTTCCACGTTTAGTGGATCTTTCAGTCTATCAAGATCACACCTAATCCTTGGTTGTTGTGGGTCTGGCTCTGGTCTCTAGGCTGAGACGAAATGTAAGCATAAGAAGATCATTGTCGCTGCCAATGTCCACTACTGGATAACTTTTGTTTGGGCCTAATTGATGCTGGAGAGAAATCTGGTTTGTACCATTATGTAGTCTATCTGATTATGGTGTTTCCCACCGGGTAAGTGTGATGTGGTTCTTGTAGACATTGTATGGTTCCCCAGCGTATTCGCAAGCATAACATGATTGTATTCGGAAAACTCCAGTAACATATGCCCTCTCACGTTTGAAACTGTTACAAAAGGGTCCGTATGTGTCCGGCCAAGTTTCTGACGCGTCAAAGCCAACTTTGGCGTTCCAGTCACCCTGCACTTTGTGGATGTCTTTCTTGTGGGTTTGCTGATGCACTTCTGTAACTGGTCATAGAAATACTCAACCTCACTCTTGTCTTAGTCCGTTGTGGGGGCATGTGCATGTATCACCGTTTTGTTAAAGGGTGATGACTTTAATCTTAAAGTTATGTTAAAGGGTGATGCCTTTAATCTTATAGTTATGTTAAAGGGTGATGCCTTTAATCTTGTAGTTATGAGTCTACTGGATACGGGGTGGTATTATAGCACTGTGTTTTTGTTGTTTTTATGGACCATGAACCCCCCACCATGTCGATGAGTACTTTCCTCCCCACAATGGTAGAATATTTCACCGTCTTCAGTGCTGGTCTCTCCAAAACCAGACTAATTTGTCTCGCAAACATCTAGTACGTCCCATCTATGCCTATGTATTTCATGTGAAAGTTCGTTTATTTTGCCCACCTGTCTCAATTTTCTCACATTCCACGTGGCAATAATGGCGTTGTCACGTTTCTGAGTTTCTGTCTGAACGGGTTATTCTTTAAGTTGTGCTTGAGTCGTCCTGTCAATATTGTCGTATGGTTGTTCTCCTAACTGTTTTCTGCAAAAATGGTGTGTCTTGAGCCTGTGACGGAACCCATCTCTCTTCAGGTGGCCTGATAGGGGACTTGACCCTGTATATAGCCCTCACTATTTAGCATTTCTCTATGTCCTTCCTGTCCGCAGGGCTTCAGCGTGCGCGTTTCACCCTGGCTGTCGCGTTTACCCGAGCTCCCGTTTCTCTCCTGCGCTGAGATAGCTGCAGATCGAGTTGAGTCCCAACATATTTTGCATTTTGCTGTGATTCTGTAGTGTGCAATCCTGGCGTGCCGATTCCTTTTTTGGATATAAATGTGTGGTGCCGCTGGGAGAGAAGTAAGAAATACCATAAATAAAATTTGACAGATAGTACATAGCAAATTATCCATCTCACGAACAAGCTGGTGCAGACTAACCCAATTATCGACTAACTGCATTCGCTGGGCAGAGGTCATTTCCGGTGGTAGGACCACGCACAGCGTTTTTTTTCATCGCCTTCTGTTACAGTTCAAAAGTATGGCTGGGGCCTCAAATATATGGAGTATGACAACGACATAGAGAATCCAATACTCAAGGACTTATGTCACTACAATCTACAATCTAAATCGCCATTTAACCCATATAAATACAGTGACGTGTGTCGGTTAACTATCCGCGTTGGTGAAAAGTTTGTAGATACACCAGTCTGAGCACAAAGAAACGATTAAGAGAGAAACATTAGTATAGGCTGTATCAAATCTACGTTCAAATGACAAAGCCACAATGAACACATTTGAACATTGTTGACCTAAGATTATGTATTGCTAGACTCATTCATGTAAGTCTTGTTCTGAAGGTGGTCTTGCTACGTCCATACATACATTGTTGACTTGAATAACGAGTCGACAAGTCACACTATATCTTCGTAGTGGTATGTTCACTCTCTCTCTCTCTCTCTCTCTTTATTTATCTCCTATCTCTCGCTAAATTTCTTTTTATCTCGCTCTCTCATGTAGCATGTTATTTATAGATCGACGTTCTTATCACAGTCTGTCTGAGAGAAAATCTTTCCCTTTTCAAAACTTTAGTCTCACTCAAACCCAGACATTCATGGATACATTGGTGCCATCGGCTTCTTGGTCTACACCTGCCTCTTTTGCCTGGCACGATACCTTCCATCACTGTTCTCTCAAGACCGTTGTGTCTCTTGACGTGACCGTAGTATTAACTGTTCTCTCTCTCATGTGATTAAAAAGACACCTGCATTATGGCTATATTTTATTTTTGCATGATATCATTCACAGGTAGTATTCAGAGAGTACTTTGTCCCAAGTTCGCAACGGAAAATTGTAAAAAAAAACAAAAAAAAACAAAGCAGCAGAAACTAAATTATCATTATAAGGTCATTTTCAAAATTTGTAACACAGAGACATAAATAGTGCACCATTTCAAGAAGTAGCATGAAATGGAAAAGTCTTACATCGGCAGAAATTAATCCACAATTATAAGAAGCTGTTTATCATGGACATGTATCACACATAGACACACCTTCAGTATTCAGTTGTTTATTATGTGTGTGGTGGGTAGCTGTGGTCGACATTCGCCTCTCACAGCGATGAACAGACAGGGTGGGCGATATAATCCCGCAAGTTTCAAGCGACATCCTGGTCTCGATGGAGGTGATACAATAAGGAAACTATTATGAGTTACCTCCAGGAGTCTCGGCGTATATCTTGCCACTGGTACACGATAGCTCGTGACTAGAGAGTAAGGTTGCTAGCCAGTGCAGTTTATTTCACTCTATAATCCAAACCCAACCCAAGTTACATGACCAAGACAAAACCGTACGTTGATGTCGCCATCCTCACATGCGATGAGCAACAACATTTTTAAAATAAAAAATATTTATGGGTATGGACAGTGATGTAGGGGTATGGACAGTGATGTATGGGTATGAACAGTGATGTATGGGTATGGACAGGGATGTATGGGTATGGGCAGTGATGTCTATAAATATACAAACACTATTTTAACAAGAAATCGTAATTCATATGATTGTCTTATGTCTTACATAATAACCGTTTTTTAGTCCAGATTATAATTTGATCATCTGCTATCCTTTGCATGTTTTTTCTAATCCTGAACACACCTATAACTGTTTGACTAAAAGTGTTTTATGAAGCAATGGCCAACTAATTGACGAAAAGTGTTTTCTGTAACAATGAACAAAGTGATTCACTAAAAGTGATTTCTGTAGCAATGACCTCTGACTAACTCTCTGTTCAAAAATGGCTGCGCGTGATAAAGACAGCATGGAACGTGCTTCTGAACCGCGTGCTCATTGAGTAGTAGAGAAAAATATTCACACTAGAATTGATGGTGTCAAAAACAAATGCAAATGACCAGGCAGCATAGAACAAATTTGTGTAGAGCCCCACGGCACTAAGTTCTGCTTCTATGAAAGAGGTTACGCATAAAATACAACTGGGAGTGTTGCAGATGATCAGGATGCTGGCAATAAGCACAACCATGCTCATAGATTTCCTGTCTCTGTCCGACATAGACTCAGAACTTGAATGGAGTACATGTGCAGCCTTACGCCAGCTACTTTTCTCTCCCAGTTTTAGTATTAAAATTGCAGTAAATATTACCACAGACACAAACGATGCAAATCCTATAACAGCTTGGAGAACGTAAAGTAACTCCCTTAGTGTGTCGCTGTTAGCCGAGTTAATTAAACCTAGAAATGTCGTATTTCTGTTCGGAACGAACTTCCAGCCAATTGAAAGTGCAAAATAAATTGGGGTAAGAAACAGAAATGACACAAGGTATATACCAAGCATAACTAATGCAGTTCTTTTTGGAGTTACCATCTGCTTGACGTGTAAAGGAAATGCTATACACAGACATCTCTCTAGAGTGGCGTAGACGGTGATCATGCAGGTAATCTTTGAAAACATTACTCTTGGAATACCCACTGTCAAATACAGGAAGTCAAAGGGCTCAATAAGCAGCGCTGACCACGGAATCATGGGATTGATGTAAAATTGATACAATAACTGCAGTATTAGACCACACAGATCGGAGATGGCTAGTGAGAAGAAGGTTATATTGATACTTAAATCCAAACCTTGTTTGTAAAACACGACCACGTTTATAATATTGGTTAGAATTCCAAACAAACTAATGAAGCTACACACAAATACATAATTAACTACAGATATAATTTGTATTAGTTCATCGTCCATTTGGGTATCAACAATGATTGGACCTACGTTATATTTTATTAGCCCTGATCGGTTCAGAACATTGTCAAATGAATTCATTTATTAGAGAATGTTGACAAATACTATGCAAACTATGTGACAGCACGCTTTAATTACTGTTTCATATGTTTTTACAATCTTTTGTTACTAGAACATCAAATCATTTCTGTTTGGTCCGTGTACGATACGATTTTAGCTGGAGTTTAATCTCTGATTGTTTTATTGTTTTTCTTTACTATATATGGCATATATATATATATATATATATGTAAAATGTTTGCTCAACAGATGTTACAGATATGTCCTTCGATGACAATATAGTTACACGGACAGGCACAACACGTGTACAATCAATATTGTCATAACTTGCAGATATAATTGTATAAACATATTAATGAAATGACGTGAAGAACATAAAATAACGTGATTTATTAACATACGTAGCTTTGTGATTTGAATATTAAACTGTAAATGACCAGTTATTAAACTGGCACCAAGATGGAGTATCACAAATCAATATATGGAGCCTGAAGGTTCGTCATTAGATATCATGTCGGTCAACATTCTAGTTGCCATTCTCGTTTCAGGAAACAAATATGAGTTGTGTTCCCTGATATTAATCTGGTAACTTGTAGTCGCCTATTAACAATGACTGTATTTTGCAGCGAAACTTATTTAAGTGTTAGCTACAGCTATCCAATGTTTAACTAATGACCACTCTCAGTTTGTGTGAGTTACTGACGCGTGATTTTTCCAAGTAGGATATATTAGTGCCAGGTATCGATCATCAGTTAGATTTACCCATTTCACCTCCACCCCATTGTCCTCCACTGTATTTGCCTATTGAATTAACCAAACACTATCATTCTCAATGCATCTCAGTCAGATATTGAAATTCTAGTACTTGCAAATGTAATCTATATTTATGTGGTTGAAGTATTTTGCTGGAGATAGACATCAGATAGACATACAGATAGACATATCAGATTCATTATTTCTTCTCCAGAATGTGTACTTTCGCTGCAGGTAGTAAATCTCACGTCTGTCGTGGGTACATACCTTTTAGTTTAGTTAAGGGAAGTTATGGTTTTACATTTGTGTTAGAGATGTACACACACACACAAACACATTTCAACACACAGCGCACACATATACACATACACTACGTACACATACACGCAACACATGCATACCCACACCACAAATATCAAACATTCACACACGCAGACGTGTATATCTTCTTTTTTTCGCTCGTGTCATGCTTGTTCCTTCCAGCGTCAGTTCATGAATAGGTTTCTTGTCCGGGCCTTAGTATGTGCTTCATTCACCGACAGCTTCACTGCTTCTGCTATCCATCGTTTTGGTGGTCGGCCCTTGGCTTTGTATCCATTGTATATCTTCTTCATCGTACGCAGTCAGACAGTAACCATTATTTTTTCGAAAAAAGCAGCCGTCATCCTGAGGCTGTCGACACTGCCATAGAGCTTGTCTAGTGTTGCCACTGGTGATGGCCACATCTGCTCTCTCTGATCCTCGTATGTCGGGCAGTTTTGCAGCAAATGCTCAGCGGTCATTTTCCCGGTACCACACGGGCATTCGTCGGTGCCACCTATCTTCAATTTGTTGAATAGTTGGTACCTCAGTCTATTGTGCCTAGTGCGAAGTCTGAAGACCACCACCTGCTCTCTTCTGTTCAACTGGTAATAGGCATCATTTTTGGTGTAGCCAGTATGTTCGGTTTCCAATTTGGTCATGTATCTAGCTCTAATAAACCGTTTTGACTCTTCGTATGTCGTACTAGTATCTGGTTGTGGTAGTTTTGCACCTTCTTTTGCCAGTCTGTCTGCCTCCTCGTTGCCTTGGGATGTAGCAGTGAGAATGAACCCACTGCACCACTACCCAATTTGGTGCGGCCTGCTGGCATAGTTGACAGAGTACTGCTCTTAAATCATTAAGTTCAGTATTTTTCTGGCTTTTTAGTGCTGTGACTACGGCCAGAGCATCTGTAAGCAGGACTATGTGGCTTTCAGTCCTTTTACCTGTCACCATTTCTTCCACTGCCGCCCTCAGTGCCTCTGCCTCCGCTGTGAAATTGCTTGTGTATTTTCCAGTGGCGAATGACAGTGTTATTTTTTTGCATATGGTAGGTTCAGGAATGCTCCTGCCCCTCCGTTCTGTGTTGTATCTGTTACGGAACCGTCGGTGTATGCATGGGTCCAGTCCATGCTTGGGTAGTTTTCCGTTATGTAACTCAGGGTAGTATCTCTTCTTTCTTTTTCAGACTGGCAGTTTTTGTTTCCAATACCTGGTATATTGTCTACCACCTCTGGAAGTAAATGCTGCCTCCAGGTAGGTTTTCGTACAGTAGGGATGGGCTTTGGTGTTAGTGCGTTCATAGGGTCTTCGTGCATCTTTGCTTTGGCTATTTCTGCAAAGTTTCTCCGCTTTAGTTTCCCATTTCCAAAATTGTTTAGTCTCTGGTGCATTGGATGGTCAGTCAGTCTTCTCAGTTTTTCTGATTGCAGTTGGGCTCTACAGTCTCTTCTGTCGGTCATGGATTGCAGTTTTGTAAACTTTTCAAGTTCTACAATTGGCGTTGACTTCATGCCGCCTGTTATAACTCTCATGGCTTGGTTTTGGAGTTTGCTAATTTTATCGAAGTTCGCCTTTGCTGCTGTTGTCCATGCCGCAATGCCATACTCGAGAACTGGTCTCACTCTTCCAGTGTACAGTTTCTTTAGTATGCTCTCGTCTGCTCCCCAGCTTGTGCCAGCAAGTTTCCTCATGATTGCCATTCTTTCTCTGGCTGTCATTCGGTTTCTCTCGATCTGACTTTTCCATGTCATGCGTCGATCAAATGTGACTCCACGGTAGTTTTGGTTGTCGTTTGGCTGCAGATATTTGCCGTTTAGACTTAATTATGTGTTTTGGGGTTTGATTGATAGCGAGAATATTGTACATGTTGTTTTTTCCTCGTTTATTTTAACCAGCCATGAGTTAGCCCACTCTCCCAGCGATGTTAGGGCCTGCTGCATCCGATTTCTTGCTATGGTGAGATTCTTTTCAGAGGTCCACATAGCCAGATCGTCTGCAAACATTGAGCTGTGGACTCTTCTTGGTATTTTCTCTGTAATGCCATTTATATACACCAGGAAGAGTGTGGGTGACAATACTCCCCCTTGGGGTACTCCCTGCTCGAGTGTCACCTTTTTGCTCATCTGCCCTTGTACTTGGACTCTGGCCGTTCTTTGTTTGAGGTAGTGGTTGATCCACTTGTACATTTTCCCACACACTTCACTTCTTCTTAGCTTGACTCTAAGTCCATCTTTCCAGACTTTGTCAAATGCATTTTCCAGGTCCACCCAAACCGCTACTGTGTGGTTCTATTCCTGGTTGGCATCTTCTATTTCCAAGGCTATGAGGATGACCTGATCCTCAGTGGATCTGTGCTGTCTAAAGCCGGCTTGCTGTGGAATTAGTATGCGTTTTTCTTCCAGATGCCACATCAGTCTGGTGTTTATCATTCGTTCCATCAGTTTGCCGACACAGCTCAGTAGGCTGATAGGCCTGTATCCATTTGGATCTGTTTTGTCTTTTCCTTTCTTTGGTACTGGTACAAGTACTGCGTCTTTCCATGCCTGGGGTACAATACCCATTTTCCAGCTTTGGTTCAGGACTGATAGCAGTTTCCTCTTTGCTGTTTGGCCCAGCCCCATCAGCATTTCGTTTGTTATCCCGTCTTTTCGGGGAGATTTCCTTTTCTTTAATGTTCTCATGGCCTCTTCCATTTCGTTCATTGTTAATTTTGCCATCATATGCTCTTCTGGTGCCATATTGATGTTGTCGTGCCCCTTTTGCTCTTCCTTAATGTCTGTATGCCTATCTGCAGGGACATCTATGTGGTTCGCTCTGGCATAGTGTTCAACAAAGGCGTTTGCAGCTTTTTTTCCAGTGAGCAAGTTTTCGCCCTGCTTGATGGTTTTTTGTTTGTTTGACGGAGTTTCGTCATTCATCGCTCTAACTTCCATAGTTTGTTCCCTTCTTTGTCTAAGTTGAGGCTTTCTTTTTTGTTTTTCCAGCTCTCTTGCTATTCGGTTTAGAGTGTATTTGTATTTCGCCGTGGTGGCTTTGAGGGCGATGTTTGCCTCCATAGATTGTTCTCGCTCTGCCATGTTCCTAGCATTTGTGACTGCGTCTTCCGCTTTCTGCAACTCATCATTCCAATAGGGCTCATACTTTTTCCTTGCCCCTCTTGGGATGGTTTCAGTGGCAGCTTGCATTATTGCTTTGCTTAGGCTTTCCACCATGGGCTTAATTTTGTTGTTCCGTGTGTTGATGCTTTCACACAGCCCATCTGTCAGGCTTGCAAATCTGTCCCAGTCGGCTCGTTTGTAATTCCATCGTGGGAGCGGTTTTGTTTCCTGTGGGCCTATTTCCATATCGATTTCTAGCCTGATCGGCCTGTGGTCGCTACCTGCCAATTGGTTTAGCACTTGGCGGTCTATTTTATGGGGAATGTCCACTGTGGAAAAGGCCACAGCTGGAATCGAGGTGGTATGCCATGTTCTAGAATAAAAACTAGGGCTATCCTCCGGCATATTGATTAGATGTTGATTTGTGTCTATCTCCAAATCTTCCACTTCGTCACCTCTGCTGTCTGTGTGCGAGTATCCCCATCTCTCCGAGTGGCTTTTGAAGTCTCCAACTACTATGCAGTTGGAGTCTTTGACTTCCATACTCGAGAGCGATAGGTCCTTATTTGGTGGTCCGTACAGGTTGAAGATGCGGATCTTCGTCTCTTGAGCCATTATGTCAACTCCTACAATTTCTGCTTGTCCGGTGTGATTGACAGATACCGCGCTACTCGGTGTGCAGTTACGGGTCAGTATCAGAACCCCTCCTTTGTGACCTTCTCTATCCAGGCCTGATATCCTCTGATTGAGAATTTATGGTTGCTGTTGAGGTGCGTTTCTTGAATACATGCCACGTCAATCTTACCCTTATGCAAGTGATGTGTTAGGGAAAGCATTTGTTAATGAGTCCCTCCGCATTCCACTGTAGTATTTTGAGGGTCTTGAGTTTTTGGTCGCCCCATAGCCATGTGTCTTGACTCCATGACACATGAGTGGGTGACCACCAGTAGTCAAGGGTGGGCCCCTTCGAGGCGTGAGGCCCGACACTCTCGCTGCCTGGCGGGACTCCGAAGGATGAGCGCCATACGTTTTTCTGATAAGTTGTACTGTCATCATTCTGCGACTTACGTTGCACTGTTTCGTTAAGCCTGTGGCCCAGTGCATCCGATTTGAACATGCGTTTCTGTAGAGATATCCTCCTTAGCCTTTGGCTGTCCCCAGCATATCTGCAAGGCAGCAGTTGTTTGTGATCAGAGTTGTCTCTCTAATGGAAGCTGTCTTACCAGACTAACGAGTCTTCACTACTCGTGTCTATAGGATGCGGTAATGATAAATAAAGATATGATATATGATATGGACTATGTACTGGTTTGTACTAACCCGGAAGAGAGGCAGTCCAGTGTGTCTGTATCCCAGGATCGTCACGTCCTGCCAGAAACGTAGCATTTGCATGTGAGTGGGGTATCTCTTTGCTTCCTTTATTTCCTCGGCTTATCTGCAATGATGGTACGCCTAACATTCCCCGCCACTGGGAGGTTGACACAATTGGGCATATGTGCAATGTCCGCTAGTCTGCATCTCTTCTGCGTCCATTGGTATGCGTCCTTTGGTATGTCTGATAGCATACAGAGGTAGAGATCGAGGCAGAAGTGCATTTAACCAGGGGACAAGCCTGGTAATGTCACGGAGATGTTGTTCGCCTGGTCTGCGGACATATCTCATGGTCATAGGTTGAGTCTCGACAGTTCACAGGGAGGTGGCTGCTCTATTGGTTTCGACACCCCGACCAAGAACTAAGTCTTATGTTGGTGGCTTCGAACCCCATTGCCATATAGGGTGAATATCGAGCAGCTATCCGCCCGCTTTGATCGGCGGACGGCAGAGACCACTTTCTGCGGCTTTACCGGGTAGGGCTGAGGCGCGAGCCCCAGGTCCCGACCATATCGAAGCCTCCCATTGCAGTAGTGCTGAGATTTTGGTTGGGATTCCGGCTTACAGGCGTTCGGCCGTAATCCCTCACATGGTAGCCTCGCGCTTATCAGCCTGGTACGTGAACCAAAATGTCTGCGGCTCCTCTCGAATTGAGCAGGATTTACCGTAGCAACAGAAAATGTCCTGGCTTACTGCTAATTGATCTGTCTGATTGAAATAACTGGAAGGCCGAGCACCACCATTTTGATTATTTAGGTGGCCAGAATAGAACAATGCCTACTAACATTGCGCTAAAAACGTGCACGCCAATTACTTTGAAGCGTCTACACCACATGAACCCGCACATGCATAAATTAATAATAAGCATGTCCAATGTTTGCGCTTGTCATTGACAGTTTCAAGATTAAATCTGAGTTTATTAGCAGTCCCGTTACAGGTGCGATGTTTAACACACGCAGTTAAAAAGTGGACTGTTTTGTGACGTCGCTACCCCAAAATCTGTAAGAAAAAGGTATACAGTGATAAAAATATATATTCATATTTATTTGGGATGAATTAATGGACAAGTACCCTAAAATTTAAAATAGTTTATAGAACCAACTTCATTGCAACTGTGACCCTCCCCATCACACACCCCCCCCCCCCCCCCCCCCCCCAAAAAAAAACAACCCACAACCAACTATGCGTTCATCATTCAGTTGTAACTCAAAGCACCAACGACATAACCCGAACTCCGTAGTTTCAGCAGCGGCTTAGACATGTCTTGCTGAACTCGGGAGATACCCATTTACAGCACGGTGGCTCGGGAGAAGCGATCGCCACAAGACAAAACAAACGCCGAACAGTCTGTCAAGTTGAGCCCATCGTGGTGCGGTACGTCGGGAACATCAGGTGATCAAAACGACAGGTGATCACCAGACCAACTAAATAATTCAAGTTGTTGTCTAATGTCCGCAATGAGTAAGTTTACCCTTTTGTGTGTCCTGTAAAGGACGTTAAGTGGCGGGTTGCAGTAGCTTTCCTTACATCCCGAGCATGCTGATGAAAATGGGCAACGGTCCTCCATGCGGTTATGTTATGCTTGGCTTGATCTACCTGGCGCTCACTGCTACGGGGATCACACCGATCCACATCACGCCAGCCAGACTGCCTGGAAATCAGCTTGTTTCCAGGGCACGCTACATGGAAGAGAAATTGTGGTCTTTGTCAGTGTATTGTGCCTGATCCTGAGGCGACGCCCTGGTCAGGGCTTGAGTGGACTAGCGTCTCAGTTTCTCAAATAATGTAAACTATCTCTTGCTGTGTCAGGCACAACATTTAAAACCATCATTCATTTATCACAATTCACTAAACATCCTTCATCGGCCATACTTCATCCTTCATCGATCATCCCTCATGGGCCATACTACATCATTCATCGATCATCCCTCATGGGCCATACTACATCATTCATCGATCATCCCTCATGGGCCATACTACATCATTTATCGGCCATACTTCTTCCTTCATCGGTCATACTTCATCTTTCATCGGTCATACTTCATCCTTAATCGGCCATCCTTCATACTTCAACGGTCATCCTTCATGGGTCATACTTCATCCTTCATCGGTCATACTTCATCTTTCATCGGTCATACTTCATCCTTAATCGGCCATCCTTCATACTTCAACGGTCATCCTTCATGGGTCATACTTCATCCTTCATCGGTCATACTTCATCTTTCATCGGTCATACTTCATCCTTAATCGGCCATCCTTCATACTTCAACGGTCATCCTTCATGGGTCATACTTCATCCTTAAACGGTCATCCTTCATACTTCATCGGTCATCCTTTATCGGTCATACTTCACCATTCATCGGTCATACTTCATCCTTCATTGGTCATTCTTCATCCTTCAACGGACAACGTCATCGGCCATACTTCACATCGATCATGCATAATACTCCATGGGTTATACTTTATCTTTTATCAGCTATACTTCATCCGTCATCGGTCACACTTCATCCTTCATTAGTCATATTTCATAATTCTTCGGTCATACCTCATCTTTCATCCGTCATCGGTCATCCTTCATCGGTCATCCTTCATCGGTCATCCTTCATCGGTCATCCTTTATCGGTCATCCTTCATCGATCATACTTCATCGGTCATCCTTTATCGGTCATTCTTCATATGCCATCCTTCATCATTCATCCTTCATCGGTCATCCTTCATCGCTCATCCTTTATCCTTCATCCTTCATCGATCATACTTCATCCTTCATCGAGCATACTTCATCCTTCATCGGTCATCCTTCATCCTTCATCGGTCATCCTTCATTCTTCATCGATTATACTTCATCCTTCATCCTTCATCGGTCATTCTTCATCCTTCATCCTTGATCCTTCATCGGTCATTCTCCATCCTTCATCCTTCATCCGTCATCGGTCATCCTTCATCCTTCATCGATCATACTTCATCCTTCATCGGTCATACTTTATACTTCATCGATCATACTTCATCCCTCATCGGTCATCGTTCATCGATCATCCTTCATCGTTCATCATTCATCAGTCATCCTTCATCGGTCATACTTCATCCCTCATCGATCATCCTTCATCCTTCATCCTTCATCGGTCATACTTCATCGGTCATTCTTCATCGGTCATCCTTCATCCTTCATCGGCAATTCTTTATCGGACATCCGTCATCCTTCATCGGTCATCCTTCATCCTTCATCGTTCATCCTTCACCGGTCATCCTTCATCGGTCATCCTTCATCCTTCATCGGTGATCCTTCATGTGCCATCCTTCATCGTTTATTTTTCATCCTTCATCGGTCATTGTTTATCCTTCATCGGTCATCCTTCATCGGTCATCCTTCATCCTTCATCGTTCATCCTTCATCGGTCATACTTCATCCTTCATCGGCATATTTCATGCTTCATCCTTCATCTTTCATCCTTCATCGATCATCCTTCAGCGGACATAATTGATCCTTCATCGGCCATACTTCATCGGTTTTACTTCATCCTTCATCGATCATACTTCATCCTTCATCGGCCATACTTCATCTTTCATCGGCCAAACTTCATCCTTCATCGATCATACTTCATCCTTTATCGGCCATACTTCATCCTTTATCGGCCATACTTCATCCTTCATCGGCCAAACTTCATCCTTCATCGATCATACTTCATCCGTCATCGGCCATACTTCACTTTTATCGATCATAATTCATCCTTCATCGATCATACTTCATCCTTCATCGGCCATACTTCACTTTCATCGATCATACTTCATCCTTCATCGGCCTTACTTCATGTTTCATCGATCATCCTTCATCGGTTTTACTTCATTATTCATCGATCATACTGCATCCTTCATCGATCATAATTCATTCTTCATCGATCATACTGCATCCTTCATCGATCATAATTCATTCTTCATCAATTATCCTTCATCGGCCAAACTTCATCCTTCATTAATCATACTTCATCCTTCATCGGCCATACTTCATTCTTCATCGGCCATACTTCATCCTTCATCGGCCATACTTCATCCTTCATCGGCCATACTTCATCCTTCATCGGCCATACTTCATCCTTCATCAATCATACTTCATCCTTCATCGGCCATACTTCATCCTTCATCGGCCATACTTCATCCTTCATCGGCCATACTTCATCCTTCATCGGCCAAACTTCATCCTTCATCAATCATACTTCATCCTTCATCGATAATACTTCATTTTTCATCGATCATACTTCATCCTTCATCGATCATACTTCATCCCACATCGATTATATTTGATTCTTCATCGATCATACTTCATTCTTCATCGGCAATACTTCACAGGTCATTCTTCATGATCGACTCGTTTCCCAACACATTAATTCCTTCCAACGTTGTTGTTTCTAATTACACTTTGCCTTCTCACTGCTCCTTAATTATGTGGATTCCAATACAGCCCATGTCTTGTTATACTGTACAGTTTAAAAAAAAAATTGAAAATGTGTCTAATCATTCTTCACTTCCTCGCCCAAATTTCCTGCTGTATTGGTCTCTACCGTGTTTTTCCCTACATACATATATGCGTTATCCCCTCTAGCCATCAAGGAGGTAGCAAGAGCCAAGGACATTTGTTGATGAAGGTTTGTAGTCTGAATGTGATCCCCTATATCCGAGAACCATATTGCAGGACTGACTTTACATTCGTGTTAATCTGCCTAATCGTTTTCTCCACGGAGAATCCTGCCGAGTTCCAGGTCAGGTGAAGAGAACTGAATACAGATATTGTATTAATCATGGCTGTAACATGCTGGTCTGCTCTTCCATCGTTTTCAATGTTACTTCTCAGATACATAATATTAGGGAGCCGCGTAGCGCACTGGTTGGCTCCCTGGCTTCGCTTTTTTTTTTCGTTCACCTTATTTCTCTTATCCCCAAGACGATGTGCGTTGCACTGTGGTTTTTATTTTGCGCCTGTCGGCCCAGTGCATCCGACTTCAGCATACATTTTATGTAAGGGTCTGCTTCCTCCTGCATTTTCTAAGGGTTTGCTTCCCCTGGGTAAACGCCGGTGCTGTGATGGGGATCGAACCCAGCACCTTCCGGTTGTGAGCCGTGCCACTTAACCACTAGGCCACGCCGTCCCCGCTTCTTCGTTTTAAGCCGCAACGGCTCCCGGGTCTACCCAGCCTTAAAGGGATACCGGTTCAGTCCGGGAAGTAAAAGCGGCGAGGGAGAGAAGATGGTTACATCCCTCATATAGCCGAGCCTTTGAAATGTGAGATCACTAACACCTCACACCCCTACGGCAGCAATGCTATGGTTACCTCACTTTTACATAATGTTATTGTTTCAGCAAGACCTTTAATATGTGTATGGGTCTCGTATTATTTATTCTCAATTTCCTTCACATGTAAAAGTTTATGTTGAATGTATTCACTTTTAGAATTATCCCCCCCCCCCTCCCCGCCCCCCTTTAATTGTAATGCTTCTTTCCCATTCTTTCTTTCTCTATCTCTCTCTTTCTCTCTCTCTCTCTCTCTCTCTCTCTATCTCTCTCTCTTTCTTTCTTACTTATGCGTTCTGGATCTCTCACTCTAACTACGCACTCTACTTTTGTCTTCGTTTCTGCTCTGTCTATTTCTCTTCTACATACTCCCGACAATATCCGCAACATTAACCATGGTTAGGAATGCAGCTAAACCAATCAATAGAGTATTTCTATATCGGTACACCATTACACATTCTTTGCTATCCTTACGAAAACCCTATTTTAATGAAACAGACAAAGCTATTCGTTACTCTGTTATATGTTTTATGAAGTTCTTATATGTGTTAGAAAGCATAAAGCCCAAGACTGCAACCGAGCCTTATGTTGACATATCAGCTATAAATCAACCGAATATGGAGCACAAATATAATGTTGCTGTTCAAACTAAGTAGGAATGCCTCCTGAAAGAAAGAATGGAACATTCCAACAGTGAAAATCCAAAGGAGAAATTAAACACAAAATGGGACCGTTTAAAATGCAGTATCCAAACAGCGAATGAATGAAGTACAGGAAGTGTCTAGTTTGGTTGACAGAAGACATACTATTAAAAATGGTGGAACGAAAGAAGGCCAAGAGTGCACCATACTTTACAAGTTTTAATTAAGCTCAACACAGAGTGTGTAAGGCGAAAGAAAAGTGGATGGAAGGAAAATGCAAAACAATAGAGGATATGACGAATAGACATAGAAGTACGATCTGCAAGAGGAAATTAGGATCATGTCTAATCGAAAACTGCTGTACTGATATCAAAAGAGGTGTAAAACAGGGATGTACACAGAGAAAATCATCACACATGTTGGAGGATAGCCTGGACTAAACATCAGTGGAAGAATAATCAACAATCTGAGATATGCTGATGACCCTGTGTTGCTAGCGGTAAGTGAGAATGAGTTGCAAGAATGGATGGATATAGTCAACACTAGAAGTATTGAATATGGTTTAGACATTAACATTAATAAAACAAACGTTTTGTCATTGACCAACACAAATGTGCAGCCATTTACAAATATCCGAGTGAACGGCGAGATACTAGAACAGGTAGATAGCTACTTGTACATGAGGCAGACAGTTTAAAATGGATGTGAAAGGGAACTGACGAAGACATTAGGAATGGCCAAAAATGTATTTAATATGATGAGTAATGTATTGACATCCAGGCAAATAACTATACGTTTAAATTTATACCTATCTAGTGTTATATATGTATACACGTTGGGGAAACGTGGACTATGAATGAATAGTTGGAAAACAAAATATAGGCTCTAGAAATGTGGTTATACATCAGATATTGCCGCTTTGTGGAAATAGATACAGGCGAATTGTCCAGGCGAGAGTAAGCATGTGTAAGATACTGTTTGTCACACAGATAGCTCATATAAAAAGACGCGACGCTTCATACAAAACAATACTGGAAGGGAAGGTTACAGGTAGGCGGACAAGAGGCGATATAAGTGGGAGAGCAACATCAAAAGATATCATAATGCCAGAATGGCAAAGTGTACCGTCAAGACAAGAGGCAGAGAATAATAGAGGTGCACTGAAGCTAATCGTTGTTGATGAGACGGTATTTGAATTGATTCATCTCTGACACTTCTAGACTCTGCTCATTGTAATTTGAGATAATATTAACTGTCTAACTAGTTCTTGTTTCATGTTCCTCGTCGCTTGAATAGTTAATTACTTATGTTGTTCTTGAAATCCTGCCTTTCACTGTACTGGTTCCCGTGGAATAACCGTTTCTCGAGTCTCATATGATATCTTATGGAAATATCTCTTGAACTCGGTCAACGCTGTGTACTTTAGGTCCCAAGGAACAATCTCTAGTGTTTCACCAACAGTTTTATTCTCACAGGTACCAAGGAACAGTCCCTAGTGTTTTATCAATACATTTGTTCTCACAGGTCTCAGGGAACAATCCCTAGTGTTTTATGTCTGATGTTCAATGACAACTTACTGATCATGCGATTGGTGTCAGCTGAATACGAATATGTTCAGGCCTCAGCTTCACCTATGCTCAAATTTTTCCTTAAGTGATCTCTCATGCATCCCTTTACTTCACTTCAATAATTAAAACTGAAGAGCTAAATGCGAGTCTGCCGTGAATCGGTTTGAAATGCACCCATGAATTACTTTTAGTAAGTTTGTCAGTATGTGCTGATGGTAGTTAATCACGTGGTCATTCAAGTGGGGCCTAGGACCAACAGCGTTCTGTCTCCGTGACTACCTATCGTTTACCCCTGATTTCACGTCCTTTACCCATCTGCTAGCCCTCTAATGAGCAACTCAGAACTGAACATGCAGGTTGGAATGGACCAGTTCTCTGCCGCATGCGAAAATTTTGGCCTGACCATAAATGCCAAAAAAAACAGAGGTCATGTACCAACCAGCACCAGGCATGCCGTACACAAAACCAGGTACTACAGTCAGCGGGCAGACGTTGAATGCCGTAGACAAATTCACATATCTGGGCAGCACGCTGTCGAGATCTGTCAGCCTAGACGATGAGGTGGCAAGCAGAATAGCAAAGGCCAGCACAGCCTTTGGTAGAATGCGCTCGATGGTCTGGGCACGTCGTGGCATCAGCGTCAAGACCAAATTGAAAGTCTACCGTGCAACCATTATTCCAACCCTACTATACGCTTGCGAAAGCTGGACTGTATACTCTGGACATGCAAGGAGGATAAACCACTTCCACACAGGTTGCCTGAGGCGAATATTCCACATCCGATGGCAAGATCGTGTCACTGACATCGAGGTTCTCTCGAGGGCTAACATGCCCAGCATACATGCACTGCTAGAAAAAGCACGACTAGGATGGGCCGGACACCTCGTCCGTATGTCAGACGAGCGGCTCCCAAAGAAGCTTCTCTACAGCGAGTTGAGAGACGGATGGCGCGAGAAAGGGCGCCCAAAGAAACGTTTTAAAGACGGTCTGAGTGACTCACTAAAATGTTGCCAGATAGACTACGACACCTGGGAATGTCTTGCGAAAAACATATCTGACTGGAGAAGCGCAGTCAAATCGGGTGTAGCTGCCGGTGAAGATAAC
This sequence comes from Ariolimax columbianus, assembly GCA_036924085.1. NCBI lineage: Eukaryota > Metazoa > Mollusca > Gastropoda > Stylommatophora > Arionidae > Ariolimax > Ariolimax columbianus. Next base: position 15,010,734 of record JAVGWX010000014.1, read on the forward strand.
CGTGTTGTGAAAGCCCAGAACAGACGCGAGACGCGGAAAACCCGAGCAGCGGGAACACCATCCCCTTCTACAAACCTCGTGTGCCCGATATGTAGCAGATGTTTTCGTGCTCGCATTGGCCTGTTCAGCCACATGCGCACCCACACCCAACAGGGAAATCTGTGACAAGGATGATGTCGGCGGTCCTCATCGACAACGATGGACAGCTATTATAGCCCTTCCTTGGACATTTCCCCATTCCAAGAATTAGGTGGTCTAAAATAACTGTCCATAACACATCCCGCTAGAATCATTACCCTATAGATGTGTCCCTTTCTCCAACAATAAAAACGGTCAATCCTTAGAAACATTTCAATGCTCACGTGTCTAACCTTTGTCCAATCCCTAGTATCAACTTTGTATGGCTATGGTTGTCCAACCTTTTTCCAATCCCTAGTACCAACTTTGTATGGCTATGGTTGTTCAACCTTTATCCAGTACTTAGGGCAAACATTGCCCGGCTATGGTTATTCAAGCTGTGTCCAGTCCTTAGTACCAATGTTGTCTATCTATGGTTGTCCCAACCGTTCTCCAGTACTTAGAACTCAATTTGTCTTGTTATGGTTGTCAATCCTTTGTTAGACTTCCGTTAGGTAGTGACATATTTAATCAATTGATACTGCACAATTTCTTTAGATGGCTGTGTTTTACGGCTTTCTATCCTCTGCCATTTTATATGCTTGGTTTTTATTGTACGTCTTGCACTCTTTTTACTCCCGTTCTTATATATTGTTCGCTGTCTTTTCATCACTTCTTGCCTTCAGACAGAGCTTATTCTTTTCTTCCTAGACTTTCTTTCTTCTTACAGATCAAGAAGCGGGCGACGTTATTAGTGGGTGGATAATATCAGAAGATGGACTGGGAAAAGCCTGTCAGATTGTACCATTACGGCAAGGTAAATAATACGCTGGAGATTTCTTTGCAGCTGACCTTCGATGCGGAGATGGAACTGGTCCTGAACTGAATATCTGAACGTCACGCAACATAATTTACGATATTATATGATAACTCTTCTTTATGAAATGAACGTGTAAACTTGTCCCATGTCTGCTTCTGTAAACACATCGATGCCAACTCCAGCTTTCCAATCGCCAACAATTCCAATATTCCTGGATACCATGGTAACGTCAGTACAGCATCGTCTTCTTTAGATACCTGTCATGCATCCTTCTTCTTCTGCGTACGCAGTCAGACAGTAACCATTATTTTTTCGAAAAAAGCGACGGTCATCCTGAGGCTGTCGCCACTGCCATAGAGCTTGTCTTGCAGTTCCTCTGGTAATGGCCACATCTGCTCTCTCTGATCCTCGTATGTCAGGCAGTTCTGCAGCAAATGTTCAGCGGTCATTTTACCAGTACCGCACGGGCATTCGTCAGTACACCCTATCTTCAATTTGTTGAATAGGTGGTACCTCAGTCTGTTGTGGCCAGTGCGAAGTCTGAAGACAACGACCTGCTCTCTTCGGTTCAACTGGTAATAGGCATCGTTTTTGGTGTAACCAGTATGTTCGGTTTCCCATTTGGTCATGTATCTGGCTTTAATAAGCCGTTTTGACTCTTCGTACGTCATACTGGTATCTGTTTGTGGTAGTCTTGCACCTTCTTTTGCCAGTCTGTCTGCCTCCTCGTTGCCTTGGATGTTGCAGTGTGACGGAACCCACTGTACCACTACCCTTTTTGGTGCGGACTGCTGGCACAGTTTGCAGAGTGCTGCTCTTAAGTCATTAAGCTCAGTGTTTTTCTGGCTTTTTAGCGCTGTGACTACGACGAGAGCATCTGTCAGCAGGACTATATGGCTCTCATTTTCACTGTGTGTCACCATTTCTTCCACTGCCGCCCTCAGTGCCTCTGCCTCCGCTCTGAAATTGCTTGTGTACTTACCAGTAGCGAGTGACAGTGTTATTTTTCTGCCATTTGGTAGGTTCAGGAATGCTCCTGCCCCTCCGTTCTGTGTAGTGTTTGTTACAGAGCCGTCGGTGTATGCATGGGTCCAGTCCTTTTTTGGTTAGCTTTTCGTTATCAAGCTTAGGGTAGTATCTCTCCTTTCTTTTTCAGTCTGGCAGTTTTTGTTTGCAATACCTGGTATATTTTCTATCACCTCTGGGAATATATCCTGCCTCCAGGTAGGTTTTCGTACAGTAGTGATGGGTTTTGGTGTTGTTAGTGCGTTTATGGGATCTTCGTGCATCTTTGCTTTGCTTTGCTTTCTGCAAAGTTTCTCCGCTTTAGTTTCCCATTTCCAAAATTGTTTAGTCTCTGGTGCATTGGATGGTCAGTCAGTCTTCTCAGTTTTTCTGATTGCAGTTGGGCTCTGCAGTCTCTTCTGTCGGTCATGGATTGCAGTTTTGTAATCTTTTCAAGTTCTACAATTGGCGTTGACTTCATACCACCTGTTATAATTCTCATGGCTTGGTTTTGAAGTTTGTTAACTTTATCGAAGTTCGCCTTCGCTGCTGTTGTCCATGCCACAATGCCATACTCGAGAACTGGTCTCACTCTTCCAGTGTACAGTTTCTTTAGTATGCCTTCGTCTGCTCCCCAGTGTGTGCCAGCAAGTTTCCTCATGATTGCCATTCTTTCTCTGGCTTTCATTCGGTTTCTCTCAATCTGACTTGTCCATGTCATGCGCCGATCAAATGTGACTCCCAGATAGGTTGGGTTGTCGTTTGGCTGCAGGATTTTGCCATTTAGACCTAATTTGGTACTTGTGGGTTTTAATGAAAGCGAGAATATTGTGCATGTGGTTTTCTCCTCGTTTATTTTGACCAGCCATGAGTTCGCCCACTCTTCCAGAGATGTTAGGGCCGTCTGCATCCGATTTCTTGCTATGGTGAGATTCTTTTCAGATGTCATGCATCCAATTACACGCATCTTCCACCCAACCATTTCAATAATCTGTCATGCATGCAATTACACGCACCTTCTTTACACACACCTTCCATCCAACCATTTCAATAATCTGTCATGTATACAATTACACGCACCTTCTTTACACGCACCTTCCATCCAACCATTTCAATAATCCGGTATGCATGCAATTACACGCACCTTCCATCCAACAATTTCAGTAATCTGTCATGCATGTAATTACACGCACCTTCCATCCAACAATTTCAGTAATCTGTCATGCATGCAATTACACACACCTTCCATCCAACAATTTCAGTAATCTGTCATGCATGCAATTACACACACCTTCTTTACACGCACCTTCCATCCAACCATTTCAATAATCTGTCATCGAGCCATGTTCACACACCTTCCATCCAACCATTTCAATAATCTGTCATCGAGCCATGTTCACACATCTACAATCCAATCATTTCAATAATCTGCCATCGAACATTTCCACACACCTGATATCCAACAATTTCAATAATCTGTCATCAAACCATGTCTATTCACTTAACTTCCAACTTCCACAATACCAACCATCCAACAATATCCACACACCAAACAATGAACAATTTCACCACACGCAGGTACTTTCTACCACTGTCACTTTGCGTATTCATGCAGACATATCTGGAGAACTGTGACTAGATACACAAGTTCAATATGATATTGAAAATTGTGACTATTTACCTTCGCTCAATGTGATCTTTAAGATTGTGACTAACTATACTCGTTTAGGGTAAACTTGAAGATTGTGACTAGCTACACTCGTTTAGAGTAAACTTGAAGATTGTGACTAGCTACACTCGTTTAGGGTAAACTTGAAGATTGTGACTAGCTACACTCGTTTAGAGTAAACTTGACGATTGTGACTAGCTGCACTCGTTTAGAGTAAACTTGACGATTGTGACTAGCTGCACTCGTTTAGAGTAAACTTGAAGATTGTGACTAGCTGCACTCGTTTAGAACAAACTTGACGATTTTGACTGGCCACCCTTATTTAGAGTAAACTTGAAGATTGTTAATAGATACACTAGTTCAATGTGATCTTGAAAGCCTATGCATTGCAAGTTTAATGTATACAGTCTTGGTGTGGTTATTGTTACTAACCAAATTGTCTTCTCTTAAAGCTTGTGTCAATTTGTGTTAATTTATCTGTTTATGCCTTTCAATGCGTGCTGAAGTTTATTTAAGAAAGTGTTCCGAAAATGGTTAATGTGTGAGTAGTACAGTAGTCTGTTCTATTAATAACAAAACGGTATTGTAGTTAGGCACAATCTTTATGACAAGACTTTACGGAAGAGTGAAGATGCACACTGTAATCAGTTCGAGTCTGTAAGCACAAGTGAAGATGTACACACTTTTCAGAACATGACTTCTCAATCGTATTTTTTTGACGTGTCATTTCGAGTTGTATTTGTAGCAATCTTTCAGTTTGATATAATACAACTTGCATATGTTGTGTTTACATTGATATTGTCAGTGAGGATTAGCGTGACGAGCTTCAGACCTGTACAAATATATTATATTTTGCAAATTAATTATTTTCTTTTAAATGTATTTACAATACATGCGAACCACGTTTAATCTATTCTTCTTCATGTTAAGACAAATTGGTTCTATTTGATAGCCCATTCAATTGTGTACGTGAGATACATTAACATAATGTTTAACATAAAAACAGTTATGATACTTCTTCTTCTTCTTCTTCTGCGTTCGTTCTCAATCTCCCGCTACCAAACCCTGAAAGGGCTTAAGTAGCAGAATGTAGTCCAGAGAACCGAATGCGTTGTGTCGTAGTTTACAGTTTGACTGCGATATTTGCACCTTTCGGTCCAACACATCCGACTTCAGCAAGCATTTTTTTAGTACCGGGTTAGCATTCCCTCTTCGATCCCTTCTCCTTAGCCAGTCTGCCCTGCTGCAGCCTGTTATCCAGGATCACCACGTGGAGGTGTAGAAGGGTCTGGGCAGCTCTGGTTCGCTGGCCCTGACGCTAGCAGTCAGCTATGGGTCGCTGACCACTGCAGCTCGTGCGCTGCTCAGCGTCATGATCCCTATGATACAATATGCCAAGGTGCCCTAACCTTAACATATGTAGTTTTCCTTGCTTACATTTTTTCACATCAATTCAAAGATACAAATGGACACCAAATCTTCATGTACTGACAGAAAATGAGAACGCTTATACGTGTTGTGTATAAATGGATATTCTTTCATTGAGGACTAATGTTATGAACTTCAGGCATGTACACAACTTGATATATAATGGGAAGTACAAACTGAATTTTTTTTTTTTTTTTACAAAATGTAGTTACAATACATGTAAATTAATATTTATTATTTTTATTTATCTTAAGACACGATGTCGCTCTCTTTAATAGCTCATGACATTCTACACATGTGTATATGAGATATATTATATCTCTCTATTGTAATGTTTAAAATAAGAAAATTATGATACAATATGTTTTTGAACCCTAACCGTAAAATATAATCATGAAACAGATGATTTAATGAATTAAGAACGTGGTTTTGGCATCAGTATACTAAGAGTTAAGATTGTGTTTAGCTATATTATCATACAATCTTCTCCAAAAGATTGTATATACCTACATTCATCGATACAGTCTTTGAATTAGAGGCTGTTGTGAAGTTACCGTGATGAAGTATTGTCCTAGATATTGTCTAGCTATACCCATTTATACAGTCTTGTCTAGCTACACCCATTTATACAGTCTTGTCTAGCTACACCCATTTATACAGTATTGTCTAGCTACACCCATTTATACAGTCTTGTCTAGCTGCACCGATTTATACAGTATTGCCTAGCTACACCCATTTATAGTCTTGTCTAGTTGCACCCATTTATACAGTCTTGTCTAGCTACACCCATTTATACAGTATTGTCTAGCTACACCCATTTATACAGTCTTGCCTAGCTACACCCATTTATGCAGTCTTGTCTAGCTACACTCATGTATACACTGATGTCTCAGATATTGTCTAGCTACATCAACGTATAAGTTCTTGTCATATAATCTGTCCGGCTACACTCATTTAAACAATTTGCCTTAGATTCTGTGTCTAGCTACACTCGTTTATAGTCTTATTGTACATACTTTGCTTAGCTACACTCGTTTATAGTCTTATTTTAGATACTTTGCTTAGCTACACTTGTTTATACAGTCTTGTCTTGCATACTGTCTACTTAAACTAATGCATGCGCTTTTGTCATATACACTATCTAGATGCTCTCACCGACAGTCGTGTTCTGAAGATTGTGTCAAGAAATATATTCTAACTGTTATGCGATTTGTTGTTTCAGGTTTTTCACGAACATTGAAGATTAATGCTTTAAAAATCAATATACATCCTGTATTCACTATTAAGATAAGTAGGCAACAAAAAAAAACAAACCACAATAGGATATAGTTAGTGTTTAAACATATAATTTACAGATCAGTAGAACGCCTGTGTTATTGAGAAACTCTACTCCCAAGCCACCATTGAAGTCTACCTTAACGGGATAACTGAGGATTGGTTCCGCACGTCAACCGGTGTACGACACGGATGTATTCTTTCACCGACCCTATTCAACGTTTTTCTTGAACGTATCATGTCCGAAGCCCTGGAGGATTACACGGGTACTGTCAGCATAGGGGGGGGGGGGGGGGTCGCACACTCACCAATCTCCGGTGTGATGAGGGCATTACCGGCCTGGCTTGAACTCAGCTAGAACGTACGAATCTAATCTCAAACCTTGATAATGTCGCTGACACGTTTCGAGCATTAGTGAAGAGAACAGTAAAATCATGGTCAACTTCCGAGAGGGCCAAGCACGTCCGATTGCGATCAAAGGCGAACCATCGCAAATTGTTAAACGGTTTAAATTCCTGGGAGTACTGATGGATGTGGACGGCTCCAGAACTGAGATTCAGGCTGCTCTGACCAAATTTAGGCCGATATGAAGGGACAGAAGCATCAACTTGAAATCGAGGTTGAGTTTAATGTTGCACTCATTACTACCGTGTACCTTTACGCGTGCGAAACATGGACTCTGACAGCGGTTCTAGAGCGAAGAATGTGTGCACTGGAGATGAGATGTCTGCGTCCAATTTTTGTCATTTCGTATCTAGACAATGTCACGAATAAGTCAGTTCGGGACACCGTTAAGAGATAAATCGGCCAATAAAAGACATAATGCGTATGTAAAACGCGCAAGCTCACATGTTATGAGCATGTTTGAAGATCATCTGGGTTGACCAAGACCGTCCTGCAATCACTGTGTCTGGGAAGCGTAATAGAGGGAGGCAGAACAAGAGATGGGAAGACAACATCAGAGAGTGGACGGAAAGGTCCGTAGATACAACAAATGTTGGCACAAAACCGAGTTAAGGGGCGGTAACTGGTCCAACAATCTACATTTTTAGTGCCCCAATGATAATTCAGGTTACGAGACTGATGCTGATTGGGATGCTGGTAATGATAATGATGAGAATGCCTGTATTAAGTAGACAAGAATAAACTCTGGACACTAAACTTTGGACAATAAACTCTGGACACTAAACTCTGGACAATAAACTCTGGACAATAAACTCTGGACAATAAACTCTAGGGCGTATTAGAGGACTGTGGAATACGAGAACAACTGTTAGCAAATCGGAGAGCACTGTAACATATAAATGCAAATGTAATAAAATCAACATAATCTATTGATATAACCACACAAACACGACAATGATATGCGATTGCCTCATTTGTGTTCAATGTGTATATGTAGACAATACAAATGAAGGCAATATAGTTATATCATTTAACGTGGACCATAACCATCTCACTCAGTACATCAACAACGCTTTGATGACGACCAAAGCATAACATCATATTAATACGCTCGGTATAATCCGTGAAAGATAAAATATGCATATTAGTGCAATATATCATAACTACAAGAACAACGGTCATTCTAACAGACTGCAGGAATGTACTCCAAGCCATCTCAAGCCACAAACAATATAGACACTCACGAAATAAAATTCAACATAGGATTGCTGTCCCAAAAAAAAAATTTAGTCCTACAGTGGATTCAGGCCCACTGTGAGATCCCTGGAAACGAGAAAGCAGTTAATCTAACAAAAGCCGAAAGTAGCGGCACGCAGACTTCCCATCCACAGAACTATAAAAAAGCAAAAACACTCATCAAACGATACATGAGAATAGAATGGACAGACCAGCACAAATAAAACAAGCCAGAAAATGACATACTTAGAACGGGACATTGCAGACTCAAGACCCAACTCCCAAAATGGGCTCATAGACACGGCCACGAGCGATTGTGGAACACACACGCAAACACCAGAACATATGCTGCAGGACTGCACGACCTATGCAAACCAAATATAGACAGTCTGGCCTGCAGGAGCGACCTTGCTCGAAAAGCTGTGGCGGACAGTCGAAGACCTGAAACGCACAGTCTCCTTCGTGAACCTCACTGGACTAGAAGCATTGCATCAGTTGATCGAAGAAGAAGTGCAATATACAGGTAACCTATGAGGCTGAGCAGATTGGTAGTTCATTAATCACACGTATATCCAGCTTTGTCAGATGGTTCGGTTACCTCACGGATAGATGACCTATTATAAATCCTATAACAACATGGGGTTACAACAGCCGTCGTTGCGACTTGGCTTTAGCGTAGGAGACTTAATCGTAACGCGACTCTTAGGTGACGAACAATTAAATAAGTAAGACAATAAGTAAGGCTCAAATAATGTTTTTGACAACGACTGTAATAGAAGTATGTAAATAGCAAAGTGACATAAGCTACATTATCATTACAGTAAAGTACTTGCCAAAGAATAGCCTCAACATGTTTTACACAGAGATATAGAATGAAGCAACATTGCAAGAAGTTGACTGTTGCCTGTGACATGTTTTACACAGAGATATAGAATGAAGCAACATTGCAAGAAGTTGACTGTTGCCTGTGACATGTTTTACACAGAGATATAGAATGAAGCAACATTGCAAGAAGTTGACTGTTGCCTGTGACATGTTTTACACAGAGATATAGAATGAAGCAACATTGCAAGAAGTTGACTGTTGCCTGTGACATGTTTTACACAGAGATATAGAATGAAGCAACATTGCAAGAAGTTGACTGTTGCCTGTGACATGTTTTACACAGAGATATAGAATGAAGCAACATTGCAAGAAGTTGACTGTTGCCTGTGACATGTTTTACACAGAGATATAGAATGAAGCAACATTGCAAGAAGTTGACTGTTGCCTGTGACATGTTTTACACAGAGATATAGAATGAAGCAACATTGCAAGAAGTTGACTGTTGCCTGTGACATGTTTTACACAGAGATATAGAATGAAGCAACATTGCAAGAAGTTGACTGTTGCCTGTGACATGTTTTACACAGAGATATAGAATGAAGCAACATTGCAAGAAGTTGACTGTTGCCTGTGACATGTTTTACACAGAGATATAGAATGAAGCAACATTGCAAGAAGTTGACTGTTGCCTGTGACATGTTTTACACAGAGATATAGAATGAAGCAACATTGCAAGAAGTTGACTGTTGCCTGTGACATGTTTTACACAGAGATATAGAATGAAGCAACATTGCAAGAAGTTGACTGTTGCCTGTGACATGTTTTACACAGAGATATAGAATGAAGCAACATTGCAAGAAGTTGACTGTTGCCTGTGACATGTTTTACACAGAGATATAGAATGAAGCAACATTGCAAGAAGTTGACTGTTGCCTGTGACATGTTTTACACAGAGATATAGAATGAAGCAACATTGCAAGAAGTTGACTGTTGCCTGTGACATGTTTTACACAGAGATATAGAATGAAGCAACATTGCAAGAAGTTGACTGTTGCCTGTGACATGTTTTACACAGAGATATAGAATGAAGCAACATTGCAAGAAGTTGACTGTTGCCTGTGACATGTTTTACACAGAGATATAGAATGAAGCAACATTGCAAGAAGTTGACTGTTGCCTGTGACATGTTTCATTCAACACCAGAAGCTAATTCACTATATGCATGTTTTGGATTTCGATGTGTTCAGAGTATTCATTTGTAGTTAGCTCTGTTCAGTCTTGTCTTGAGGATTGTTATTGATTGGGTACACTCAAGTTTTTTTTTCGCAAATTACAATTACATACATTTGTTCTAGAGATGTTCTAGCTACATGTGTATAGAATACATATCCCAACAATATATACCAAGTCCTCATTACAAGAAGTTGGTGCATGTTATGGACAAGTCTGAAAAAGCGAAGTCAACATTTTGTGGTCACTTATATTCATATATTTACATTGTGTAAACACTTGTAGGATCTGTACAGATTGCTAGATATATCTATTTTAATGGTGTTCTGTTTTACATATATTATTTCTCATGATTATAGCTGTAATTCATAAATTAAAATATGTTTTCTGTTTCCAACACAGAATGCACCTTTTTACATTCATTCCCGTCCTCCCTTGTTAAAGATTGTATAACATGTGGCTCTAAACTGTGTAGTTACTGTATATGACATATATTCACAAACATATTTTTTTTTAAAGTACAAATGCCAATCAGTGCTAGAGATATTGATCCGAATTTAAATCAATTGATATGTTCATTTATTTCTGAGTTATTATTAAAACTGTTTTTTTGTTAATGCAAAGTAGTGTACTATGCCAATCGTACAATTACCTGTTTGTTTCGACAATTGTATTTGAAGATCAATTTGCACGGTGGAGCGCGTGGCCGAATGGTTTCGATGTCTGCCTGCCGAAAATGAAGGCAGCGGTTCGAATCCCCGGTATGGCATATGTTGTTTTTCTGTGGCAGGTGCAATAAACAAACATAGCCAGCACACAACGTGGCGACAGCAGCAGAGAAGCGGCCTGTAGGCAGAGGACAGTACCCGCCCCCTCTCTCCGACAACGGGACACAGTTGTAGGACAGTACAGATGACAATGTTATAAGCAACACATTATGAAATTTCTGTCCTAGAGAAAATGTATAGCTAGATCTACCTATACACGGAGTTGCATGTTATGGAAACATCTCACACTTTAACACCGTTAATAGTATGTGTTCCTTATTTATTAATGTGTACATGTCCCTACATTGAACTTAGATCAGCTAAATTGACCTTCTGTTATCCTATACACGCTTGTTTTTAGTTCTGATAATGACTCTATATGGTTCATTTTAAGTGTTGCCTGCAGCAAGGACAAAATGATTGATTGACTCTGTTTACATAGAAGTACGTATACGCATGTTGAATGTATCATGGAATGTGCTTCTGAACCGCGTGCTCATTGAGTAGTAAAGAAAAATGTTCACACTTGAATTGATGGTGTCAAAAACAAATGCAAATGACCAGGCAGCATAGAACAAATTTGTGTAGAGCCCTACGGCACTAAGTTCTGGCTCTATGAAAGAGGTTACGCATAAAATAAAACTCGGAGTGTTGCATATGATTAAGATGCTCGCAATAAGCACAACCATGCTCATAGATTTCCTGTCTCTGTCCGACAAAGACTCAGAACTTGCATGACCTACATTTGCAGCCTTACGCCAGCTACTTTTCTGTTCTAGTTTCACTATTAAAACTGTCGTCAATATTACCACAGAAACAAACGATGCTAGTCCTATAACAGATAATAGTATATATACTAACTCTTTCAGTGTGTCCATGTTAGTCGAACTAATTAGACCTAGAATAGTCGTGTTTCTGTCAGAAACGAACTTCCAGCCAATGGAATGTGCGAAGTATATTGGAGCGAGCGACATAAATGATAGACTGTATATACTGATCATAACTAAGGCTGTTCTTCTCGGAGTTATCATCTGTTTGATGTGTAATGGAAAAACTATACACAGACATCTCTCTAAAGTGGCGTAGACGGTAATCATGCAGGTAATCTTTGAGAACATTACTCTTGGAATACCTGCTGTCAAGTAAACAAAATCGTAGGGCTCAACGTGTAAAGTAGACCACTTGATCATGGGGTTTAAGTAAATTGTAAACAGGAGCTGGACTAGTAAACCACACAGATCGGAGATGGCTAACGAGAAGAAAGTTATATTGATACTTGAATCCAAACCTTGCTTGTAAAACACGACCACGTTTATCGTATTGGTTACAATTCCAAACAAACTGATCAAGCTACACAGAATTACATAATTCAGAACAGAAATAATTAGTGTAACTTCATCATCCATAATGGTATCAACAAACTTTGTGATTGCATTGTATTTTTTTAGCGCTGATCGGTTCAGAAAATTCTCAAATAAATTCATTTACAAAAAGAATGTTGACAAGGACTATGCACTTCAGTGACAGTGCAGTGTTAATTATTGTTTGCATCTGTTGCAAACTCTTGTTACTTGGACATTAAATCATTTTTATTTGTGAAAATTGTTCTGTACCATATCTTGGATTTCAATACAATGTTTGCGTCATAGATATCCGCGATTTATCTGTCGATGGCACTACAACATGTATAACAGCATTGTCATAACTGAAAGGTGTTATTGTATCAACGTGTTAACCAAATGTCGTGTGACGAAAATGAAATAACGTGATACACTAAAAAAAGAGAAAATTTCAGACATGAAATTGCAACTTTAAATCATTCATTATTAAACTGCCACCAAGATGGAGAAGTACTGGAGTATCACAAATCATTGTCAAAATATATTCTTGTAAAATCTGAAATTCTGTAATTAGATATCAGATCGGTTAACATTCTAATTGCCATGTAGGTATCAGAAAATAAATCTGAGTCAAACCCTGATATTAATTTAAATTAGCAATCACCTATTTTCAAGACCTATGATTTTCAATTTCACTTTTGTAACTGTTAACTAACTACATATGTTCCCTGTTTGTATAATAACTGCACTTAGCTTGTGCCGTTAAAGCATAATCTTTCTAAGTAGCGTAAGTTAGTGTCAACTATCGATTAACTGTTTTCTTCTAACGCACCCATCTCCACTCACCACACGCATACCCCTTCACCCCATGACCCAGCAAATCACTTTACTATTGAATAAACCAAACTATCGCTCTCATTGAAAGTGTCAAAGACATATGTGCATGCTAGTAATTATAATTCTAGTCCATGTTGACGTGGTTGACATCTATTTGTGGACTTCTTCTCGCAGAGAAATCCAATTCGGACTAAGCAATCACAGATTTATAATTGCATCTACGGAATATGTATTTCCGCTCTATGAATTATCTCCCTACATTACGTGAGCAAATATATACTCCTGTCCCGTCCCGTAATTCAGTGTCTAGAAGAGAGAAGAATTCGTGGTGACTTAATACAGGTTTATAAGATGATCAAAAGAATAGATACATTAGATTATAACAAGTTTTATAAAATACAGCCACCCACAATAACAAGAGGGCATAGCTACAAGGTGACTAAAGAGAGGTCCAGATTAGATATTAGGAAATCCTTTTTTAGTCAGAGAGTGGTGACTGCTTGGAATGCATTGCCAGGGGAGGTAGTGGAGACAGGGACAGTTAATGCATTTAAGAATAAATTGGATGCACATAGCTTTTAGAGCAAGGTGATGTAAATGTAACTGGTTGTATACAGACTCTGCAGGGTCTTCTAAACCAGTATAATGACGTTAAGTTAAGTAAAGTTAAGTAATGTAGCTACATTTGCATATTTCGTTTGATCTCGCTTAGACCAGTCACATCGGATTTGAGTTTGGCTGTATCGTTTACTAGAACACTGAATTGTGATTGTGAACTGATGGATCAATTGTTGTAGGTTAAAGGTAAAGGTGTACTCATCGAGTTTGTTTCTGAGTTCGATTTTACAGGTGGCCTTTCATTTTATGATTGGAGAGTTTCCACCACTAGTAGGTCGCAGCGGCGATGACGTGAGCATGCAGTCTTTCCTGCTTAGCGGGCTAGGCTTGATCACGTCAGAACAAGGTCATACATTCTTGCATTATCCTACGTTTTGCTACTATATTTTTAAAGGTTGCAATTGCCTCGTTATGTCTTCTTATCCCCCCCCCCCCCCCCCGCCCCCCTGGCCGTTCCCTGGTACTTTTTCTGTGGGACCGCCGGGTTATTGCACTAACGAGAATTCCGATGAAGCGAGTTATGTGTACACACCGCTGATCTGAGTGATAGTTAAAGTATACTCAATGAAACAAGTAACTGTCCAGGTACTTTATTTAATCATATACTTTTACTCTATCATCCAAAAAACAACATTTGGGAAAAAATATACTTTATTCCATAGTACAAAACTGAAACAACTTAAAAGTCATTTTAAGTTCACTTATGATTGTCTCCGAAGCGTCTGCAACCATGGATAACATTTGAAAACAATTAAAATAAGGCGAGGCTGCGGCGGTTCTGTGGATGTATATAATAGGAAAAAAACATGACAAACAAACTTGTAAAAGTTGATTAAGGTTGAGTTTAATAAAAATTTAAAAATGGCCTATTGGTCGTAACGTAGGTTTTGTTTGTGTTCTCGTCTCGGTGAGGTGTCTGACCATACCCATTAAAAAATTTTGATTAAACTTAACCTTAATCAGCATTTACAAGTTTCTTTTCATGTTTTTTTGACTCAAGAAAACTGTAAGTGAAAGGATACGCGGGGAGCATAGTAGTCGTGACAAGCAATGTATTATCTGAGAGCCGAAATTAGCGGGAATAATAATATGATATTTCGACTCAGGTAGGAGCAGTTCATTCAAAGGACACGCACGTCGCCCATTCATGCAGGGTTTGGATTAGCAATTCGAACAGGGGGGTTCGCTTCGGTAAGTTGGAGACTGTTGTCAAAGATGGTTGGGGTACTAGTCCAGACAAATTACTTGATAGATAGAGAATAGAAGCACACACAAGGGGTGGAGGGATGTTCGCGACGTAAAACGTTGTGGACAAATTGTTGCTGTCATATTGACAAAGGTGACAAGAAAGACAGTTAGTTGAATCTATTTCAGTAGAATGAACTTGTCAGATTGACAAAGGTGACAAGAAAGACAGTTAGTTGAATCTATTTCAGTGGGATGAACTTGTCAGATTGACAATCGTTATAGACACACCAGCGATTTGACTGGCTCGCTATGCAACAAGGCATGGACAGAAGTGCCCCGTGATCAGCGGCCATGTTATATACGGAGACGCCTAAGGGGCAGTCAAAACCAGGAGCAATAGCAAGTTTAAGCGGAGCTTGTGAGAAGGCTTTCCTACTATTATCCATTTGCAATTTCACCTGTGCCAATTGGTGTGAATAGTGGCTCGTCTCTACTGGCGAGAAGAAAGAGACAGAAGTTGTATCACTCACAAAAACTGTCAGGCTGAAAAAGAAAGGAGAGATACTACCCTAAGCTTTATATCGAAAAGCTACCCAAGCATGGACTGGACCCATGCATACACCGACGGTTCTGTAACAAACACTACACAGAACGGAGGGGCATGAGCATTCCTGAACCTACCAAATGGCAGACAAATAACACTGTCATTCGCTACTGGTAAGTACACAATCAATTTCAGAGCGGAGGCAGAGGCACTGAGGGTGGCAGTGGAAGAAATGGTGTCACACAAAGAAAATGAAAGCCAAATAGTCCTGCTTACAGATGCTCTCGCCGTAGTCACAGCGCTAAAAAGCCAGAAAAACACTGAGCTTAATGACTTAAGAGCAGCACTCTGCAAACTGTGCCAGCAGTCCACACCAAAAAGGGTAGTGGTACAGTGGGTCCCATCACACTGCAACATCCAAGGCAACGAGGAGGCAGACAGACTGGCAAAAGAAGGTGCAAGACTACCACAAACAGATACTAGTATGACGTACGAAGACTCAAAACGGCTTATCATGACCAAATGGGAAACCGAACATACTGGTTACACCAAAAACGATGCCTATTACCAGTTGAACCGAAGGGAGCAGGTCGTTGTCTTCAGACTTCGCACTGGCCACAATAGACTGAGGTACCACTTATTCAACAAATTGAAGATAGCTGGTACCGACAAATGCCCGTGCGGTACCGGTAAAATGACCGCTGAACATCTGCTGCAGAACTGCCTGACATACGATGATCAGAGAGAGCAGATGTGGCCATCACCAGTGGAACTGCAAGACAAGCTCTATGGCAGCGGCGATAGCCTCAGGATGACCGCCGCTTTTTTCGAAAAAATAATGGTTACTGTCTGACTGCGTACGAAGAAGAAGAAGAAGAAGTATCACTCACGTGTTCAGTTCTTGCGTCTGATCAGAATGACAACAAAGTTGGTGACAAACTTAAAGTCAGTAACTGGCACAACGACACTGTATCTCTCACAGATTCAGCTCTTGCGCCTGAGAGAACTGCGCATGTCTGAAAGTACGAACAAGGTGTAAAGGAACACCTCAAAGATCAGTCACGTAAGCTCTCGCGAGAACTGCTTATGGCCGGTTTCATAGAATAGACGTCTGAACCTACATTTGTCAGAGAGGTTGGCCAGAACCGACCTGATAGAAAGTGTGGTGTACTTTGAGACTCCTCAGGGAGTACACCCACACAACTTGTCGAAATACTTTTGTTCCATAGAGCAATTCTGACGACGTGAAATAAAAGATTCATCGCCAACGGGCCGAATTCCACTACGTGGACACGTGACTAGATAGTTTAAGACTAAGTAAAGTGTTGTAGATAATAACAGAAGTATAGGACAGACGTCGGAACCAGGAATTCTAACCAACTCATGCTGACTGAAACTGAGTTAGAAAGAAAACCCAGCTCGACAGTCTATCCTAATATTAATGAAAATCTTTAAAAATGTGGTTATAACTGCTAGCTACTATGCAATCTCGTGTGCCCTGTGGCAGTTGATGCTGCCGTCTGCTGAACTACCATTGAGTTGATAACCTCAGGCTACAAGGGGCTTGTCATAAGTCTTTACCATGACTATGAAGGGATAGGAGGAGAAAGTGGAAAGTTGGCACATATGTAGCTCATTCCATTTGTACTCGACTTGAGAAGTACAAATTTCACTCTTCGACGGATTTACCTGGCATGGTGCATGGCGCAACACCTCTTATTAACCGGATTTTCTACTCTAACAATTTGTTAGAACAAATAAGAAATCAGAGGCCAAAACTGTGACACCATTCTTGATGTTGCGGAGAAAACAGCTTCAGAAAACACAGGGAGATGGAACCAGTGGTTGGGGAAATTTGTCCTTCATATGCTTCTGTAAAAAACTGGTGTAGCAATTTTAGTGTAGTCATTCCCATGCTGCTGATCTTCCAAGATCAGGAAGGCCATCCTCAGAGTGCAGCGATGAAAATGCTGCAAGAGTGAAGAAAATCACTGACCAGGACAGGCACATAACAATTGCAGAAATATCTAGGTCAACAAAACTGAATGAAAGTACAGTTTCCAAATTAAATTTTACACAACAGACTTAACACAAGAAAAGTGTGTGTGTTCACCATTATGACCCAGAATTCTAAATTTCCAGCATGCAATGGAAAACCCCAAGCTCACAACACATGTCAAGCCAAGAGCACAGAAATATGTCAGAAAAGTGATGCTGGCTGTCTTTTAGGACGTCAAAGGTGTCATATTGAACGATTAACTGCCTCATGGCAACACGGTTAATGGGCAATATTATGCAAATCTCCCTACCAAACTAAGAAAGACTATTACCAGAAAACGACGGATAGTGTGCACTCAAATTCTGCCTTTGCTTTCATAAAGCAAGGCTTGTGCTGCAAACAGCCAACGATTTTAATTTTGAAACAATCGTCCACACCCACCATATTCTCCGTATTTAGCTTCATCAGATCTTTGTTTTTTTTTCAAAAACTTAAAAAAACAGCTGGACGGAAATTATTTTGACACTGGCTTCTGATAACTGGTTTAGTTCGATAAATATATTACTTTATTCTTAAGGTCTCTTCAAGGTCACTCAGAGATGGCAGAAATGTACAAATCCAGGTGGTGGCTACATTGAGAAGGAATAAGCATTGTGCCAAATTTCAACTTCCTCCTCATACTCTTTCATGTTCAGGGTAAAGCCCTTTGGAACCTGAGGTAATCAACTCAATGGCAGTTCGGGCAAACGTCAGTTCTTGACGGGCGGTTGAGGTAGCGATCTGTAACCTTCACAGTCGTCACGGATGATCTGTTTGGGGTCAGAGATTAACTGAGGTTAGAAATTCAGTTGCAGATCAGCGGACGTCAGTTCTTGATGTGATGCTGAGGTTTATTATGCAACCGATCAAACTAACGTGTCAGGTCAGTCATAGGTCACTGAGAATAAGTGACATGTACCTTGAGACTCTTAAAGGAGCACACGCAAGAAATTAGCAATGAGCTATCATTGTACAACGCCAGAGCTCAAACGCAGCATCAATCTCCATGGGACACAGGAGATTGCTAAGTAGCTAAGCAGTTGGAACCAAATTTGTATAGACTTTCATATATATTAGGATAGACTATCGAACTGGGTTTTAAAGTTACATGGATTCCATCTAGCTCATGGTAACATTCCCTGAGTTGGAAAAATTTATATTTGTTTAGGTAGCTTAGTTTATTTTTACCTTGTTGTAAATACATATTTTTGTAATAAATGAATATCTTTGTTTAACATAATTTGTAGTGTTTGCTATGTTGAAGTATCACCGTCAAGTATTCGATGTTGTAACTCTTATATCACAACCTTTAAAAAAATCCTAGAGCTGCTACATTATTGTAAGACATAATTAATTGAATGCTGTCAATGTAGGCATGAAGAGTATAAAACAACATTCAGCAGTTACGTCTGCCAAAGTGTATTATTTTGCGTTTAAAAAAAAATTGTTCTGAGCTTCAGAAAGAAAATAAATGTACTTATTCGTTTTCTAGGGAAAAGCATTTACTGGTTCTGCTGCTTTCACGCACCGAACGCGCCTGCCTGCACATATTTAATTTGCTTCAGTTCATTTGAGTGAATTCTGTTTTGTAGTTGTTATTTGTCACGATTATTATCTTGATTAATTAAATGGATTATATATTTCAACATTTAGCAGAACTCTTTTCTATTTTTACCTTTCAAGGCACGTTGACGATTGTATGCGAAAAAACATTCACCACTTTAAAAAGAAAATCGAGCAGCACAGGCACATGTGCACACAGAAATAGATTGGCTGCATAATGCAAACTGGCACGTGTTAAAACGTTAACTTTAAATGAATTACCCTGAAGATGTGTACATAGCTACACCCATTTATCATTGATTGATGTATATAGTGTTATGCTAGTGATGGAATGAGACAATTATACCACAAGATATTAGAGAAACACAGAGAGTAACATTAAACAAAAATGAAGGTGATATAAGTAGAGTAACTGAAATTACTATCGAAACGTAGCTCTGCTCAGTCTTCGCCAAAGCAATCTTTCTACAAAAAAAAAATAATAAATAAATACAACTCTGAGGGTGTGTTTCTCGAATCCCAATGTGAAAAGAATCTATCCGTATTGATTGATATAATATCGCTTGATTTACATAACAGAGGCAATTGATTTTGTTAGCTGGGATGGTCTTTAAAATCATGTCTAAAACAGGCTGAGCAAACACACCTATAAGACTTTTAAATCGTTCTACGAGGTCATAAAAGAAGTACTCCTATCTGATGGTAGAATATCCCAACCATTATGCAATAGCAGTAGTGTTAATCGAGTCAGAGTCAGATTCCCGACACTGATCAGTGTTCTCCAAGCTTTGTTACTGATGCAAGCACTTGGTAACGTAAATTACGGAATCTGTCCGCATACTAGGTCGAATGGTCGCCTTTTTAACATTTTAAGGCCAACACGAAGATCAGAAAGAATGGCATAATGGACTAGATTTCCGTTGATGACGCTGCTATTGTATCCCACAGCCAGCAGGAATTTTAGAGCTTGGATGATCGCTCCCATGCATGTAACGATTTTGACGTCACAATATGTTGCCAAACATATCCAAAACAAAACAAACAAATATCCTGGTACATATTATAGATGCTACGCCAACGCTTAAAAAAGATCATTAGGAACTTTGAATAGTCCAACTGTGAACTAATTCACATACTTGGGGTCCTTCATCAACTGCAAGCTCTCTCTAGACCTCGAAATAGGCTGTCGCATTGATACAGCACATACTTGGGAAATCATAAACGTACAATTAAAACCAAGACCGTATCTCGTAGCGAAACTTGGATAACCTATGTCAAACAGAAGTTAAAGTATCATTACATGAAGGCACAAACTGTATCCGGGCTCTTTCACACAACCATATAAACTAATTCACTCTTAAAAGACATAAACTAATCCAGCATTAGAACAAGTTTCATGTTAAGAACACGTATCATACAAACGAAACACGATACATCTCATTTACACACATTTACATGCAATGGCATGTCTCACAGAACGAAATAAACTAAGACTCCTTCGCAAGATTTTGCGTGTTATGGACATTGTCTCGATGTCTTACAAAACGACATAAATTACTTCACCATTTCAATGTTTTGCTTTCTTTGAACATATCTCACAGACCGAACCAATTAGTATACCGTTATGACTAGCCACAGCCAGGCAGTCTTACATTGAGGGTTGACTAGATATACTCATTCTGTTAAGTCTTGAAAACTGTGTCTATCTACATTTATTCATACGGTTTTGTCTTAATGATTGTGACTGGGATTACTCCTGTAGTCTTATCGTGGTTATTGTTACAAGCCTCAATCTTATAATACTTGTTCTGGAGATTGTGTCTAGCTACAGTGGAGCCGCGTAGCGCAGTGGTTAGCGCTCTGGCTTCGCATCTGAGTGATTCTGGGTTCATTCCCCAGTTGAGGCGGTAATGTTTTTTTCAGACTCGCAATGGCTCCCGGGTCGACCCAGCCTTAAATGGGTACCGGTTCAGTCCGGGAAGTAAAAGCGGCGAGGGAGAGGAGATGGCTACCGCCCTCATATAGCCGAGCCTTTGAAATGTAAGATCGCTAACACCTCACACCCCTACGGCAGTAATGCTATGGGATACTTTACTTTACAGTCTGATAGTTATGTACTGCCATTACATACTAACTCGCCATTACAACAAGTTGTTGCATGTTATGGGCGTGTCTGGCACAAAAACTCCATCATTATTCGGTGACTTATATCCATCTATCTATATTACATACACGAAAGTGCATGTGTAATGTACACAAAGATAACATGGTTTACCTGGTTTAATGGCCTTCTGTTTTACATATGTCCTGTGGCATGGGGATAGCTCATTAATTAAATACACATTGTTTCTGTTCCAACATACAATTTACGTATTGTTATACCCGTTTTCAAAGATCGTTTTAAATGTGCCCCTAAAGATTGTACTCATTGAGAAATAGAGGAAGGTATACACACTAGAACAGATTGCATAAAATTGTAGTTCCAATGACAAAGTAACAAAGAATATATTTTAAAGATTTGTTCTAGAGATTGTATCTAGCTATAATCTTACATACAGTCTTGTTTAAAATAGTGTGTCCTGTTTCACTCAATGATAGGATCCTCTTAGAGAATGTGTTTAATTTCACTGACTCATTGTTGTGACATGTTCTCGCTCTCACGTTAAATATTAATCTCTTCTTCTTCATGTAGCATGTCCTTTGTAGAACGTCGCTCCCATCACAGTCTGAAAGAAACTCGTTCCCTTGCCAAAACTCCAGCTTCCGCCACTGTCATACTCAGGCACTCCTGGATATCTTGGTGCCATCGTCTTCTTGGTCTACCCCTTCCTCTTTTGCCTGGCACCATACCTTCCATCACCGTCCTCTCAAGACCGTTGTGTCTCTTGATGTGACCAAAGTATTTGCATTTTCTAGCCAAAATGGAATTGATAAACCAGTTATCCTCTATGCTCAACTCTTGCCGAATGTCTACATTTGTTCTTTTCTCTATCCAGGGTATTCTGAGGATCTTTCTGTAACATTTTGACTCGAAGGATTCGATTCTTTGTCTAGAAGTTTTGGTAATCGTCCATGCTTCACAGCCATAAGCTGCCACAGGAAAAACACAGGCTCTCAAGACTTTTACTTTTATCGTTTTGTTGGTGCCCTGCCATAATTTCTTCAGGCTGTTCAGTCTCTGCATTGCCATAGCTAGTCTTCTTCTGATTTCTTTCGAGCAGTCACCATTTTTGTCGATTCTGGAGCCCAGATATTCAAAATGTGTAACCTGATCTATTTCCTCACCACCCACTGTAAATGTATGCTGACATTGTGTTTTATCGGTGGTCATTATCTTTGTTTTGTTTATGTTTATGAACAGATTTTGATCTTTACTGTGTCCATTAACGGCTGAATGTAGCTGCTCTAGCCCTTCCGCACTTCTCGATAGTATCACTGTGTCATCTGCATATCGTAACTCTGGAATCTCGTACCCCCAATCGTAAATGGGTCGAAACTTTCAATGTTCTCATCTTCTCGCACATTTCTCATTATACATTCCGCATATATGTTGTACAGATAAGGTGAGAGTATACATCCCTGTCGGACTCCCTTTTGTACTGCAAACCAATCTGATGTTTGCCCAGATACTCGGACAGCGGCTTGTTGATCTTGGTATAATGTTTCAATGAGATGGACTATATGCAAAGGAAACCCCATTTCCTTCATGATTCTCCACAGATTTTGATGTTTTACCGTGTCGAAGGCCTTAGTGTAATCAATGAAACATGTGTACAGGTCTACATTAAACTCTCTACATTTTGCATAGATATTCCTTAAATTGAATATGTGGTCCCGGGTCCCTCTGTCTTTCCTAAAACCTGCCTGGACTACGTGAATTTCAGATTCAAACCTTTTCTCTATCCTTCTTAATAGGATTCGCAGGAGTATCTTGCTAGCATGGCTGATCAGTGCGATAGTTCGGTAGTTCGTGCACAGCTTCAGGTTGCCTTTTTTGGGGAGGGGAATATAAATTGATTTCTTCCATGCTTCTGGCCACTCTGCGCTGTGCCATATCTGTTTACACATCTTGTGGTAGACTCGAGCACATGCCTCTCCTCCTGCTTGTATTAGCTCTGCTGGGATATCATCGCATCCTGGGGACTTTCCCTTTTTCAGGCTTTTAATTTAAATATTAATGCGGCATTAAAAAAAAATAGCATGCAGTTCACAAAATGAACTTAGCGAACTCGTTGACCTTAGACTGTAATAGGAAACTTTAAATAACATAGTAGCAGAAGGTCAATAATTATTACAGATACGTTAATGGTTCTCATATAGTGACATAAACCAAGTCACGATCATACAACATTGTTGTATGATATGGAGATGTCTCACACAGTGGCAGCAACTAAGCTAACCCTACAGGCAGGGATTGTATTATATTGAGATGTCTCACACAGTGGCTGAAACTAAGCTAGCCCTACAGGCAGGGGTTGTATTATATTGAGATGTCTCACACAGTGACTGAAACTAAGCTAGCCCTACAGGCAGGGGTTGTATTATATTGAGATGTCTCACACAGTGACTGAAACTAAGCTAGCCCTACAGGCAGGGGTTGTATTATATTGAGATGTCTCACACAGTGACTGAAACTAAGCTAGCCCTACTGGCAGGGGTTGTATTATATTGAGATGTCTCACACAGTGGCTGAAACTAAGCTAGCCCTACAGGCAGGGGTTGTATTATATTGAGATGTCTCACACAGTGACTGAAACTAAGCTAGCCCTACAGGCAGGGGTTGTATTATATTGAGATGTCTCACACAGTGGCTGAAACTAAACTACCATTACCTACAGCTATTGCATGGTAAATAACTACTTCTTGATTAGTTACCACAATACCGCAGTTGCCCATGTATGTATGTGTATAATGGGTTGTTGCGTTTGCAACGAGTTACAAGAAAATGTAGCTCATAATATTTGATGATCTACTGCAATATAAATCTTTTTTTAAAAAGTCCATATGATAACTGTTACTGATTTTACCAAATCGAGTTATGTGTCAAAGGCCTATGCGGATGGCTCTTTGCATATAAGTCTACACATGTTAAATATATCATGGAACGTGCTTCTATACCGCGTGCTCATTTTGTAATACAGAAAAATATTCACACTAGAATTGATGGTGTCAAATACAAAAGAAAATGACCAAGTAGCATAGAACAAATTTGTGTAACGTCCAACCACGCTAAATTGAGGTTCTATGAAAGAGGCTAAACATAAAATAAAACTGGGGATGTTGCATATGATCAGGATGCTGGCAATGAGCACAACCATGCTCATAGATTTCCTGTCTCTGTCCGACATAGACTCAGAACTTGCATGGAGTACATTTGCGACTTTACGCCAGCTACTTTTTTGTCCAAGTTTCAGTATTAAAATTGCAGTAAATATTACCACAGCCACAAACGATGTTAATCCTATAACAGCTTGGAGTATGTAAACTAACTCTTTCAGTTTGTCGCTGTTAGATGAATTAATTAGACCTAGAATAGTCGTATTTCCTCCGGGAACGAACTTCCAGCCAATTGAATGTGCAAAGTACACTGGGGTGAGAGACAAAAATGAGAGGCCATATATACTAGTCATAACTAAGGCTGTTCGTCTTGGAGTTACCATCTGCTTGACGTGTAAAGGAAACGCTATACACAGACATCTCTCTAGAGTGGCGTAGACGGTGATCATGCAGGTAATCTTTGAGAACATTACTCTTGGAATAGCTACTGTCATGTACAGAAACTCGAAGGGATCAACCAGTAAAGCAGACCACTGGATTAAGGGGTTTAAGTAACATTTAAACAATAGCTGTAGTATTAGACCACATAGATCGGACATTGCTAATGAGAAAAATGTAATATTGATACTTGAATCCAATCCTTGCTTGTAAAACACGACCAAGTTTATAATATTGGTTGCAATTCCAAACAAACTAATCAAGCTACACAGAATTACATAATTTAATACGGAAATAATTTGTTTCAGTTCATCGTCCATAAAAGTGTCAACACAGATAATTGCATCATGTTTTAGTAAATCAGATCGGTTCAGAACACGGTCAAACAAATTCATTTATTAGCTAATGTGGACACATGCTAGGCACGCCTGTGACAGCACGTTATCGATTAATCTTTCATTCTTTTCTACAAACTATTGTCACGAAGACATCAAATTATTACTGTATGCTGCAGTTAATGTTTGATTTTAGCTAGAGTACGATCTCTAATATATTTTGCTAACTGGTTTTATGCTTTATCTGGGATATTTATATATGTATAACAGTGTTGCACAATAGATGTTCTTTATATATGCTTATGACATTACACTTACACAAACATGCGCAATCATGTGTAAAATCAAAGTCAAAACTGAAACTAATTATTGCATCAAAATAGCAATAAAATATCAGGACAAACATCAACAAGAATGTGATACAAATTAAAACATAACTTTTAACCTTGAATAAAACAAAACTGTAAATCACCAATTCTTAAACTGCCACCAAGATGGAAAAGTACTGACGTATCAAAGATCAATTTTGAAAAAAAATTATGTACAGCCTGACGGTTTGTAATTTGAAATCAGGTCGGTCATCATTCTAGTTGTCATACCTGTACCGTGAAATAAATCGTTGTTGCGATAAGTATACAATGATATTAATCTGAACTGGCAATCGTCAATTATCATTATGTTTCTGTAGAATAAATTGTGTAAGTGTTATTGCTGTTATGCGTTTATTTAAAACGTGCACTTAGTTTACATCGTTGGCAGGTAATCTTTCCAGGTAGCACGTTGGTGTTAGACTTCGATCAGTAGTTCTCTATTTAAACCGATTTCCCCCCACCCCCCACCTCACCCCCACCCTCCCCTCAAATTATTACTGTTGATTGTGAATGAACCAAATCGTATCCATCTTTCGAAGATTTGCGTGCTAGTACTTGTAAGTTTGAACGTGGCTGACATATGTCCCTGGAACTCTGCTTAAAAATAGTAAGTCGCACGTCTCTTGCAAAACGCATCTTACAACGGTCAACCTATTTTGTGGGATATACGTTTCTTGACAGGTGAACAGTACGGTTGGTTATTTATACCACGGCCTATGGGCTCCTGTCCTTTCAGCAGTACGGTTGGTTATTTATACCACGGCCTATGGGCTCCTGTCCTTTCAGCAGTACGGTTGGTTATTTATACCACGGCCTATGGGCTCCTGTCCTTTCAGCAGTACGGTTGGTTATTTATACCACGGCCTATGGGCTCCTGTCCTTTCAGCAGTACGGTTGGTTATTTATACCACGGCCTATGGGCTCCTGTCCTTTCAGCAGTACGGTTGGTTATTTATACCACGGCCTATGGGCTCCTGTCCTTTCAGCAGTACGGTTGGTTATTTATACCACGGCCTATGGGCTCCTGTCCTTTCAACAGTACGGTTGGTTATTTATACCACGGCCTATGGGCTCCTGTCCTTTCAGCAGTACGGTTGCCATTACTCTTCCATACGTGGAGGAGGCGTTCGCGTCGATAAATATCAATCCCGTGTCAGCCAAAGTCGACACTGCGGTATTCAAAACCCGGTTCTTTGGGATTCACTGCAAGGCCATGATGACTCCACTGAATCTTTGCTTACAAAGAAAAATAACCCGGAAACTTCACAAATTCTTCATTGTTTTTGCAGAATAAATATTTTCGCTCCATGTAACATCTCACACATTGGCTGTGTATACTGATACTTCACTTCAGTGATAACACGTAATTGCTTTACATTTGTGTTGGACACATACACACATATACACACGTGCATACATGGCAGGTCATCATGTAAACGGTGAGGTCGTTGGGGCACAGATGAAGACATCCTCACAACACCACGCTTCCCTTCTCTGTCCACGGCCGCTGCCTGTGCCTCTTTTGGTCGGAGATTGCTCCATTCTTTTATGTTGTCCTCCTACCTATTTTTGGGACGACCTCTTTGTCGTCTACCTTGCATCGTTCCGTAGAGGATCATATTTGCAAGACCATTTGATCTCGATATGTGACCGTACCAAGCGTGATTCCATATTTTGACAGTTGCCAAGAGGTCTTCAAAAGGCCCTATTGCTGTTGCAATTATATCTCGTATTTCCTCATTTGTAACTTGATCTTTGTACATGGCGTTTAAAAGTCTTCTTAAACATCCCATCTCCAAGGCCTGTATCCTTCGCTGGAGGTCAGCTGTAACTGTCCATGTCTTACACGCATAGAGGAATATTGACAGGACCAGTGTGCGACGCATTCATCTGATTTTCGCGCATAGTGCTAACCGTTTATCTTGCCAGATTTCGTGCAAGCGACGCTATTGTCTGTGCTATTCTGGCCAACACTTCACATTTTGATCCTTCATCACTGACAATCGACCCAAGATATTTAAAACGGTCAACCACTTCGAGTTCCTGACCGTTAGCTTTTATCCTATTTGTTGAAGCCCTTGGCGTTGTTGGTCATTACTTTTTGTCTTTCCGGCGTTTATCGCCATACCATAATCAAGAGCTGTTTCATCGAGCCTTCTGACCAATTCCTGGAGTTCTGCTTGTGAACCCGCCAACCCGTCGATTTCATCAGCAAAACGAAGATTGGTAATCTTGTCTGACCTCTATCTTGACAGTACCAACGTGATCGTCAAGTGCCTCACTCATAATTCCCTCAAGGAATTTGTTGAAAGGTGTTGGAGAGAGTGTACACCCCTGGCTCACAGCAACTGATCTGCGAAACCAGTCCCCGGGCATCCAATGTCAAACAGGTGTTCAAGAACCTGTGTAATATGTCAATTGATTGTATACATCCTAATAGTTCCCAACAGCGCTTTATGCCATACCATATCAAACACCTTCTTGACATCAACAAACACATGATACAATTTGTGGTGCTTTTCCAGATATTTCTTGTCATGCAGTTTTCAATTATATATCTGTTTTGTAGTGCTTCTTCCCTGTCTGAACACTGCCTGTTCCTCAGCAATGATGTTCTCCGCTTCGCTTGGGACTTCAATCTGTTGAGGATTATTCTTAGCATGTCCTTGGTAGCGTGGCTGAAAATTCGTATTGTTCTATCATTATAGCACAGCTTAAGGTTTCCAGGCTTAAGTAACGATATAATGATTGATTTTTTCCATAAGTCTGTCCAGTTTCCCTTCGTCAATATTTCATTGCAGATGTGTGTCAGACCTTCTGCCACTACCACCCACCTGCCTGTAATAGCTCTGCTGGTAAATTGTCTCAATGTCTTTACCTCTGCAGCTACCTTCTCCTTTGTTATCAGTTGGTTATCCTCTATCGTTGTTGGTGCTTGAGGGATTATTTCCCCAGGCTCATCTCGTCCCTCATTGCTGTAGAGCTCGGAGCAGTACTCTGTCCAACGTACCAGTACGTCACTGTTTTCTATGAGGCACTTGCCGCTTTTATCCTGGATCATAACGTTCCTGCCTTGCATTATATGTGGAATGGCGTGTTTGCGTTCGATATCGCAACCCTGTGAGGTCGGGGTCGGCTAGCTCTTCTTGGGAGGGGCAACATTTAAATGAGTAGCCTGCCGATAAAGTGAACACACAAGTCAACCTCACCTCCAAGTTGTGCACATTGGGAAACTATGACCGCGAGGATGTACGCAATTGAGGCAATGGCTCGCCTGGTGAGACGGGCTACACTAGGTCAAATGCAGATGTTGGTCGACACCGACTTGAAGCGGAGCTGAGCTCCCACGATTCACCCATGAAGACACAGCCACAGTAAATTATTTCGACTCGGTCGCAGTCCTGGTTAACAATGACCTCGCCTGTCGTCCCACACCAGGACGGAGGTGATAAGTGTGCTACTGGTGGAACCATACAGACGAGGAAAGACAAGCTCTTAATAAGAAAATGGAATATCAGAACACTGAACTCATGCGTTTAATTTTTAATTTTTATTTTTTTTGCTTTCGCCTTATTTCTCTAATCCCCAAGGCGGTGTGCGTTGCACTGTGATTTTTTATTTTGCGCCTGTCAGCCCAGTGCATCCGACTTCAGCATTACCCATGTGGTTAAAATGAACGAACTAACACATGGCATGAAGAACTACAACATGATTCATACATTGAGTTAGGTTCTATTACTGGCATTGAAATTTAGCTGGCCTCCGTTGTTATTTTTCCCATGTCAATGTTGAGCAATACTATTGAAAGCACACGTTTCTGTCGCTCTCCTGTTTATTTCAAAAGTATCTGTGACATCGTCAAGTGTAATTATATGGCATGACCCTCAAACATTATTTAAAAAACTGACTTTCTAATTCGTAGTCCTTTAAAAGTGTCCAAAGTTTAGTACTATTTACTATTACTCTATCAAAAACTGTCTTTTGATCAATAAATGTAACGTTCGAATGCTTGCCATATTCGAATGCCCTATCAATCAATTGTTTTAACCTGAAAAAGGCGCCAGTTCAGCCTATACACTAACGATTTGCAAACTGAGTTGCGTTCAGCTGAGGTTCTACAATAGGCATTATTTTTTGTTCATATATGATAACACATAATTTTCCAGTGTGACTTAGTAGCGATTATTCCTGTAAATATCACAGTTTGCTCTATTGCTTTTTTGAAAATCTTCAATGACACTTTGGCACTATCGCGACTCGCTGCCAGTCGTCTGGAAATCGTCTTTGATTCAATGATTGTGCATACATCTTTGAGCACTTCACTAATGTCTTTGGACATCCTCGAATTTCTTCCTTTGTTATGCCGTATGTACTATGTTACTTATTTCTAGGGACGTTCTTGGAAGAACTTTCTATTGCTTTAATTAATATACTAGGTTCCAAATGACTCTTTGCTTCTTGGAATAAACGCTCAATTGCAATGATTCCCTCTTAGACGAGAAGACTTTGGCTATTCATTCTAACGCATTTGCCGTACATGCTAGTTAAATATTGATGTTCTATTTTTATAGTGAATGATTGTTAGAGGATTAAAGCTGCAATCTCTTTCATGATTATAGCCTACTAATGCAATTTCTTTTTAGAGTGTGTTGGTGCTTTATCTTTAGCATTTCACCAAGTCGTTTGTTTGTTTTCTTTGTATTGAGTGACGTACGTATTTAGCCACATTAACATTACGGAAATCAGGCGTCATGGATGAATTAATTAAATAGAGTCAATTCGCTTTTTTCGTCTGCAATTTCTTCGTGTAGGGTCATACAAACTTTGGTCATGTCATAGCGTATTTCAGTTATGATATTGCCCTTGTCTAATATTTTTAGATTTGTGACAATTATGTGTTTTTCTTGTAACTCAAATTGTATTTACTGTGTTGTTTGCTTTAAAACAACTGACCGGTGATCTGTATGTTTACAGATGTTAGGGACTACTCATGTGTCTTGGATTTCTCATACTCCAATGTCGTGTTAATGTGTATTTAATCTGATATGCTACTTTAATGTTGTTCCGCCTGTACCAAGTTTTTATATATATATTTTTGTCATGCTGGAAGATTGTGTTTGTGATTGCTACAACATCGTCTGCACATATATTACTGAGCTCCTCTGCATCGACCTCCCGATCTAAAGAGGTGTCATTGAACAATCCTAAGCAGGATTCGTGACGACTATCTTTTCTCCTGTCCTTCCATCCAAATCTCCCATCATTATCCAATAATTCCTTTCTTCGACTTTATTGATAACGTCGAATAAACACTGACATAAATATCTCATGTCTGCAGTATTGCTGTTGTCATTACAGGGCATGTATGTCTGGATGACCATGCATTGAGAGAATAAACGATGAAGCATATTGGAGACGCCTATCCTCAACTCATGTGGACGCACGTCTACACAGATGGATTACCAGAGGAAGCATTGAGGAAAAGAAGGGCGGGACTCGTAATACTTCTACAGAACGGAACCGTTATGGAAAAAGCAAGTGCTGCCGGGGAACCCTCGACAAATATAAGAACAGAGCAACAGACAATAATTGAAGCAGTCAAACTATTGGATGAAAAGGGGTTCAAGGATAACAGAATAGTGTTTTTGTGTGACTGCATGGAAATGTTACAGGCCACACAAAGAGAACCACGAAATAGTATGGAAAGGGATCTGATATGCCAGCTAAACAAACTCTCAGACCACAATAAAATCACCCTCCAGTGGATTCCAGCTCACTGCGGTATACCTGGGAATGAATGGACGGACAGACTCGCCAGGGAGGGAAAACAAAGAGAACAATTCATCCACTCAGTGTCACTGCCAAAAGTCAAGACACACATACAAAAAAATATAAACGTCAATGGATAGAGAGAACAAACAGAACATACCCACAGGACTCAATCAATGGACTGAATAGGAAACAGTACACCACAATTTTCCGCATCAGAACAGATCACTGCAGACTAATTGCACACATGCATAAAATGAAAGCAGCACAGACTGCACAATGTACATGTCAGAGAGGACCCCAGACTCCAGAACACATCCTGCAAATATGTTCACGGCACCACAGCTCCCGTGAGAAGACCTGGCCCGAGGAAAGAAACATACAAGATAAACTATGGGAACCATTGAGGACCTTCATAGAGGCAGCCCATCTGGTGGCATACGAAACCGAACGCAAAGAAGAAGAAGAAAAAGGATGACATAAATATCTCCTGTCTTCAGCATTGCTGTTGTCATTGCATGGCATGCATTGTTAGATAATTGAAGCAATTGTTCCTCTCAGTCGTTTCTCAGCGTATTCCTATT
Organism: Ariolimax columbianus; assembly: GCA_036924085.1. Taxonomy (NCBI): domain Eukaryota; kingdom Metazoa; phylum Mollusca; class Gastropoda; order Stylommatophora; family Arionidae; genus Ariolimax; species Ariolimax columbianus. The sequence goes on from JAVGWX010000014.1 coordinate 15,042,413, forward strand.
TGGCTTGGCTTGGCTTGGCTTCGTTCATTCTCAATCTCCCCCTACCAAGCCCTAAAAGGGCTTATGTAGTAGAACGACGATATTTGCACCTTTCGGTCCAACACATCAGACTTTAGCAAGCATTTGTTTGGTACCAGGTTAGCATTCCCTCTTCGATCTCTTTTCCGTAGCCAGTCTGACCTGCTGCAGCCTGTTATCCAGGATCACCGCGTGGAGGTGTAGACGGGTCCTGACAGCTAGTATTCCTATTTCATTGATGTATTCTGTTCCCACAATGAACTTCACTTTCTCTGCATCTACAAGAACGCATGTATCCCATTCCGATCTGTATGTTGACATCGTTCCTTAACAACACAAAGTTCACATTGATTTCTTTGATGTGCTGTCCCATTTTCTTTTATGCGCTAGCACTAGAATTATTATCTTAGGTTGTTTTATTTTTGTTTGAAAAATGTAATCAGTTCTTTTGTTTAGGTAACTAACATTGAATGAAGGCATTTTATCAACTCGTCTATTTCTTAATCTTGCAATGTTGTTTTCCAATTATTCGCTGAGAAAATATCTTTATTGGATTGTGTATTATGATAATGCTGGTCAACTCGCTAGAACAGTATCTTGGGCAGGTGCTACCTGGACGAAATCCAATCCACTCTCTTTGGTCAGAGCCTAATCCTCTCTCTGTGGTCTCATCCCAATCCATTTCCTGCATTCAGTGCCCAATCTACTCCTCCGGTCAGAGCCTACTCCACTCCCTGCGGTCAGAACCCAATCCATTTCCTGCATTCAGTGCCCAATCTACTCCTCCGGTCAGAGCCTACTCCACTCCCTGCGGTCAGAACCCAATCTATTCCCTGCAGTTTTAGCCCAATCCACCCTGCGGGTAGGGCTCAATCCACTCCCTGCAGTCAGATCCCAATCCACTCTCTGTGGTCAGAGCCCAATTCGTTGCCTGCAGGAAGACATCGGGCATACAACAGTCATTGACCACCGTACATTCTGCGGCGACAACTACGGAGACGTCATCAATTTGTCAACCAAGAGAAAAACAAAACAAAGTACAGCACTGTGCAATCCCTAGTGACTGGATGGGATTTGAAACACAAACTGTCCCTTTTAGTGAATAGCAAAAATCGATTGTCTGAAACATTCACAATCACATTGAATATTCACTAATCGGCTAACCAAAACAAAGAATGCATCCTGAATCAACTTTTGCCACGAATTTACTGCCATGTCTCTCATAGGCTGTCCACGTTTCACAGATGTATAGAATGGAGGTTAGCGGCACAACACACTATGCTTTGATGTTTGTGGCAACAGCGATTCTTTATTGGTCCCAAAACATTCGCTTGCAGTCTGCAGATGGAGCAGTCGTCTTCACAACCTTGTTGCAGAACTTAAGCTTCAATTTTGTATTTTCCTGAGACTGTACTACACATGCAGGTAAATCTAGCAACTGCTTATAAATGTTGAACATGTCCACTGATGCCTGCTATGTGATAGGGTGTTGACGGTTAGACCATGACCAACTGTAATATATGGCCATGGTTAAACCAAGGTGTATGTTGGCACACGAAATCCTATGCTTAGTGGTTCTCAAGTAATGTTGTGATTAAGTGTTAATGACACAAGTTATGAACATATTCCGCCCAAGTGACAGTGTAACAAATATTGGCCAGATCAACTAAAGTACTGATGCTGTCCTTACCATTATTCCTGAATTTTACGAGCTGCAAATATAATTTCAACTATCCTGCACCATCTTGGAAACAACACTGTTTCTCTAGAAGTAACTCCTGCTCAAGATGCTGACTAGCGATAGAACAAGACTGCGGTCAGAATTTTCATATACAATTTTGAAGAGGGAGGTTCACATACGGTCATCATCACACGATTAAAATTGCCTTTGCACTTCTACATGTGGACACATGTGGTATCTTGCAGTTTCTGCATTATATGACATGTCTCTTACATTAAGCGAATGCGGTATGTTACATCATGCAGGACCAGCTTGGTGAAACTCTAGCGCATGACATTCCTTATTTAAGACAGCACAAGAGTTATGATAAGATGTTGTGTTTATAATGTAAAGATACTGTGTTACTGATTTGTATTAGTACAGCGACCAATGATAGGTCAACATTTCATCTGATGTGATTTTGTGTTTGCGTTGCTTATATAATTAACAATGGAAAAGATACCATTCTGTTAGACAGAAATGATGCCTACCATCAACTCTCCAAACAAAATCAGGTAATCAGCTTCCGACTACGCAGAGAACACAACAGCCATATACATCTTCTTTATAATAAATTTATGATTGGCATTAGGGACCTTTACATCTATAGAACTGCGTCCATGACAGCAGAACACCTGAAGCAGGTATATAGCGTGGCAATAACTGGTGTCATTTCATTAACATCTACATTGAAGTGCACTACAGCCTATTTTTGATTAATTTAAGTCGAAGGTTGAAGACGAGCGAAGAATAATAAATAAATAAAACCATTCATTGTTTGTTTTCCTCTGAAGAGGTTATTCATGTTTAATATTTAGGCTGTCAGATAATTGGGAAAAAACAAGAAGGGAAGTCATTCAGTTGTAACTATATAGTTTCAGGACGTTAACCTGCTACATCAGCTGCACTCATTCGTACAATCGTATTTGGAAAATATAGCTAGCTGCACTATTTTATTGTTGCATGTTCCCTCTTTCTCCCTCTCCTGCACTTTATTTCTCTCCAAACTTAAAAAAAAAACGATGTACATTAAGATATTTTTCAAAGATATTTACAATAAAGGTATAGAGATAATTCATTGATCAAAGCCTATGAAAAAAAACTGTAAACAGCAAAGCGAAATAAGCTAAATAACCATTACAAGAGAGTTAAAAGGGAGTCTCGCTTCTCACGTCTCTCCTCTTCTTACCGTACACTCGTTTTCATTTTATTGTATCCAACAATCACATGCGCCCTTAGTAAGAGGTCCTTCCATTGCACTTTGGTTGGGTTGAATCTCTGAGAGCGCACACATCTATCATAGGTGCATACAGACACACACACACACGCATCCAAGCAATGGTTAATACGTCCTGATATCACATTAAAGGCTGCAGCCCGGATGGAAAAGTGTGTGCCTCCGCCAATAGAATACAGAGAGGCAAACACTTTAGGAAACAACTACAAAAACGTGATCTTCAAGTGTTTTTTTGTTGTTGGTTTTTTGTTGTTGTCATTCTCCAAAATGAGTACATACTCATTAGGACAAAGGTAGGCTTGAAACTTGTGGGAGTACATCCTCATAAGGACAAAGGTAGGCCTGGAACTTGTGGCAGTACACCCTCAATAGGACAATGGTAGGCCTGGAACTTGTGGGAGTACACCCTCATTAGGACAAAGGTACGCCTAAAACTTGTGACAGTATACCCTCAATAGGACAAAGGTAGGCCTGAAACTTGTGGGAGTACATCCTCATCAGGACAAAGGTAGGCTTGAAATTTTTGGGAGTACAAACACTGACGTTTTGTGCTTTCTTTTGTGTTGAGAAGCAAGCTCCGTCACTTCTGAGGTTGTATAGTAGTATTTTTACAACCAGACAAAGGGACTATTAGGCTAACGTCTTGTCAGGCAAAACACACTGATCAGAGAATGTTAGCCAGGGTAAGACGAAATATACTGGCCAAGACCCTCACCTGACGTCCTCATTGGTCGACCTGGAAACAGCTGTTGCCTAGGACAACATTCTGGCTAACAAGTTGAGATTCGACGTGATCTCCACAGTAGTGAGCGACACGCAGATTAAGCCAAGCATAGCCCAGCTGCCTGGAGAACCCCGGTCCACTTTCATAAGCACGCTCGAGATGTGAGGAAAGCTACTGCAGCCCGTCACTTAACGCCCTTTTCAGGGCGCACATTAGAGTAATCTACTCATTGTTGGCCTTCAAAACAACAACAACAACAACCAGCCAACAGACAACTTAGCGCAGCTTATTTGATCGTCTACTATCTTACATTAGCTTTTTTAGATCAAGATTACAATTGTATTCAATAAATATGTGCTGTGTAGCTTGGGTCAGTGTGAATGACCCTGTTTAGATGGATCTATATATGTTAAAGACAGCACGTTAGGTGCTTCTACACCTTGTGTTCATTTTGAAGTATACGTCTGTGTGACAGACAAGCCCACCTATCCAGCATGATAGTAAAAGTAATATTAACTAAGTAGAAAATTAATAGATAAGATTTGCCTTTATATTTTTGTGGGATAACCATTGAAATAGTATCATTTGTGTTCTACTCACAGGCGGCAGACTAAGAACAAAGACGGCCAAGACCTGAGTAACTAGGCCCAGGTCCGAACAAATTAACAGTTGTTTAGATGTACCAGGATACGAAGGGGGGCGGGGGGTGGGGGGTGGGGGAAAGAACATCCCTAAACCGGAATCACATATGATTCACCCTAGAAGACAATGGATGGCCCAGATCTTAGCTCAACAGGAAGCCAAACATCGGTTGACCATGGTCATCTTATCTAAAGATGGCTGTTGGTGGACAATACACTGCGCTGAGTTCGTGATTTAAACCGAGGCATTGATCACGGGAAACAGTGAGAAAAAGGCTATTACACTAGGCGGGAGTTGCTAATCAAGCGATATTCGTTCAGTCAGAAACAGAAGAGAGAGGTAGACACAACGACTGCTAGTTGGGCTTCAGCGAGAAAGACAAAAGACGAGTCCAAGTTTCAGTTGCAGATCATCGGTAATTATAGGAATATGTTTTCATTAAATTCGGAACCATTAGAACTAGAAAATTGCTTAAACAGTTCAACAGTCAAGGTGATCGATAAAGTACAGTTTGAGTCTTATGGGAGCACTTCAGTTCTATGGTAGAATTGAAATAAGACAAGAAAACCATCTTTACGAATTCCGTCTCTCAGTAGACAAATTCCTAGTAGTTGTCAAGGAACTTCTAGAGGAAATACCTCTGTGTGAAAGCATCCCTGTTCGATTTCTAGGTTCTAACTAAAATAAGATAAATAATACCATCTTTACTAATTGTCTCTCACTAGACAATTTCCTATAGGAAAGTTGAATGTTGAAGATCAGGACAGTAGGCAGTTACATACTATAAATTGATTCCCGTGACCAGATTCAGTGTAACCATAATCGTATCAACACAGTTTGTGGCTGTGTTATATTGTATTAGCACATAAAGCTTCAGAGCATTGCCATATAAACTAACTGAACCTTTTCTACGAGCTATAAACTAACCTTATCTGAGGCAACACATTGTCAATTAATGTTTCATTCAATTTTTGCAAACTCTCGTTATTACATCAACGTATTTCTGTTTTCAACGTGTAGAGTACGATTCTAGCTAGACTATGTTCTGAATGTACATTTCTGTTTCTAGACAACATTTGGGATATTTTTGTTTGTTTTTTTGCTTAGATGTTTGCCTCACTAGTTTCTACTGGCGGAGGCGCGCCATTTTCCACCCCAGACCGTAGTCCATTGGGCGATATCAGGACGAATAAACCAGTGCTTGGATGCATGTGTGCATCTGTATGTACCTATGCTAGGTTTGTGCGCCCTCAGAAGCTATCCCAACCAAAGTGCAATAGAAGGGCTTTACCACGACGACGCGTGTGAAAGTTGTGCAAGAGTGTGACTGTTGGACAGAGTCAAATGAAACAGAGTGAGGTAAGAGGAGAGAGAAGGGGAAGAGTGGCCCCCAGGGTGAGCCTCCTTTCCTGTATCCATTTGGGATATCAATAACAAATACGCTTCAAATGTGTCCGTCGGAAGTATCACACTTACAGTGTTTGGGGATTTGCATAAATTCGTTGCATGTGTTAAAAAGTTTGAGCAGCCATTTGATAGTCTCTGAATATCCTAAAAGTCATCAGTGACAACTGCTTTGATGATTCTCATTTGATAGTTTCTGTATATCCTAAAAGTCATCAGTGACAACTGCTTTGATGATTCTCATTTGATCTATTGCATCATTAAATACTTGTGTGAAAAAGAATCGAATCCTTCGAGTCAAAATGTTACAGAAAGATCCTCAGAATACCCTGGACAGATAAAAAAAAACAAATGTAGACATTCGACAAGAGTTGAGCATAGAGGAGAACTGGTTTATCATTTCCAGTATGACCAGAAAATGCAAATACTTTGGTCACATCAAGAGACACAACGGTATCGAGAGATCGTTGATAGAAGGTATGGTGCCAGGCAAAAGAGGAAGGGGTAGACCAAGAAGACGATGGCACCAAGATATCCATAATGCCTGAGTATGACTGGCAGAGGCTGGAGTTTTGGCAAGGGAACGAGTTTCTTTCAGACATACTGTGATGGGAGCGACGTTCTACAAAGGACATGCTACATGATGATCATGATGTGGAAAATAGTGTCATCAGAATGTCACGTGCATGTTTATAATGCCGCTGAAAATTGATCTATTTTTAAAAAAGTGGTTTTTTTGTTCAACCGTAACTAGTGGACAACCGACTGTTTGATTAGGAGTAACATCACACGAAATAGGTGACGAAGGTGGTAAATGGATTGAAAATTGGTTAACTGTAAGAAGGCAGAGAATGGCATGAGATAAAAAGTGGAGTGACACAGGGCTCGGTTTGGTACCAATTTTCTTCTTAATATGTAACCTATTTGGATACAAAGTTTGGATCCATGATTGCAAAATTCAAAATTATGCAGAATTGTTTCATCTATAGCAGATGTACAAAAATTGAGGTACGATTTTGAAAAAAAATTCGGTAATGGTCTGTGAGCTTGGAAATGTAGTTTAATGTAGATAAATGCACAGTCAGCCTAATGGGTAGATCCAATATGGAACATAATTACAGAATAGGCGAGAACAATACTAGAAATATAGAAAATGAAAGGGACCTTGGGGTTATAATAGATCATACAGGTTAAGTGAGTGATCAAGCCGACGTAGCAATGAAAATGACAAATGCAATGTTAGGTATGATAAAAAGTAATATTAAACATAGGAGCAAAGAAGTGATAGTCAAACCGTAGTTAGATCTAGATTAGAAAACTGTGTACAGGTGTTGAGGTGTTTTCATAGAAAGAAGAAAAACATACAGGAAAGGATACAAAGAATTACGACAAAAATGATAGTGCGATTCCAGTTAATAGGAAAGACTCAGAAAAAACCCGGCCTACAGTGGGTAGAAAAAATACGAATTCAAGATGACTTAATACAGGCTTATAGGATAATCAACGAGCAGGTTAAATTAGAATATAACAGTTTTTTTTCTTCAAAATACAGCCACCAATACCAGCTACAGATTAAGTAAAGAAATGCCCAGATTGTATATTAGGACATATTTTGCGTCAGAATACCTATATTCTACGTTTCCTCCAATTGTCTTGAATTATGTCTTGCCACTGGTCAGAAGTAGCTCTGGACCACAACGTGATATTGATGACCAACGCGGTTGCTTCCTCTCTATAATCAAATTACAGGACACGTTACATCATCAAGACAAACGAGCCTGGTGATGTGGCAATTATCCCTTGCGATGGACAACTAACTATATCCATATATTTACATTTAGTAAACAAAAAAGCGATGGCATATGACGTGCACAACGATCATATTAATGTTCTTCAATTTTACATATGACAAGTGTAATGGTTATAACTCATTCATTAAATACAAACGCTCTCTGTTTCATCATTCAATGTACATTCATGTATTTATACCCGTTTTCATATGATAACGATTGTTTAAATATGTTTCTAAACGCTGTGTCCATTGTGTCTTTACAATAAAACAAGATTGCTTAAAATTCAATGACAAAGTAAGAACGAATACATTTTTTTAAAGATTTGTTCAAGAGATTGTGTCTAGCTACGATTATCCTGCAGTCATGTTCAAAATAGTGTGTGCTGTTTCACTCATCCATAGTTTTGTCTTGGAGAAAGTGTCTACTTACACTGGCTCACTTTTGTGACATGTTTTTCGCTCTTATTGACAGATGAATATTAAGGTTGTTTTGTTTTATGAAAAGAGCATTCATTTCACAACATATATTCAGAGAATGCTCTGACCTAAGACTATAAAAGGACACGTTGCCCAACAAAGGTATGGAAGCTACATCATTATTATAGGAAGGTTCAAGCTATAGGGAATTATGTGGCGAAGTGGTTAAGCCGTCGGCCTCGTGATCAGGTGGTGTGGGTTCGACTTCGAACTCCACCGTCTTTTTCACAGGTGCTTGATGCGGAGTCCAATGCATCTCGTAATCGCCCCCTTGTCGTCTTGTCCTTGACTTCCCACTGGGGACGGGCGGCACGAGACGAGAGAGTGAGGATAAAAAGTAACGCAGTTAATACTTTCAAAAAATTGCGCTAGCAACATTAATTATGCCATCATCGTCTACGATGGACAGGGGACTTTGCCATTGCCGTGCATGCTATAGATGGATCTCAGGCAGTGACATAAACTACGTTAGCTCTACATGTAGTTGTGACCTCTTCTATACATATCTTACACAGTTACATAAACTAGGCCATCATTACAAGATGGTGTGCGAAATGAAAATGTCTTACACAAAGACATTACCCAAACTACAATTAGAAACAGTTGTTTCATTGTATTGGCATAACATAAGCATTGACAACACAATTACCTAATTTTTCTATTCCTTTGTGTGTACAATATTAATATGCATTTGCAACCAGTTTAAAGAAAGCTTAACTCACAATATTAATATCGTCTTCTACACTACATCTGTTTGCTTCAGTTATCTACAGCAAGACCAATAAGATTGACTCTGTTTAAATACGAGCATGTATACAAATGTTAAATATATCATGGAACGTGCTTCTATACCGCGTGCTCATTTTGTAATACAGAAAAATATTCACACTAGAATTGATGGTGTCAAATACAAATGAAAATGACCAAGTAGCATAGAACAAATTTGTGTAACGTCCAACGACGCTAAATTGAGGTTCTATGAAAGAGGCTAAACATAAAATACAACTGGGAGTGTTGCATATGATCAGGATGCTGGCAATAAGCACAACCATGCTCATAGATTTCCTGTCTCTTTCTCTCTCAGAACTTGCATGGAGTACATTTGCGACCTTACGCCAGCTACTTTTTTGTCCAAGTTTCAGTATTAAAATTGCAGTAAATATTACCACAGCCACAAACGATGTTAATCCTATAACAGCTTGGAGTATGCAAACTAACTCTTTCAGTGTGTCGCTGTCAGATGAATTAATTAGACCTAGAATAGTCATATTTCTTCCGAGAACGAACTTCCAGCGAATGGAATGTACAAAATACACTGGAATGAGAAACACAAATGAGAGACCATATATACCAGTCATAACTAAGGCTGTTCGTCTGGGAGTTACCATCTGCTTGACGTGTAAAGGAAACGCTATACACAGACATCTCTCTAGAGTGGCGTAGACGGTGATCATGCAGGTAATCTTTGAGAACATTACTCTAGGAATACCAACAGTCAAGTAAAAAAAGTCGAAGGGATCGATCTGTAAAGCCGACCACCGGATCATGGGGTTTAGGTAAAATGTAAATAATAGCTGGAGTATTAGACCACATACATCGGAGATAGCTAACGAGAAAAATGTAATATTGATACTCGAATCCAAACCTTGTTTGTAAAACACGGCTATGTTTATGATATTGGTTATAATTCCAAACAAACTTATTAAACTACCCATAATTACATAATTCAATACAGAAATAATTTGTTTCACATCTTCGTTCATAATGATGTTAACACCGTTTGTGAATGCATTATAATTTAATAGCACAGATCTGTTCGGAGCATTGTCAAATAAATTCATTTTTTAAAGAATATTTACAAATTCTAGCCGCGTATGTGACAGTATGTTTTCAATTAATCTGTCATTTATTTCCACAAATTCTTGTCACTGGGACATCGAATCATTTATGTATGGTGTACGTACGAAACGATTTTAGCTACAGTATGATCTCTAATACGTTTTACTGGCTGGTTCGTCACTATGTCTGGAACATACATATTTTTTACAATTGTTGTTCAATAAATGACCCATACATATATGCTGAAAACATAACACGTACAACCAACCACGTACAATATGAGTAAAATTAATGTGGGCATAACTGTAAGGCATTTTTGCATCAACATATTAATCAAATGTCGTGACGAGAATGAAATAATGTGATATATTAAATATGTACCTTTATTGTTTGAATGTACATCTGTAAATCACCAGTTACTAAATTTTCACCAATATGGAAATATACTGGAATATCACAAATCAATGGTGAAAAAAGATGACTGTACAGCCTGAAGGTTTGTAATTAGATAGCAGGTAGGTCATCAATCAGTAGCCGTACGTGTATCAGAAAACACATATGTTTTATGACGTATATCTACTGATATTAATCTCAACTGACAATCACCAGTTATCATAATGTTTCTGTAGGCTATCTTTTGTAAGTTTACTGCAGCTGTTACGCGTGTATTAAATACAATGCATTATATCATCGATCCGTAATCTTTCCACGAAGCACGCGTTCTCTATTCAAACTAACCCCCTAACCTGCCCCTCAAATGAGTATTGCAATTAGTGACTGAACCACGTTTTCAAAGTATCTCTTCCAACGATTTGCATGCTAGTACTTGTAATTTAAACTATATTTACTTGACTGACGTCTATCCCTTATCCTTTGCTGAAAGAGAAAAATAACTCGTACTAAACCTTTACAAATTCACTATTTTTTGGTCAGAATATGTATTTGACGTCAATCTAAGCATCTGACAAGTTGGATGTGTAAGCGTATATTTTACTTTCATGATACAACGTTATTTCTATAAATGTGTGTTGGACCCACACACACACACACACACACAAGCACACACACTCACACAAGTACACACACACACAAGCACACACACATGCATGCATACATACTCATATATAGATATTGATACAGATCCATGGTCATACCAGTTGAGTTGTGATCACGTAGAAGACCCAACTCTCCTTTCTGATACGTTGATGGTCCAATGCGATATGACTGTACCTGTCCTCTTTTGGAGCTATCCACTTACTTATAACCGTATCTTCTTATGTCGTGCTTTCCCTCTACTTATTCATCTTCTATAACTTTCAACAAAGTTTCATGTTTTTTTTAAGTTGAACATAATTTGTTGGCTCTATGTCTCTCTGTTCGTTAATTCAATCGTGTTTCTTTGAACATAATTTATTGACTCTATATCTCTCTGTTTTGTTAATTCAATCGTGGTTCTTTGAACATAATTGTTGACTCTATGTCTCTCTGTTGGTTAATTTAATCATGGTTCTTAGAACATAATTTGTTGACTCTGTCTTTCTGTTGGTTAATTCAATTGTGGTTCTTTGAACATAATTTTTTGAATCAATGTCTCTCTGTTCGTTAATTCAATCCTTGTTCTTTGAACATAATTTGTTGACCCTATGTCTCTATGTTCGTTAATTCAATCGTGGTTCTTTGAATATCATTTGTTGACTCTATGTCTCTATGTTCGTTAATTCAATCGTGGTTCTTTGAATATCATTTGTTGACTCTATGTCTCTATATTCGTTAATTCAATCCTTGTTCTTTGAACATAATTGGTTGACTCTATGTCTCTCTGTTCGTTAATTCAATCGTGGTCCTTTGAGCATAATTTGTTGACTCTGTCTTTCTGTTGGTTAATTCAATCGTGGTTCTTTGAACATAATTTTTTGACTCTTTATCTCTCTGTTCGTTAATTTAATCGTAGTTCCTTGATAACATATATAAATACCCTTTTTTTAAAAACATTTCAGTTGTAGCGTTAGATTCATTTCTATATCTTCATTTCAGTTCAATTCAGCAGCTTCCATCCACTTGTGCAGTTAAGTGACGTGTAGAGTTCGGGTCACCTTTCCTATGCTAAATTTGAAACGTCTACTGTTGTAAAACTGTATCATTATGGGATTACTCGTATGTCTTGTAAGCATCTACTTCGTGGCTTTCCTCGTGCGCTGTATCTCGGTCGTCCTTAACTTAACTTAACTTCTTCACACTGGTTTAGAAGACTCTACTGATTCTGTATACAACCAGTTTCTTGGATGGTGGTTTAATCGATGTCCGAGTCTTAATAGACGCAAACACTAGAGCTAAGTACATCCGCAGCCAACTAAAGCTGCTATTAACAAGCCGCACCGGGAAAGGTACACATAGCTTAGGTAGATATTTGCGCTCTTAGCGAGCGTAGGCAGTTTGTAAGGCCGCATTCTCATCAGATGACCGAAACATTTGTATACATGGCTGCCAATGTACTCAAAAGAGTGGCAAGTTGATTCATGTTGAAGACATTTCGTTTCACACGATGACATGTTGCTTTCCTGCGTCTTGAGTAGAAACCTCGTTTGTGACATTGCTAGTACAGAAGTGGTATAAATACGATGTTTATCAGTTGTTTTGCATACAAGCTGATATTCAGGTGTTTATTAAGTGGTGATAATTTATAGATCGCATTAGATACTTGTTGACACCTAGTTTTCATTTCACAATCAATCCCTCCATCAGCTGTAAAAACATATTGACCAAATCTGCCATCTGCTGATCCTATTTTGATTGATCTTGTTTACATGTTAAGTACACCGAGTGATCTGCTATTTCTCAAAGATTCTGTCTTGGATGTGCTAAATTCTACGTATTAGATCTGTCACGGATTGATTGTGTATTATATCTGTCACAGATTGATTGTGTATTATATCTGTCACGGATTGATTGTGTATTATATATGTCACGGATTTATTGTGTATTATATCTTTCACGGATTGATTGTGTATTATATATGTCACGGATTGATTGTCTATTATATCTGTCACGGAATGATTGTGTATTATATCTTTCATTGATTGATTGTGTCTTATATCTTTCATTGATTGATTGTGTATTACATTTGACACGGATTGATTGTGTATTATATCTTTCATTGATTGATTGTGTATCATATATTTCACGGATTGATTGTGTATTATATCTTTCATTGATTGATTATGTATTACATCTTTCACGGATTGATTGTGTATGATATCTTTCATTGATTGATTGTGTATTATATCTTTCACGGATTGATTGTGTATTATATCTTTCAATGATTGATTATGTATTATATCTGTCAGGGATTGTTTGTGTATTATATTTGTCACAGATTGATTGTGTATTATATCTTTCATTGATTGATTGTGTATTATATCTTTCACGGATTGATTGTGTATTATATCTTTCACGGATTGATTGTCTATTATATATGTCACATATTGATTGTGTATCATGTCTGTCACGGATTGATTGCGTATTATATCTGTCACGGATTAGTTGTGTATTATATCTTTCATGGATTGATTGTGTATTATATATGTCTCGGATTGTTTGTGTATTATATCTTTTATTGATTGATTGTGTGTTATATCTTTCATTGATTAATTGTGTATTATATCTTTCATTGATTTATTGTGTATTATATATGTCTCTGATTGATTGTGTATTATATCTGTCACGGATTCATTGTGTATTATATCTTTCATGGATTCATTGTGTTTTATATTTTTCTTGGATTGATCGTTAATTCTATCTTTCATGGATTGATTGTGTATTATATATTTCACGGAATGATTATGTATTATATCTTTCACGGATTGATTGTGTATTATAGCTTTCACGGAATGAGTGTGTATTATATCTGTCACGGATTGATTATGTATATTATGATTGATTATGTATTATATCTTTCATTGATTGTGTATTATATCTTTCACGGAATGATTGTGTATTAAATTGTTCATGGATTGATTGTGTATTATATTTTTCACGGATTCATTGTGTATTATATCTTTCGCGAACTGATTGTGTATTATAACTTTCACGTATCGATTGTGTATTATATCTTTCCCGGATTCATTGTTTATTATATCTTTCACTGATTCATTGTGTATTATATCTTTCACGAATTGATTGTGTATTATGTCTTTTATGGATTCATTGTGTATTCTATCTTTCACGGATTCATTGTGTATTATATCTTCCACGGATTTTTTGTGTATTATATCTTTCACGGATTCATTGTGTATTATATCTTTCACGGAATGATTGTGTATTATATCTTCATCTTCGCACATTAGGATTTTGTCGACAACACATAGTAGCTCACCCATTGAGTTTGGTTTCATTAATGGACTTGCAATTTAGCTCGCTTCTGTTGCCACTTGTTTACCCAGTGTACGTATTACACTAGACAACAACAAAATTGCATGCGAGACAAAAGCAGCTATTTTAATCTAATTTGGACACGCTGATCATTAATGTGAACTTTTAAAATCACAAACAAGCTATACTTTTCAAAATCGGGGTGTGGTGTGTTCATTAGTTTGATGGATTTATCATCCCGACTAAAATGAATCAATTCTTCGCTTTTCCATAGCTCCGGTGTGAAATTTACCACGAGAAGACGACTAACCTTGAGCGCCAATTGAATGACATAAACTATAACCAAGAGGTCTTGGAAACTGTCAGAAGAAGAAATCTCGCTTGGTACGGTCATGTATCGAAATCAAATGGTCTTGCAAATGTAATCCTGCACGGAAAGGTACAAGGCAGACAAGGAAGATGTCGTCCAAAAAGGAGTTAAAGGACAACATGAAAGAATGGACCAATCTCCGATCAGAAGAGACGAGGCAGCAGCCACTGACAGAGAAGGGTGGCGTGTAATTGTGAGGAAGTCTTCATGTGTTCCCCAACGATCTCACTGGTTACGGGATGACCTGACCTGATCTCACTGGTTACGAGATGGCTTGAGCTGATCTCACTGGTTACGGGATGGCTTGACCTGATCTCACTGGTTACGGGATGGCTTGACCTGATCTCACTGGTTACGGAAAGGCTTGACCTGATCTCACTGGTTACGGGATGGCTTGACCTGATCTCACCTGAAACTGTAGCAGTCAGTGCAATAATATTTTCCCCGTGTCATCATTTGTGTTGTAGATTATGTGCGTCCAGACGTGGCGTGCAGCTGGTCGAAACCACACGGACGATCAAAGTGTTTTATTGTTCCATTGGTGTGGAGGGAAACGATACGGACGATAAACGTGGTTTGTTGTTTCCATGGTGTGGAGGGAAACGAAAAGGACCATCACAGTGGTTTGTTGTTCCAATGGTGTGGAGGGAAACGATAAGAACGATCAAAGTGTTTTATTGTTCCAATGGTGTGGAGGGAAACGAACAGGGCGATCAAAGTGTTCTGTTGTTAAAATGGTGTGGAGGGAACCCACAAAGACGATCAAGTGTTCTGTCGTTCCATTGATGGGGATGGAACCCACAAGGACTATCAAAGTGTTTTGTTGTTCCAATGGTGTGGAGGGAACCCACAAAGACGATCAAGTGTTCTGTCGTTCCATTGATGTGGAGGGAACCCACAAGGACTATCGAAGTGTTCTGTCGTTCCATTGATGTGGAGGGAACCCACAAGGACTATCGAAGTGTTTTGTTGTTCCAATGGTGTGGAGGGAAACCACAAGGACGATCAAAGTGTTCGGTTTTTGCATTCGTGTGGAGGGAACCCACAAGGACGATCAAACTGTTCTGTTGTTCCATTGGTGTGCAGGGACCCCACAACGACGATCAAATTGTTCTGTTGTTCTATTGGTGTGGAGGGAACACAGAAGAACTATCACAGTTTTCTGTTGTTCCATTGGTGTAGAGGGAACCCACAAAGACGATCAAGTGTTCTGTCGTTCCATTGGTGTGGAGGGAACACAATGACTATCGAAGTGTTTTGTTGTTCCAATGGCGTGGAGTCAACAAAGAAGGACGATACAAGTGTTTTGTTGTTTCATTATTGTTGAGGGAACCCACAAGGAATATCGAAGTGTTCTGTTGTTCCATTGGTGTAGAAGGAACCCACTAGGACGTTCGAAGTTTTCTGTTGTTCCATTGGTGTGGACGAACCCAAAAAGACGATCAAAGTGTTCTGTTGTTCCAATGATGTGGAGGGAACACAGAAGGACGATCAAAGTGTTCTGTTGTTCCATTGGTGTGGACGGAACCCACAAGGACGATCAAATGTTTCTGTTGTTTTAATGATGGGGAGGGAACCCACAAGGACGATAAAAGTGTTATGTTGTTCCAATGGTGTAGAGGGAAACGATAAGGACTATCAAAGTGTTTTGGTGTTCCAATGGTACGGAGGGAACTCACAAGGACGTTCAAAGTGTTCTGTTGTTGCAATGGTGTGGAGGGAACCCACAAGGACTATCAAAGTGTTCTGTTGTTCGAATGGTGTAGGGGGAACGGAAAAATCACCTTAATGATGGTTATGTTTGTATGACTCCTTCAAAGGTTTCTTCCTAAAAAAAGGCATGTGACCAATCCGAAAACTCTATCTGCTATGTCGTCAACGCTTTACGGAATAGATCTTCCATCTCAGCACCCATTATAATCATATACCCTGCCTGATGTCTACATAATAATGTCGGTGAACGTCCGTCCCGTATGAAAGCCGATACATCAAAAGTTCATGATAACATGCCTATAGAAGAGTCTAGGCAACAGTATACCTAGAGCGAGTTTAACCATTTAGTGAGATATCTTACATTTCTACAAGATTTAATCAGAGCTGTTGGGGCCAAAACTGCAGCAATTGACTCTTCTAAAAGAGAATTTGCTGGATTTACGTGTTTATGTTCGGCGAAAAGATGTGATTCGATATTTTAAAATGACAGTTAAACCTATTCTTTGCGTGGGTCTGATGGCAACACTACACCGCATCAACTACACGCATGGCGATTGGGCACTTTTTGTTGATTCATCATAGATGAGAATACAAGCAGTGCTGCTCCATAATGACAACATCTTACCATCTGTTCCAGCCGGGTATGCAAGTCACATGACAGAACCGTACAACACAATGACACAAATTGTATACGCCATCATCGACGGGGCAGGTGTGTGGGGACCTGAATGACATTGATACCTTGATGGAGCTACATCAGGCTTACAAAAAGTTTTGTTGTATCCCCTGTCTGACAGCCGTGCCAGGATTTCCCACAGCAAGAAGCAAACAACAATAGAGAGGGGTCATTAAAGTCCGTGCTTAAAGTATGATGTTAGTGTTTCCAAAATTGATTCGGGCGGAGCAGATATTGGCATCAGACCAACCAGGTAGCATTTCAGTTTGTAGTTTAAGCTATTCAGTTGAAAGTGGGGAACTTGAACGGAGAAATAAGAAGATCGGTGAAGCTGAGAGGTGCTCCCATGAGAGGTGCTCCAGCCGACCCTGATTGACTGACTTTTGTGAGTCTGTTTGCTAGTGTATTTTGATAATCTGCGCCTGCCCGGGAGTCGCTCAGATCTTTCAAACTGTGATCCAAAACCTTTGACGAATCTAACGGGAACGAAAAGGGTTTGTCCAGACACGAAGAGAGAGAGAGAGAGAGAGAGAGAGAGAGAGAGAGAGAGAGAAAGAAAGCGAGATGAGAGAGAGAGAGTAACCTTGTCACATAGACATTGTCACAGTGACGAAGTTTGTGTGGGACTAATTTTGATTGGGACAATGAACTGAGATAAGGTTCTAAATAATGCGTCAGTGGGACAGGGTTTAAAGGAAGTATTTATCTAAATAATGCGTCAGTGGGACAGGGTTTGAAGGAAGTAATTATCTAAATAAAGGGTGAGCAGAATAGTGATCAAACGGAGTAATGCTCTAAATAATAGATCAGCGGGATTGCGATCAAAGGAAGTAATGATCTAAATAATAGATCAAAGTGACGGTGAACAAAGGAAGTATGATCGAAATAATGCGCAAGTTTGACATCGATCAAACGAAGGAATGATCTAAATAATGCGTCATTATGACATCGATCAAACGAAGGAATGATCTAAATAATAGATCTGCGTGAAAGCGGTCAACGTGATAGGTTCGAGAAGCATTTGATTTAACAGAGAAACCTGAACGGAAAAAGGCGAAAAATAAAGAACTGTCAAAAGACGCCAAAGCTGCTAAAGACCAAAATACAAAAGCATAATTATCGTTTAGAATGTTTTGTTATGGAGAGAGTTAGTTTAGACAGACTGAAGCTAGAACCTGAGATGTTGTTTAGCCAGCGATGCCAGCTGTGATATGTGCGTTAATACTAATTATTTAAGACAGCAAGCGTAACGTTAAGATCCCGTGTTTGTGGTAAAGAAACTGCAATTGTGTGATCACAGCGAGTAATAGAGATAAGACGCCATGTATTTGATGTTGTATCGAGAGTGTATTGATTATATTAATAAAACCATTCACTTTTTAATATTTATAAAGTACTGTTTATGTGGAATATATACTTTCAAATAATCCGTAAAAAAAAACCCAGCGGGAAGTGATTTAGTGATAACTGTTGAGTCGAAGGGAGTAAACCAAATTAATATTTTTAAATAATGATGCCGCAACCTTAGATCAAGGGTCCACGATCTAGTCGTTGTACAATAAAGCGAAAAGTGTGTTGGTTGATTGGCTGGCCGCGATAATAAAGCTCAAGATAAAGTATACAAAACAAGATATAATTTTTTGTGTTCCGACTAAAGACACAATAATATTTTAAACAGCTTTTTTTGGTTGGACTGGCTTCTGAGAGCGCACATTGGTATATACAGATGCACACATACATCCAAGCACTGGTTTATGTGTCTCAATATCGCCCAAATTGACTACGGTCTAGGGTGGAATGGGCGCGCATCCGCCAGAAGAAACT
The DNA here is from genome assembly GCA_036924085.1 of Ariolimax columbianus. Taxonomy (NCBI): domain Eukaryota; kingdom Metazoa; phylum Mollusca; class Gastropoda; order Stylommatophora; family Arionidae; genus Ariolimax; species Ariolimax columbianus. The sequence goes on from JAVGWX010000014.1 coordinate 15,061,217, forward strand.
AGTGAGGTAAACACATAAAATAAAACAAATAACATTCTGAACCCATCACACAAAGATGTTTAGGTGACCAACGAAATAGTACGAACAGTTCAGGGCCCATGAGCAATTTCTTAGCGTCATTGTCAAATATATATTGACCCAGCTATGCATTATTATACGCGGCAAGCACTTCTCACCACAAACAGGAAGTATTTCTTTAATGATGTCCTTTGTTTTGAAAGTCCCTTTTCCTCAAAATAAAACATAGCAGAACGCTGTTCTTTTATTGGATACTTTGTAGCACGGACGCCATTTTGTAATTAGGCGGCAACTTTCATGCAAATACCGAGCATCTGCAACGTAAAGTAAGTACAAAACCGGATGTTTCTGACACCTCATGACAATTTTAGAAACTATCAACTACATTTCTCAGTAATCGCATTTCAATTTCTTGTCTTCCTTACTAACTCACCCTTACATTGTCTTTAGATTTAGTTAGGTATCTCCCAGTTCCCGCATTTACCTAATTCCAATTGAGTTTTTTTTCAGATTTGGACAATTGTTTAATTCACTGTTCAATTATTTGGACACATATTTGTCCTGAATGATATCTCTAAATGAGAATGAAGTACATGATAATGTAGATATGCATGACTGATAGTTAGTTACCAGATGTATGTAATCTATTGGTGCCGATTATGATGATAATTATTACAACTAAAGTGAACACGACCAATTAAAAATATGATAATTTGCGAAGTAGAGGATAAATGTGCTCTAAATGTATTAATAAGTTATCAAACAGCTTGAACAGAGAAAAGCTATGTCTGTCTTGAAAATATAATAACGAAGGAAGGAAGATGCGAAAAAGAAATCCCGAAGAAAACGGTGATGGCGTAAGCTGTTGTCACTAACATAACATCTAAACATAAAACGTAAGCTGTTGTCACTAACATAACATCTAAACATAAAACGTAAGCTGTTGTCACTAACATAACATCTAAACATAAAACAAATGTATAATTAGAGTTGGCAAGAGTTAAGCATAGAAAAGAACTGGCTTATCAATTCCATGCTGGCTAGAAAATGCAAATACTTTGGTCACATCAAGAGACACAACGTTCTCGAGAGAGTAGTGATGGAAGGTATGGTGCCAGGCAAAAGAGGAAGTGGTAGAACAAGAAAACGTTGGAACCAAGATATCCAGGGTATGACAGTGGCGGAGGCTGGAGTTTTGGCAAGGGAACGAGTTTCTTTCAGACAGACTGTGAGGGGAGCCATATTCTATAAAGGACATGCTACATGGTGAAGATAATTAGATTGACAAATTATTATGTATGCTCTCTATTTTTGTATGACAAAGAAACGTGGACAGTGAACAAACAGTTGGGAAATAGAAATATTATCTTTGAAATGTAGATACACAGAAGATTGATGAGCAATGTGGGGCAAATACTCCAACTGGCGAATGTGTCAGATTGAAACAATTCTGTAAGTGAGAGGATAGCAACAGATGAACAGTCAAATGATTTTTAAAAGTCGGTCATCGAGGAAAGTGACAAGAGATGTTGGGAATCAATTGTAACTGATCTTAGATGTGGATATGGCTTTTGAATGGGACTGATATAATCATAAATAAATCATTGACAAGGGTCAATAACTCAAGATGAAATGTACATTTACGGATTTGTAAATCTTTGCGTAACTGATAACAAATTAAGTCAGAACATATGCTGGTAATCTAAACAATATTTTACAGTTCTCGACGTGCAACAGGAACAAAATCACTAAACCAAGAAGTAATGTGCTAATTGTTGGAGATATGTAGAAAAAGTAATTTTCAAATTGTTGTCTTTCCAAACAATAATATGTGAAGACGTCATTGCATTTTGTAGCCAGAAATAATAAAAACCAAGCATTAAATACCCAGAGAAGCGAAGAAGAAATATGCACCATCATATATGGCTCACAGTAGAACTGACTTGACAATATTCGTTGAAAATACATCGACACTATCACAGTCACATACATACTAAGGACTGACATGAATACTAAAGATATTCGGACGTCAAGTTAAAAAAAAAAATAAAAAAATTATAGAATTCAGTGATCATAAACCAGAGCAATGGTACAGTATGAACTATATTCGTCTAGCTAGTTAATTGACGCCCCCTGAAAAATGTCACTGAAGCACGATGATCACCATTGACCCCTCTTGCCATTCGTCAGTCATTAATCTTAAAAAAAATCTTAGGTTACTGTCACAAGTCACGTACCAGAGCATATGACAAACTTTCTTAAATTATACTACTCGATAAAGATGCTGAGCAGCGCATGAGCTGCAGTGGTCAGCGACCCATAGCTGACTGCTAGCGTCAGGGCTAGCGAACCAGAGCTGCCAAGACCCTTCTACACCTCCACTCGGTGATCATGGTTAACAGGCTGCAGCATGACAGACTGGCTAAGGAGAAGAGATTGTAAAGGGAATGCTAACCCGGTACTACAAAAAATGCTTGCTGAAGTCGGATGTGTTGGATCGAAAGGTGCAAATATCGCGGTCATGCTGTAAACTACGACACAACGCAAGGGTTCTCTGGACTACATTCTGCTACTTAAGCCCTTTCAGGGTTTGGTAGTAGGAGATTGAGAACGAACGAAGCCAAGCCAAGCCATACTACTTTTGAGAAATATTCACATTCATAACAGATACAGCTCAATTGACATGTCAACTGAGATGAACCATCTTGGATCTCCCAATTGTCTCTAGTTCCGTTCATTAATCTGGCGCCCGAGTTTTCCAGGAAAGATGTTAGCCTACCACGATTCTTCCGTATGTCTGTGTCCAACAGTTGTCCCTGGTGATATTGTGTTTTGCAACCTTCCTCTTATCGTGGCCTGTATACCTAAACTTACTGTGCGTTGCTATTTATTAATTTGTATTCTTTTGCTCATTTATGTTACGAATCGACGTCATTGCATTCATGGCAGATGCATAGGTGGTCTGCACCTCTCAGCAAATGGAGAAGCGGGCAGATACCGACGATTTTATTTAGATCGTTGGTTGCCCAAATTCCTGCTTCTTCCTTTCAGATGCCTCTATCTCTGCTAAGCCCGCGCATTATTTCACAATCTGTGCTTTGATGGTTCATCAACTTCAGTGTCTTCACCCAAATAGGCGGTCGTCGATCAACTTCAAAATGGCACCTCTATCCATTGCCAATGTCGCGATTGTATTTACTAATACCAAGAAACTACTCAACAATGTTAACATTGTTTGGGTTATTTAATTTTCTGTGAAGTACATCATACGAAAGAACAATACAATCATGCGCACATTTAGTTGGGTATTTCAAGTATTACATATCTAGCACCATCCTGGAGTCCAAGCACCATCCCATTTGGAGGGGTCAGAGTTGGGGTCATCTGGTGGGTTGTTTGGTGGTACGTACCGGCTCATGTGAGCATCCATCCGAGCTGTCAGCGCTTTGACCACATCTGGGTAATCGTCATATATGTTGTTGTGTTCAGTGGGGTCATCTGTGGATCAGTGGTAACAACATGGAATGATGAATACAAAATAGAGAGCTTAATGACAAGTTGTTTGAATGTAGTCTAGACGAAGTCCCAAATTAGCTTCATAGTAATTCCAAAGTAGTCCTAATGAAGTCTCAAATTAGTCTGATAGTAATCCCATATTACCATCATATCAATCCCAAAGTAGCCTCAATGCAGATACAAACTAGTCTTAAACTAGCCAAAAAGTAGTCCTAAATTAGCATCAAAAATAATCTCAAAGTAATAGCAAAGCAGTCCCTAAGTACAGGATTAGTCTCAAAACAGTCCCAAAACGCAGTCCCCAAGTTCAAAAGTAGTCCCAAAGCAGTCCCAAAGTAGTCGCAAAGCAGGTGCATATCGTGCCATTGAAGATGTAGTGTTAGAAATTGTATTTTACAAAACAGATTATTTTTAGAGGTCGTTGGATTAACTCTCTTTATCACTGCCCTGCTTCTCTAACTAAAACAGTCGGGTGGCAATTGAAGAAATTGGTATATGATGTCGAGTTTATAAGGATGAAACACCACTTTGTCATTAGTGCCGGGGTTACAGGGCAGGGAGTGTGCTTTCCTCTCATAGGGATGAATAGGTTAGAGGGCAGGGAGTGTACTTTCCTCTAATAGGGATGAATAGGTTACAGGGCAGGGAGTGCGCTTTCCTCTCATAGGGATGAAAAGGTTATAGAGCAGTGAGTGTGCTTTTCTCTCATAGGAATGAATAGGTTACAGGGCAGTGAGTGTGCTTTTCTCTCACAGGGATGAATAGGTTACAGGGCAGGGAGTGTGCTTTCCTCTCATAGGGATGAATAGGTTACAGGGCAGGGAGTGTGCTTTCCTCTCATAGGGATGAATAGGTTACAGGGCAGGAAGTGTGCTTCCCTCTCACAGGGATGTCTGGGCTACATGGCAGGCAGTGTGCAACCTTCTCACAGAGATGTCTGGGTTACAGGGCAGGAAGAGTGCTTCCCTCTCACAGGGATGTCTGGGCTACAGGGCAGGCAGTGTGCAACCTTCTCACAGAGATGTCTGGGTTACAGGGCAGGGAGTGTGCTTCCCTCTCACAGGGATGTCTGGGCTACAGGGCAGGCAGTGTGCAACTTTCTCGCATGGATGTCTGGGTTACAGGGCAGGGAGTAGGCTTCCCTCTCACAGGGATGTCTGGGTTATATGGCAGGGAGTGTGATTCCGTTTCACAGGGATGTATGGGTTACAGGGCAGGGAGTGTGCTTCCCTCTCACAGGGACAATCTGACCGGGTACTGAACCTAGTCACCTGCATTATAGAAAAGGTATGGCTATGACGGGAAATTTGAACTGATTGCTGTCTTTCTTAAAATAAAAGTATGTAAAGAGCAGTTACACGCTTAAGGATATAAAACGAAGAAGAAGAAGACAAAGAAGAAGAGGACGAAAAAAGGAAGAACAAAGGAAGGGAAAAAGACGGAAAAGATTATGCACAGTACAAATAAGAAACATAACACCAATAAAAACTGGACATTAAAACGAAAAGCAACAAGAAATAAAATGAAAATAGAAGCACGAAAAAGAACAAGAATAAGTCAACCAAGAACAACAACACAGTTGAAAACAAACAGAAAAGAAGTAAAATAAAAACACAAGAACAAGAGGAACATGATGAATCAGAAAACGATAAAAAGGAGCAAGAATAATTAGAGGAACACATCGAATAAAAATAACAACAAGAATAAGAAAAAAGAAGAATATTAGAATAATTTAAAAAAAACAGAAAGAACAACATAGAAGAAATGAGACTAACAGGATTAGCAACAACGACAACATCATGAAAAAAAAGAACAAGTCGAAAAATAATAAGATTCGTAACAAGAAAAACAAGAAAAAAGGGGAAAAAAGGGAAATGGAAAAACAGTATAAGGACAGGACGAAGATCAATATAAAGGACAGGACGAAGATCAATATAAAGAACAAGAAAAGAAAAAAAGAGAGAACAAAGCAGATGAGAATAACAAGAAGAGCAAATTGACGAACAAGAAGAAAACGCACAACAAGAAAAACAAAACCATGATTTAAAAAACAAAACAAACGATAACGTCAATGTGGAGAGCATTAAAGAAGAAAAAACTTACAAGAAGAAAAACAAGGAGAACAATAAGAGTAACAAAGATGATGAATAGGAAGAAAACCCAGAAGGCAAACAAGCAGCAGAATACACATTAGGAACATGAAAAGATAGAAATTAAACTAACAGAAAGGATAAAAGAAAGAACAGAAGGAAGAGCGAGGGCAACAAACAGAACGATGGACAGATAACACAGTGAATCAAAGGGTAAACATACAAAAATAAAATTAGATGGACAAGAAGAATAGAAACACGAACTATACCAACAAATTCAAGAAGAATGAGACGGACAGCAGGAAGATCAAGAATAATTAGATACATAATAGTTACAAGAACAACATCAGGTGAAGAAAAATAACAAGAAAAACAAGAAAGAAAACAAGAAGAAAAACTAGAAAAAAAACACACAAAAAACAGGACAAAGAACAAGGAGAGCCATAAGGAAATGCATAATAACAGAATAGCAAATATCATTGTCATAAGAAGTACAAGCGAGACATTAAAATAAGTCGGACAAGAACAAGAACGAGGCTATTATAACACAGAGAACAAGAAATACGCTATAAAAACAGATAGAAAAACATACATGAAACTATCAGAACAGTAAGAGACTATAATAACACGGAGAAGTACAAGAATGAAACTTTAATAACAGAAGAACAAGGAAAACACTGTAATAATACGGACACGGTCAAGGGTAACAATATACATTACAATATGAATATACAAGATAAATAACACGATAAATGAGACGATAAATAAGAAGCAAATAACCCGCAAAAAAATTTAAAGAAGAAACTAGATATTCAGTGGTCAAATGTCACAACATACCTTTCAGGTTGAATAGACAATAACATACCTTTCAGGTAGAATAGACAATAACATACCTTTCAGGTTGAATAGACAATAACATACCTTTCAGGTTGAATAGACAATAACATACCTTTCAGGTTGAATAGACAATAACATACCTTTCAGGTTGAATAGACAATAACATACCTTTCAGGTTGAATAAACAATAACATACCTTTCAGGTTGAATAGACAATAACATACCTTTCAGGTTGAATAGACAATAACATACCTTTCAGGTTAAATAGACAATAACATACCTTTCAGGTTGAATAGACAATAACATACCTTTCAGGTTGAATAGACAATAACATACCTTTCAGGTTGAATAGAAAATAGTCCTCGGGAGCCTCCCTACTCATGTCTCTGGATGCAGAACTCTCCAGTCGGCCCCAATGTGTGTTCCCTTGTTCATTGATGCAGCGTTCCCAGTCTGTCAGTTTTGGTGTTCCTGCTTGAGGGGGTGGATACCAATCTGGATACAGTCCGGGGTACCCGGCAACGAGCTTGAAATCTCCCACCCTGAATTAGGACATTGAAAGTGAAGTTGTCTTCTTCATATTGTTTATTAAGATGCGTTACCATCTTTATCAAAGTTTACAGAGATTGTAAAATTAAAGTAACCATAGCATTACTGCCGTAGGGGTGTGGGTGTTAGCGATCTCACATTTCAAAGACTCGGCTATATGAGGGCGGTAGTTATCTTTTCTCCCTCGCCGCTTTTACTTCCCGGAATGAACCCATTTAAGGCTGGGTTGACCCGGGTTCCGTTGCGGACTAAAAAAACCATTCCGCTTCAACTTGCGAAGTCAACTCGCTAACCACTGCGCTACGAGACTCCCTGAGATAGAACTGGTGCTAAAACGATGTATGTGCTGCTGTTGATAACAAGATAGTATTGCTCAGAAACAGCGTCGGGACAGAAACAAACCTAAACCTACTTTACGTTCATTCTACGTTAGGCCGAGGTAAGAATATAAAGGAATACAAGTATATGGATGATCTCTTGCAATTTTAGTTTCTGCAAGAAATTACCAGCCTGACCTGACTTCTGGAAAGACAGATGTTGATGGCACGTGGACCGAGTAGGCCTTTGCTCAATGCTCAATCCGCATCAGTCGCTATACAACACTACACAGAAACGTCGGGGTTGATAATGATGAATCCATGAATCAATGATGAATGACTATTTGGTGATAGCCAAGTCACTGAACAGTAATACATACGGATTAGAAGAGCCCCTGTGGTTAAGCTATTCCAATGTCAAAAAGTATACCCGTCGGCAATTTGGATTGTATTCTATGATCCAGGAAACCATTGGTGGATGTCGATACCCCGATCCCAAGTATGCAATAAAGAGAATATATTGTCCAGAAAGCACGATATGAGTTGACTATTGGTCCAACCAATGTCCATTAGAATGTGCATACTAGATGTCACCAGGTGCCCAAATGACACATCAGTTTATTGAAACATGAATATATGAACCGACCTGCAACCAACAAAGAAAGACATCGAATGGAGTATACATCTTAAAGAATCGAATTATGGTACCTTGCTATTTGTTAGTTACTCAATGTTGAAGGAAAGATACTCTACATTGGGATGGTACAGAGACTAACTGTATATCTGATAGATAACAGGTACACGGACGTCCACATCCAGATGGGAGGAATCTCAAGCACATCTGGACACTGCACTAGCCAATGATATGGGATGTGGTACTGATAACACATTAGAAAGTCTGGACTTCCGTGTTTTTTCAAGCTAGATAGCATCAATTCGTACGAATTGGTGTTGAATGATGTGGCAAGCCTATGAGATGGTCCACTTATCAATAGAGATTGAAGCAAAGCGAAATGTGTACATCACACAATTTTCTGTTCTTCGATTTTCAGATAGACAACAACAGCGACTGACCAGCAGGTAGGAATATCGGTTGGATATACCATTTCACCAATACGGTTCGTTCTGGCTTTGCAGGTAGTTCTCAAGACAGATGAAGAATTTGTGATGGACCGGATAAAGACTGACGATGTTACGTATCTCCACATAAAGTATTCATAGATGACACGGTAATTCTGACGTCAGATGCAAATGAAGCTGAAAGAATGCTAGAACTCTATGATAAATTAAACATTAGTACAGAATGAGCTTCATGCAAACAAATTTAGGAATAAATCAATCAAGAAGGAGAAAACCCCATCTGAGGTTACTTCAAAAGTGTCAGAGCACAGAATCAGAAGAGAACCAGTGAAAATGATTGACGCGATGTGTAATGTCTCACTATACGATGTGTAATGTCTCACTAAACGACGCGTAGGCAGTAAATAGAAAAAGAAAAATGGCAGATAATAGTTTCGAGTGGTTTAGATGGAATGTTGGAAGATTAAAGTGACTTCGTTTTTTCTTTTATTTAAGAAAAACTACTATGGCCACTGCTTATATACGAGATAGACGGGATTCATGTGGAAACCGTAAGAAGGGGGAGGGTGGGGGGGGGGGGAGGGGCAATTAATAGGTTTAGAAAGGAACATATTAGGAGTGCCTCTAGGTCAATCAGGCGTAGCAATGCATGGGAAGAAATGCAAACCTGTACTTCCTTTAAAGTCAGGAGAAGAAGAATACTAATGATGAAAAGTCAGACTAACATTAATCAGACGAGATGATACACAAAGTCCAATCCACAATAAAGATTGCCGGAAGCTAAATTGTGAGTAAAACTGCAGGAATACTGAAATCTTGAAAAAGGAAATAGGTAATCGATTACATTCAGACCAAAATTTGTTGGTTCAGGATAAAATCCATCAAAAAGCTAAGGGATATTGTAGTTAATGAATTACGAGAGACTGATGGATATTGTAGTAAATGAATTGTAAGAGACAGAGGTATATTGAAGTCAAGAAATCTGAGACACTGAGGTATATAGTGGTCCATTCTGAGAGACGGAGGGATATTGTGGTCATGAAATCTGAGAGACGAAGTGATATTGTAGTCCATGATGTCCGAGAGACGGAGAGATATGGTAGTCCATTAAATCCGAGAGGCAGATACAAGTAATTATCACCCAAATGGCAGTGCACCGTGTGCTGCAAGGTCAATTTATTACATCAGATATAGGTATTTAACAATATGACATAATGCTAAATGACTCAACGAATCAGTTTTTTTGATTATCAGATCAATGAGGTACATGACGATAGACGTGTCATGACTTCAATGTATTGGATTAATGTGCTGCTTCTCTAGACACAGTCATGATGAAGTAAACATCAACATCAATCATCATGATGATCGAGGTAACTGTGCAATGAATACAAAGATTATGCGAGCTGCATTCTTTAAATATTGTATAATACAGTGACCTGATTATATAGCTGGGACAAGCAGAGTTCACATGTAAACTCCAAGCTGATTATATAGCTGAGACAAGCAGAGTTCACATGTAAACTCCAAGCTGATTATATAGCTGAGACAAGCAGAGTTCACATGTAAACTCCAAGCTGATTATATAGCTGAGACAAGCAGAGTTCACATGTAAACTCCAAGCTGATTATATAGCTGAGACAAGCAGAGTTCACATGTAAACTCCAAGCTGATTATATAGCTGAGACAAGCAGAGTTCACATGTAAACTCCAAGCTGATTATATAGCTGAGACAAGCAGAGTTCACATGTAAACTCCAAGCTGATGAAGTAGGTGAGACAAGCAGAGTTCACATGTAAACTCCAAGCTGATTATATAGCTGAGACAAGCAGAGTTCACATGTAAACTCCAAGCTGATTATATAGCTGAGACAAGCAGAGTTCACATGTAAACTCCAAGCTGATGAAGTAGGTGAGACAAGCAGAGTTCACATGTAAACTCCAAGCTGATGAAGTAGCTGAGACAAGCAGAGTTCACATGTAAACTCCAAGCTGATTATATAGCTGAGACAAGCAGAGTTCACATGTAAACTCCAAGCTGATTATATAGCTGAGACAAGCAGAGTTCACATGTAAACTCCAAGCTGATTATATAGCTGAGACAAGCAGAGTTCACATGTAAACTCCAAGCTGATTATATAGCTGAGACAAGCAGAGTTCACATGTAAACTCCAAGCTGATTATATAGCTGAGACAAGCAGAGTTCACATGTAAACTCCAAGCTGATTATATAGCTGAGACAAGCAGAGTTCACATGTAAACTCCAAGCTGATGAAGTAGGTGAGACAAGCAGAGTTCACATGTAAACTCCAAGCTGATTATATAGCTGAGACAAGCAGAGTTCACATGTAAACTCCAAGCTGATTATATAGCTGAGACAAGCAGAGTTCACATGTAAACTCCAAGCTGATGAAGTAGGTGAGACAAGCAGAGTTCACATGTAAACTCCAAGCTGATGAAGTAGCTGAGACAAGCAGAGTTCACATGTAAACTCCAAGCTGATTATATAGCTGAGACAAGCAGAGTTCACATGTAAACTCCAAGCTGATTATATAGCTGAGACAAGCAGAGTTCACATGTAAACTCCAAGCTGATTATATAGCTGAGACAAGCAGAGTTCACATGTAAACTCCAAGCTGATTATATAGCTGAGACAAGCAGAGTTCACATGTAAACTCCAAGCTGATGAAGTAGGTGAGACAAGCAGAGTTCACATGTAAACTCCAAGCTGATGAAGTAGGTGAGACAAGCAGAGTTCACATGTAAACTCCAAGCTGATGAAGTAGGTGAGACAAGCAGAGTTCACATGTAAACTCCAAGCTGATGAAGTAGCTGAGACAAGCAGAGTTCACATGTAAACTCCAAGCTGATGAAGTAGGTGAGACAAGCAGAGTTCACATGTAAACTCCAAGCTGATGAAGTAGCTGAGACAAGCAGAGTTCACATGTAAACTCCAAGCTGATGAAGCAGGCAAAGCGCGTCTATGGGTGTACACATGTAAGCAATGCATTCTGCTGCAATTAGATCTAAGATGAAAGAGAGGAATAATACCACTGAAATACCTTAGGGAAACAACTCATAAGGCATAAAGCTAAATGGGGACAAAGCGTCACATGTAAGGGAATGGGGGATGGTAGCTAAAACACTAATTCCATCACCATCTCAATCAGCCTCATCGGATACGAAAAGGAGTCCGGCAAAAAACAAATTAAAATCAAACAAAAATGTTTTTTTCCTCAAATTTCAACGTTTAACATGACAAAACCAAACAACAAAACGTGCAACATGTGCATGCCACATGGAAGTCATTACACAAGTGGTTCAACCCTTCCCTAGAATGTCAAAACCATAAAGAAACTTATTCAAAGAGAAAGACTTGTGACGGCGGATTACATCCTGCAGCATTTCTCTGGTAAAATGTTCCATGACTGTAGCAATGTCTTTGATACATACAGCTTATTAGCCAAATGTACAACCCCCATCAGCAGTCTAAATCGACATGTCTGAAAAGGCAGTGTCCCGTTCTTTCCTCCATCCGATAATAGCGTCAGGCTATTCATGGAATAGATGGACACGAATGGTGACGTTCAGGTGACCCAGGAGCTATAATATGGTTCAGTAAAGACTGTTTCTCAGCTAAGAATTCCAGAACAATACATTATTTCAGGCACACGAACAGAATTTCAACAAAACAGCTTTAGCCTTCCTGAGATCAGAAACAAATCGATCTCCTTAACTGCCTCGTAAAACTGGCGAAGTACTTCAGGGGACGTAACAAATCATTAAAATACAAAAATGTAAATCTCCATTATTATTGCAACTGTTCGCATGTGTCGGTCGGTACATGATACGTTCTGTGGAGATGCCATCTCGTTTCACGTGACACATGTCTAACCCTTGACATTTTAATACTTGAATCAACTTCGCTTCTTTCACGTCCTATATGCAACTTTGCGTTGGCTCCTTCTTGCGCAATAGCGGGTTGTCGTGTTATAGGTGTGTGGGTCTGTTGAGTTTGTATGATTTCATGATATAGACGTTCCTTTCAGTCAAGACTGACTATATGATGATATGACTTAGAGTTATGAACACATAAAGTATAGCCTTATCTGTTGTTGTCTTTCTCCTTGCGTCGTTGTCTTCTCACTTCTTTGTGTTGCAAGAGCTCCTTTTCACAAAGCTTGCAGTGGTCCTTCAGTGTACATCTCAACATGGATTGGTCTGCAGCTTTGTCTTTCCAGGATGTCCGATTCATGTACATGACCTTCATATCACGCATACACATCTGTGAACCTCATCTGTGATCGGCCGACCGTTCTTTTGCCACCCGCCAACTCTCCATAGAATTTGGGAATGCGGACATCTTCCATGCGACGAACATGACCAAGCCCTCGTTTTCTTTACATTTGTCAAAGAAATATAATTATATGTCACTGTATATGACGTTATTGTCATAGTCACACTTTCTGCCTTTATTTATCTGTTTCTCAGTCTGTCTGTGAAAATGTTTACAATGCAATCGATCAGTGTTGTTTAAGTTCTAGACACGGCAACAAAAGGTAGAATCCAGTGCTCTTAAGTTTGATCTATGTGACGTCCCTCTTAAAGTGCCAGGCACGACAACATAAGGCAGAAACCAGTGCTCTCTTGTTTGCTCTATGTGACCTTCCTCTTTAAGTGCCAGGCACGACAACATAAGGCAGAAACCAGTGCGCTTCAGTTTGATCTGTGACGCCCCTCTTTTCAGTTAACGTATGTTTATTTTTTGTTGCTAGCCAATATGGACCGTTCTATGATAATTTTTCTGTAGAGAGTTTATTTCGACTATCTTCTTTTTCTGCTGTCTGACGGTGACCACATACATGCTTGTAAAGGTTTCTGTTGCTGTGAATTCTAAGACAATTCCTGATGCTAGGCGAGTGTTGTTCTTCTTCCCCCAAACACATTGTATATTATCAATCTTCTTCTTTGTAACATTTATGTTAATATATTGAACTTTCTAACGAGATGAAACGTACTAATGCATTGTTTTAATTATACTGCCATTTGACTAGAAATCTAAATATTGAGATTTAGTACATACCGGATTGCTGCCCTTCCTTGCAGCGGAATTAAGCTATAATCCAGATTGTATATAACTTCATCACGTTTCGAGGGCACAGTCAGGGACAGAAGAGATTGCCATTGGCTGACACCATCCTGAGATGGATCTGTCGTAAGTACGTCAATCAATAGTGACCATTACATTATTACAATCACTCATATGGAACACAATGAATTTGCAGATCAAAAAGAACAAACACAAATTAAAGTTCAGATAAATTCGGTAATTAGCTTAAAATGCATTTCAATCAAAGTAAACGAAATTGAAATTAAGATCCCACAAGGTAAAGAAAAGACTCATTTACTTAAAATTAAAAGAAAAAACACAAAACAAACAAAAACAACAGAGCCAATACAAATCAAACTAGAGAAACTGAGTTAAATTTGTTAAAATAGTAAACTAAATTAATGTTCGGACGAAACACGAGAAATAAACTTTAAGCTCAGATATAACAAGAGAAATCAATTTACAATTTTGACACAACAAAGTAAACAATACTAATACATCAATCAAATTGTAGAAGCAAAGCTAAAACTCAGATATTGTAATGTAAACAAATTAGTATTCGTTTCCAACAAGGCAGACACAGTATAACTATGATCAAGCAAGACAAGACCAATCAGTATTATTATCTTTAGAGGTAAGTACAATTATAATTAGTTATAGTTTTTTTATGTCTGTGAGCCAGAAATCACCTTGATGGACACATGCACTAAATGTTTTAGTAAACTTGTAATCCTGCATGTATCTTTGAAATAAAAGACAGGACCCAGGAAAATCCTGAATTGATATTACTATAGATTAAGGTGCAATGGTTTTTGTCGCTTTTTGGCGATATCCATTTTATTTAATCACGTTATATTGAGGAACCCACAACAATCAGACGTATCACAGAAACCCAAAGTGAACATATTCGGAACCGTTTCAGAAAACATTCACACAATGTATGTTTCTGTTGAAGATTGGTTGAGAAACCCTGGCTTTAACATTTACGTCAGTGATTCTCAAAGTTTGTTACCTAGCATTTCTAAGTGGAGCTAAATCTTTGAAAATTACTATATAAATAAAGTGCTTCTTTTCATTTACAAGGACAAGATAGCTGATTTTACGGAGTGAAAAGTGCATTTAACATTTGTTCAAACTAAGCAGCCTTAAATTATTATATTTTGTTGCTTAAGAAAGGTCACATCAAGTGAAATTGAAATCTTGTGAAAATCAAACACGGTCACTACAAACAATTGTGGGAAGCAAAGAAATTTGACAGAAAGTGTGTTACGCTTGGATCACAAAGACAGACATATAAGTAACTGATTAACTACGATAAGAATGTCTCCTTTAATGTCTCTAAAATCCGACGAACGCAAGACCATATAATTATTTATAACAGAGCCTCAGAATAAGAGGAAAACCAAGAACAAGGTTAGGAGGTAGTGTAAAGGAAAAGTACAGAGGCATGTACGGACAAAAACGAGCACGCAAATGGTACAAGAAAGACGATTATTCATATGCTCTGCATTAACGGAACAGGAGAACATACATGATAGGATGTTATAAAAATATTTAACGAGAGAATATATATAAATACACACACACACATACACACACACACACACATATACATATACATACACACACACACATACACACACACACCCATATATATAAATACACACACACACATACACACACACACACCCATATATATATATATATATATATATATATACACACACACACACACACACACATACACACACACTGTAATCGTGGTTGTCAATCCTTTTGTCAAATATCTAAACCATGTCCAATTGTTGATGTACTTACATCTGGTCAATTTGAAGAGTACACCGTTCCATGTTGTCTCTACTTTACCTTTCGATATCGGGGAGGAAGACTAACGTCTGATCAGGCTAAATTTACTGATCAGGCATGCTAGTCAGGGTCAGGCAAAATATACTCATCAGGCCTGCTAGTAAGGGTCATGCAAAATATACTGATCAGGCATGCTGGTCAGGGTCATGCAAAATATACTGATCAGGAATGCTAGTCAGCGTCAGACAAAATATACTGATCAGGCATGCTAGTCATGGTCAGGCAAAATATATTGATCAGGCATGCTAGTCAGCGTCAGGTACAATTTACTGCTCATTCATGCTAGTCAGGGTCTTGCAAAATATACTGTCAGGAATGCTAGTCAGGGTCATGCAAAATATACTGATCAGGAATGCTAGTCAGCGTCAGACAAAATATACTGATCAGGCATGTTAGTCAGGTTCGCAAAATTTACTGATCAGGCATGGTAGTCAGCGTCAGGCAAAATATACTGATCATGCATGCTAGTCAGGGTCAGGCAAAACGTACTGATCAGGCAGGCTAGTCAGCGTCAGGCAAAATATACTGATCAGGAATGCTAGTCAGCGTCAGGCAAAATATACTGATCAGGCATGCTAGTCAGGGTCAGGCAAAATATACTGATCAGGCATGCTAGTCAGGGTCAGGCAAAATATACTGGCCACGATTTTCAGTTCGGCTTCCTCGTATCTCTTCCTGCAAACTGGCTATTTTCATGGCAGCCTGGCTAACGGGGTGAGGGATCGACGTAGTCATCGTATTAGTGAGCGACACGAAAATAAAGCCAAACATAGCACAATCGCCTGGACGACCCCGGTCCACCTTCATTTGCACGTTCAGTATGCGAGGACAGTTACTATAACCCGTCACTTAACGCCCTTTTCAGGGAGCACACAAAGGTAGACCTGCTCATTATGGGCATTCGGAACAACAGCAACCTTTCGGACTAACATTTGACTATAATAGCAAGTTCGTTGGGGGTGTTCTTATTGTGGCTTATTATAACTGGAGAGGTACAACTGTGGGGTAGTCAGTCTCCAGAATTTTCCCTGTTTCATGTTGATATCTAACCTACCTATCAGTTTAGAACCTTTGGTCGTGTTGGTAGCAGCGAGGCTGTCGTTGTATCAGGTTTTGCGAAAAGGCGTGTCCCACAATCCCCACAAGAAGGAATGTGGACTTTGATGGACTGTACAAGCTGTGCTTGATAACCTGGCTGTATATCAGACATGTGGGGAACGATGTTCTGACATATTTACAGCGTTTAGATATTAGGCATTGGGGCAAGACTGCTTAACAGGGTTGGTGATGACACAAGACGTTACTCTGTCGCTGATGAGCCGTACAATTATTTTAACAACAATGGCACAATACATAACCATCACTGCAATACTCACATCTTAGATGATAACAACAACCATACAAACAACTGCCACCACAGCAACGACACCATCAACATACTCATAACCACCTTACGTTAACTACAGCACCCCACTCAACCACCACTACAATAAAAACGATCCACATTAAAATAACCACTGCTACACCAGTTAAACTATTGTTAGTGATCGCGTTGATTTATAAACCACAAATGTTACCCGTGTAGTTGGATCCAGCGGCTGAAACTAATGTAGGAAACCAATCAACCATGTGGGTCAGTCTGTTCAGAAACAAGAATAATAACAAACGAGGCTAAAGTAAGTCCTAGATGACACTATCTCAATGAATCAGGTGTTAGATTTTTGACCTGTCAACGTTTTCAAAGTTAAGCAGTGTCTACCCTTACTTAAAGTCAGTTGATCATTTGCAGTTGAGTAGACTGGAGCCTGGTGAGACCTGGGTCCAAACCCCATCCCTTTATCATGAAGAACAATAAGAGCTGTACCAGCACGTGCTACATTAATTAAAATAGAAACAACGGGGATTCGAACACGTCGTCTATTCCTGCTTGATGATTATTGTTCTATTCCTGCTTGATTATTGTTGTTCTATTCCTGCTTGATTATTGTTGTTCTATTCCTGCTTGATTATTGTTGTTCTATTCCTGCTTGATTATTGTTGTTCTATTCCTGCTTGATTATTGTTGTTCTATTCCTGCTTGAGGATTTTTGTTCTAATCATGTTTGATGATTGTTGTTCATTCCTGCTTGATGATTGTTCTATTCCTGCTTGATGACTGTTGTTCTATTCCTGCTTGATGATTGTTGGTCTAATCATGCTTGATGATTGTTGTTCTATTCCTGCTTATTTATTGTTGTTCTATTCCTGCTTGATTATTGTTGTTATATTACTGCTTGATGATTGTTCTTCTATTCCTGCTTGATGATTGTTGTTCTGTTATGTAGCTGTAGTAGTTTAGTCAGCTGATCATGTCACCACTACAGCAAGTCTTTTTGCAGCAAACCTACCTCAGGCTTTTATGTTTTGGCCAAGCCGTTTGAATGTCAGCATCATGATCTCGAGATAATGAATTCAAAACCTCATATAGGCAAATTTTTTATTTATTTTCCAGTTGGAGGTGAAATAAATACAAACTGTGCAGCGGTTGGGGACTGCAGAGGCAAGTCACCTTTATTCACCAGCCACACGAACCCACAAGGTGAGCAGAAGTCGTTGGAATAAACCACTGTAACTATTATTTATCTTGTAGACTGGAATCCTGATATCTAATCGATGCCCGGTGCCATGGTATCAACAATTTTCTTTTTTGCTGTAAATCCATTTGGTTGTCCCTTAGAAGGAACAGTCAGGTGTCATCACAGGTTTGCCTTCTAGAACAAACTGTGACTATTAGTAGTAACAGTGTGAGTGGTTCCCTTCTTGTGGCTTACCAGACCTAGGGTAACGTACAGCTCTGGAGTTTCCCGCCTCTAAACTTTTACATCTTGGCATTTTGCTTACCCACTCGTACAGGACCTGCTCTCTGCTCGTGTGTGTGCTGGTAACCGCTAATATATCAGTGTGTGAGATCATCCTGCTTAACGTTTCCCACCATTACCTCTGGGACTTTAGTCAACATGGACGGCATATTTTTGGTATAACTACAACCATTTGATAATGCTAACGTAATGTGAGCTCTCCATTTCACAATTATGTTCTTGTCATAGGGGTCCTATGAGAGGTGAATATTGTGGTTACATTAATACACTAGTGATTTTCAAAAGGGTATATGTGAAACAGAGACCAGAATAGACACACTGCCACACTATGATATTAAGAGGCAAATAGCAATACAGACCTTACATTTTAATACGAAAGTCTCAACACTATTGCTAGAATATGATAAGGAAACATATGGTGATAATGGCTTATCTACGTTTTAAAAAAATCACTTGAGTGACATACATGTGTGTACATCATTTATATGTAAGATGCTATTTTAAGATACCCAAAAATATATGGAAGTCCTGGACACATGAATGAGCATATAGATATACCATACTCTTACATACATTTAATACATGAGAAGAAATATAAGTTTACCATCAACAGTTAAGAAATCAAATGGAAATATTGGTATTCAACTATCACTCTTAGCTAAGATAGCAATGCTGGCACGGTTCATTCAGAAGGAATGGAAAATCGTATAACAAACTGACAAGTCAATGGAAAGAGATGCCAAGATGGACAGGCAGACAGATCTGGGATGCCGTTTCCAAATGTATGAGAAAACACAGACCATCGGAAATGTTTAAATACTCCAACGAAATGTATTTGTAGAGAAAATGCTAACGCAACTTGGCAGAACACTTGATGATGATGATTCGATGTGTGTACATATACTGTAAATGTTGTTTAGAAAACGTCACCGTTTGATAACAAGAGTGGGGATATCACATCTACACTTACCCATCGTATCGGACTCCTGTTGTTTTGAACATAGGCCCATGCACGAAGGCGACTGCTCGAGTTCCTCCCTCAAAAACTGTAAACTTCCCTCCTCTTAGTGGGTCATTATTTCCGCCAAACGTTACCGAGCCGCCATTCTGTGGAACACAACCAACCTCTATTTATGTACAATGTGTATTTGTGACCATCTGCCCAACTTAGCTTCAAGTGCATTTTGAGTTAGACATACACCCACAAGTCCATATGTAACAAGAGTGGAAAGGTGGCGCTCCACAGGGTGCTTGTCTACATTGCTCTGGTGTTTTAGTTCATTATGCATGCTGCTAGGCCACGGATTTACCTGGATTTTACACTAGTCGACGAATCTTACAATTGTGGCCTAGACTACGCACTACGCTTTAAATTTGTGACGTATTTTGTTTTCATGGTCTAGTTCATACGGCTGAACTTCACGATATCGGTTCCGTTTTCTCTAGCTGCATATAGCGTCGGTTTTGGTGTGACTGTGTAATTTATATACACGACTATATTAGACTAGAACACGGCCCGGGAGAGATGTCCACATATGACTCACACGCTGAGTGATGTCCCTACGATCTCTTGGGGTTAGCTGAAAAGCACTACACGAAACGATACATGTCATTCCTCTTAACTGCCTTGCAACATACCTATTTATGGGAAAGGCTTCGGTAGTAAACCTTAAAAAAATAATATGTATCCTGAGCTATCTCCTGTCATCTCGATAAAATCTTGCCCCTGGCCAGAGGTAGGGCAGGACCAGAGAGGTACATGGACAAAAGGCGCAGTTGCTATCTCGCTTTAATTCAATTCACAGCGCAAGTCACCCATTTTAGCGGACACAGCAAGAGAAAAGACTTTCCACACGGCTGAACGAAGAGAGTGGTCTTCATCACTTGTGATGGACGAACATCATCATGTATACAAGCTGCAAAATATGTTACAACGTTCGTGTATATGAGACATATATCTTATTTTGTCATCGTGTCGGTGTATATGAAACATACGGTCACAAATCCAGCTGTTTCCTTACATCGAGTCTGTAATAGAACACATAGAAACGATCATCAAATTTTGGTCTGTGCATGCATTAGTAAACACCGACAGATAAATGTGAAAGACATACGTACTTTGGTAATTTAAAGTATGTCTTGCACCAACATTTAATCTTTATCTGTACATCTGGGACCAGCATTCTTCTTCTTCTTCTTCTGCGTACGCAGTCAGACAGTAACCATTATTTTTTTCGAAAAAAGCGGGGGTGATCCTGAGGCTGTCGCCACTGCCATAGAGCTTGTCTTGCAGTTCCACTGGTGATGGCCACATCTGCTCTCTCTGAGCCTCGTATGTCGGGCAGTTCTGCAGCAGATGTTCAGCGGTCATTTTACCAGTACCGCACGGGCATTCGTTGGTACACCCTATCTTCAATTTGTTGAATAGGTGGTACCTCAGTCTATTGTGGCCAGTGCGAAGTCTGAAGACAACGACCTGCTCTCTTCGGTTCAACTGGTAATAGGCATCGTTTTTGGTGTAACCAGTATGTTCGGTTTCCCATTTGGTCATGTATCTGGCTTTGATAAGCCGTTTTGACTCTTTGTACGTCATACTAGTATCTGTTTGTGGTAGTCTTGCACCTTCTTTTGCCAGTCTGTCTGCCTCCTCGTTGCCTTGGATGTTGCAGTGTGATGGGATCCACTGTACCACTACCCTTTTTGGTGCGGACTGCTGGCACAGTTTGCAGAGTGCTGCTCTTAAGTCATTAAGCTCAGTATTTTTCTGGCTTTTTAGCGCTGTGACTACGGCGAGAGCATCTGTAAGCAGGACTATATGGCTTTCATTTTCACTGTGTGTCACCATTTCTTCCACTGCCGCCCTCAGTGCCTCTGCCTCTGCTCTGAAATTGCTTGTGTACTTACCAGTAGCGAATGACAGTGTTATTTTTCTGCCATTTGGTAGGTTCAGGAATGCTCCTGCCCCTCCATACTGTGTAGTATTTGTTACAGAACCGTCGGTGTATGCATGGGTCCAGTCCATGCTTGGGTAGCTTTTCGTTATGAAGCTTAGGGTAGTATCTCTCCTTTCTTTTTCAGTCTGGCAGTTTTTGTTTGCAATACCTGGTATATTTTCTACCACCTCTGGAAATATATCCTGCCTCCATGTAAGTTTTCGTACAGTAGTGATGGGTTTTGGTGTTGTTAGTGCGTTTATGGGATCTTCGTGCATCTTTGCTTTGGCTATTTCTGCAAAGTTTCTCCGCTTTAGTTTCCCATTTCCCAAATTGTTTAGTCTCTGGACCAGCATTCAACTCTAAGCTGTATATCTGAGACCAACATTATTCCGTAATATAATTGAGTATATGTGAACAACATTTGACATTATTCTAATGTGGATCTGATTCAAATATAATTTAATGTGCGTCTATTGCAAAAATATAATCATAATTTAATGTGCATCTGTGACACACAGTATACCTTTCCTGGAATATCAATTTTGATCAACATTCTGCGTAATCTAATGTGCGCCTGGAACCAACAATCTGCCATAAACCAATGTGAACATATAACCAACATTCTATTCTAATCTAGTGCATACTTGCAATCAATATTCTTCAATAAGCCAATGAATATCTTTAAACAACTTGTTAGCATAATATAAGGCATGTTTTGGGCCAATATTCTACCATAATGAAGTGAGTGTGATTTTAGGCCAAATATTATTGCACAATTTAATATGTACCTAGAACAAACATTCTGATATGCCCTCATGCGCATCTTGGGAAAATGTCCAACGATGTTCAAAATATTACTGGAACAAATATTGTATTTCTTCTTCTTCGTCGTTCGTTCTCAAACTCCAGTGTGAAAAGGGATCTGAAGTAACAGGATGTAGTTTATAGAACATATTGTGTTGTGTTGCAATTTATAACCTTTCGGTCCGACACATCCGACTTCCGCATAGCCTTTTTTTCCAAAGCATGGATTGAAAGTCGGATAACAATAACTGTCTTTGGTAAAGACATCTTCCAAAGCATGTTTTGAAGGTCGGATACAATAGCTGTCTTTGGTAAAGACATATTCCTAATCATGGATTGAAAGTCGGATACAATAGCCGTCTTTGGTAAAGACATATCTTCCAAAGCATGGACTGAAAGTCGGATACAATAGTTATCTTTGGTAAAGACATATCTTCCACTGAGCGGAAGTCAACGAATCGTCCTTGAATCATGTTGTATCCTGTTATCGTGTATGCATCGATCAGCTTGGATCCAACCTGTGATGTCCCTTTGTCCCTAAAACTGCTGACAGGACATCTTCAAGTTTAGTATCAGCACAGTATCATGATGGTGTCAACACTAAGCCACAAATGATTACCAATGGCGGGGAGTGTGGGGTTGTGTCAGTGTATGCGTGTGGGTGTGTGTGTTATTGGGTGGTTGTGTGTGTTATTGGGTGGTGTTATATGTTGCATGTGTGTGTGTGTATGTGTGTGTGTGTGTGTGCTTGCGTGCGTGCGTGCGTGTGTGTGTGTGTGTGTGTGTGTGTGTGTGTGTGTGTGTGAGAGAGAGAGAGACAGAAAAGAGAATATGCAAACGCTCACACTATGATAATATTGTAAGATGCAAATACCAAAGCCGACCTAATCTGTTGATACTCGTATGAAAGGCTCAATAAATGACTGTGTACACTCATATAGCGCAGAAACGTCTAAGCGTGGCTTAGCATCTTAGGCTATCAAGAACGCTCTAGAACCCGTATCTTATATGTGATACAACAAGAATAGAGGGACAACAATGAGACGAGAAAAACGAATTTAGAGATGAAGTAGATACATGGACGTGATATATATCATTCTGCAGTTCGGGTTGTGGTGTTATGGAGTTAGATGTACAAGGTGTCCACTTTTATTAATTTGAGTAGCTTGCTCCTCTCCTTGCGTTCCTTCCAAACACCATAACAAAGTCAAGTTCACAATAACTGCAGAGTAAGCTGGAGCAAGACGTGACTAAGTTGTGAACCATATAAATTTACTTTGAGAAACAAATACATAAATTATATTAATTCACATTTTAACTCACGTCTGCCGTAAATACAATCAGTGTATTGTTGTAAAGTCCGGTCTGCTTTAATGCCGACACAACCTCGCCAACGGCATCGTCCAGAGATGTCACCATCCCTATAGAGATATAAAGAAAGAGAGGGAGGGAGAGATATTAAGTGAAAACGAGAAAGCTGTAATGGTACGTACATAATAATGTCGTATATTATAGAACGTAGTTTTCTTTTTCCATTCTTTTCCTGTTCCTGTAAACTCAACTGTAGAAGGATCATTATAAGATACATGCACCACAACACATTATGTGCCATTGTAAAAATGGTTTCGACAATATAATCACAACCTACGCCACTAACATCACCTTGCAATGGATCCCAGGACATAGCGAAGTACCGGCAAAATAAATAGCGGATATACAAGCAAAAACAGAAGCCTCAAAGGAACACTAATACTTCCAAGAGGGCACAAGCAAAAGTAACCAAGCAATGTTGGATTTCAGGGAAAGGGGGAGGGGGGCACAGTAAGGGGGTCCCTCAATCGCAGTTTGAGAATGATTGGATGAATCACTATATAACATCCATCAAACAAGGAAGATGCTTTGTCTTACTTATCGAATGTCAAAGTTAGCAGGTAGGCTTTAACAGTGGAATAATCTAGCCAACAACAGAGAGATGAAAAATTAATCAATCATAAGTGACGGCAAAAAAACTAAGGTCAATGCATTTCAGATCGAAAAAGCACATCCTAGTCTCGTGTGTCGGTAAAGGTGGAATCGACTTGTGTTTCAAGCTTAAGTATTCTTTATGTACGCCGATCATTGTTTTGGTGTATGAGTACTGAACTAGGAAATGATAAGTGGGTTAGGTCCACTGCCAACGAAAATTTGTGACGAGTTTCTACACGCGATAGGGGCATGACATCCACAGGTAAATAGAACAAAGAACTTTCGACGAAGAGTCAGGTCTTAGTGCGTGGGTTCTGGGCTACAAAAAGTAGAACTATCTGTTATCTTTGAGACGAGATCTTTCTTTACTCTTGAGTTGAATCTTGCACACTTGACACGAGATAAAAACTTGGCCAGGGAGGAGAGACAGTGGTTTGATTTAGAACCAGAATATTGACAACAGACTCAACTGAAACCATACCACGTCAACAGACATGAGATACTCACTTATAACAATCATCTCTGTCAGGATCAGACTAAATTATAACATACACTTTAGAATACGACAAAAACGGGTAGAAGGAAAAGAACTTGACTGGCGAAACAAGCCACGAGGTCTACATCGAGAAGTCCTAAAACTTAAAACACATGCAACCTTGAATCCGAATAGACATCAGAAACAGATCTGAAAGATTATGTTCGAATATATTTCAGAAGCTCAACTGAAAGCGTTGTCCAGATTAGATCTCAGAAGCAGATCTGAAATCTAATGTCTGAATTTATATTAAAAGTGTACGTGAGATATAAGTCCCAGAGCAGATCTGAGAGCTGAGACGAAACGCCAACCAAAAATACAGAAGACACTGACCTATCCGAATGCTCAAAACGTAGATCTAAAATAGATTGTGTTAAGTAGAAGTCCTGATAAAATAGATAGACGAAAAGAACCTCAGATAAATGTAGACCAGGAAAGCCATCTGTGCGATAGTAGTCTTCTTTTTCCTCTTTTCCTATGGTCATGCTATTTCTGCAGGGCAGTCACAATGATTAAGTCTGCTATCGTCACCAGGTCGGAGTGGCTGTTCCACAGCTTCTGCCTCACCTTCGAACGCTTTGACCAGGTCTGGCATCTTATTTCACTATAAAGTTGGCACTCTTGCATAATGTATTCAGGATCCTGGTCCTCTGTTCCCCGTGGACGATCGGTGTGTGAGACTTGTAGTCTCTATAGATATTCTAGTAGTCGGCATTGACCAGTTCTCATGTGTAATAAGGTAGTTTGTTGGTTTCTTTTGAAATGGTAAATTGGGTCTGGTCTGCTGCTTATGCCCATGTCTTCTCTCCATTGACGTATATACTGATTTACAATGGTGTTCTTGATCTCTCTGTTTGCTAATCGATGGCAATATCACTAAATTCCTAAACAGTAAAACAAAATAATTGACGCAGTTTAAGTTTGTGGGACTAGAACTTCATTTTAAAAGTAGAAGAATATATTCAGTTGTGAAATTCCGTATTTTTAGATACGTCATTGATCTCGCTATTAGTTGGAACCTTTCATTGTGTAACCTGCAATGCAATATGTAGCAACAATTTGTGTTGATGCTTGGGGATCGTCAAATTGTTTTGAACATAGATGTGTATTCAGGTTCCGCATTTTCTTTTACCATTGAACATAGGACAAGTCTACAACAAGTGTATGACATATATGGGACAGGTCTGGAACAGTTGTTTGATTGACATGGGACAGGTCTGGAACAAGTGTTTGACTGACATGGGGTCAATACCTCTCTTCATCTAAGCTCACACTTACCAGAAAACGCTCGCCTATCTTTATCTGCAATGTTTGGGTACAGATCAGAATAATTCTCAGGAACCTAGATGGAAGGAAATAACAATATAACTGAATAGAAGAAAAACATTGTAGGTTATGGATGTTAGAAAAAAGAGTTTAGAAGCTTTTTCTAGAACCAACATTATTTTTTGGTGTGGAGTTAGTTACACAATGAAAACATAAGACACTCAATCATTTGCACCACCATAAATTAGGTTCGTTAGAATGACGATATTCACACCTTTGATAGTTGAGAAACCATCGTAAAGATTTATTATAGTACATTCTTTACGATCGTTGTTAGCTCAAATAAAACGAAAGCTTACAGTAATCCTTCAGTCCAATACATAAGAAAGATGATCAACAAACAACTTACAACAACTTCAGTGATCAAGGTCAAGAGAAACACTTGACTAAAGATAGGAAAGATTTAGACTATCACGTATCTGGGGTAGTTGTCTCGTCGCCGCGATTCAATTTCAACCAGTGTTCGTAAAGCAATCTCAGTCCCGCCAGGCGGAGCGATAGCGCGGGCTTGCGGAAAACGCTTGCTCGCCTTTCCCCGTAGAGGTATGAGAATGCGGTTTTTTTTGGCGTCTCCTCCGCCGAGATGCGCTGCTCTGGTCCGTATCGAGAAACGTTGTCAGTCGGTGGTGATTTATCTGAGGCTTATAGCAGAGGTCGACAGTTCGTCTCGCTGGTGGTCAGACTCTCGCAAAGAGCTTGTGACCGGCAAATGGAAAGCAGGAATCGTGCCTGAAGGCCCTGTGTTCTCCCGGGGACCAACCCTCGGGAGAAGGGCAGGCCGGCAGGCCAAATTGTCTCTAGTCCCAGTGAAATTCATCGCCAGGGTCGTTGGGATCCGTTCTGCATAGAGCGCTGCCATCCCTCCCCGAGCGAGCCCGGTCGGTCGGTCGTCTGGTGTGTGTAGGGGCCCCTGTCAGGCGGTCCTAGGTCGACGGAGTGAGGGACGGGGGGGGGGGGAAACAACCGTCGGTCCGTTCGTCAGTCGGTCCCTGCGGCCGTCCCAGTGAGGCTTTTTACACACCCGTCCTCCGCAGACCGGTGTGTGCGGTACGTACGTCTTTGACAGATATCTGGTTGATCCTGCCAGTAGGCATATGCTTGTCTCAAAGATTAAGCCATGCATGTCTAAGTTCACACTGTCTCACGGTGAAACCGCGAATGGCTCATTAAATCAGTCGAGGTTCCTTAGATGACACGAACCTACCTGGATAACTGTGGCAATTCTAGAGCTAATACATGCTTACCAAGCTCCGACCCTCGCGGAAAGAGCGCTTTTATTAGTTCAAAACCAATCGTCGTTTCCCCTCGCGGGGTTGCGGCGTCCCCACTGGTGACTCTGGATAACTTTGTGATGATCGCATGGCCTCATGTGCCGGCGACGCATATTTCAAATGTCTGCCCTATCAAATGTCGATGGTACGTGACATGCCTACCATGTTTGTAACGGGTAACGGGGAATCAGGGTTCGATTCCGGAGAGGGAGCGTGAGAAACGGCTACCACATCCAAGGAAGGCAGCAGGCGCGCAACTTACCTACTCCCGGCACGGGGTGGTAGTGATGAAAAATAACAATACGGGACTCTTTCGAGGCCCCATAATTGGAATGAGTTCACTTTAAACCCTTTAACGAGGATCATTGGAGGGCAAGTCTGGTGCCAGCAGCCGCGGTAATTCCAGCTCCAATAGCGTATATTAAAGTTTTTGCAGTTAAAAAGCTCGTAGTTGGATCTCACGCGCAGGCGGGCGGTCCGGCTAGCGTCGGTTCACTCCCCGTTGTCTCCTGCCCTACCGTCTGCCAGCTGTCTCCCACGGGTGCTCTTTGCTGAGCGTCCTGGGTGGCCGGTGCGTTTACTTTAAAAATATTAGAGTGTTCAAAGCAGGCCTCGGCTGCCTGAATAATGGTGCATGGAATAATGGAATAGGACCTCGGTTCTATTTTGTTGGTTTTCGGAACTGGAGGTAATGATTAACAGGGACAAACGGGGGCATTCGTATTGCGGCGTTAGAGGTGAAATTCTTGGATCGCCGCAAGACGAGCTACTGCGAAAGCATTTGTCAAGAATGTTTTCATTAATCAAGAACGAAAGTCAGAGGCGCGAAGACGATCAGATACCGTCGTAGTTCTGACCATAAACGATTCCGACTAGCGATGCGCAGGAGTTGCTTCGATGACTCTGCGGGCAGCTTCCGGGAAAACAAAGTGTTTGGGTTCCGGGGGAAGTATGGCTGCAAAGCTGAAACTTACAGGAATTGACGGAAGGGCACCACCAGGAGTGGAGTCTGCGGCTTAATTTGACTCAACACGGCCAACACTGAAATGACTGACATGCCGAGACCACTTTCCTTGAGTCTAATATGGAACGGGTGCTGAATTTAGACCCTCAGAAATCTGGAGTTATGCCCTCTGTGGCTCGGTTGGTCTGCATTCAGTGTTTGATAAAGGAAATGACGGAAGAGCACTACCAGGAGTGGAGCCTGCGGCTTAAATTGACATAACACGCCAATACTGTAGAATGACTGTCAAATCGAGAGCACCTTCGTGGGGTCTAATAGTGAACATGTGCTGGTATTAGACCCACGGAAGACAGGTCAGTCTCCTAACCGTCTAATGAAAGAGCGTCTGCTATGGTAATCTGGTCTTAACCCTGCAGAAATCGCAGGTTCCAGAATCTTGGCCATTGACAAACTAAAACGCCCTCTATTGATACGTCCGGTCTAATATTGAACGGGTGCTGGAAATAGACCCTCGGAAGACAGGTCAGTTTTACCCTACTAATGACAGGGCGTTGCTACGGTAAACCTGCTCAACTCGTGAGGAGCCGGAGACATTTGGTTGACGTACTAGGCTGATAAGCCAACGGCGCGAGGCTACAAGGTGAGGGATTACGGCCGAACGCCTCTAAGCCAAAAGCTCAGCAAGATTGCAAAGGGAGGCTTTGACATGGTGGGGACCTGGGGCTCCCGCTCCAGCCCCACCCGGTCGAGCCGCAGTATGAGGTCTCTGCCGTCCGCCGATCAAAGCGGACGGGAAGCTGCTCGATATTCACCCTATACGGCGATGAGGTATGAAACCATTTGTAGAAGACTTAGTTCTCGGTCGGGGTGCCCTAAGCAGTAGATCAGCTACCTCACCGCTGAGATTGGAGGCTACGACATGGCTGGGGCTTGCTTCAAAGCCCGGCCCGGTCGAGCCGCAGAAATGCACCTGGTAATATGCACTCCTGCCTCGCTCTTTGCCTCTGTCTGCTATCAGCCATCCCAATGGACGCAGAAGAGATGCAGTCCAGCGGACATTGCACCTCCTGCCCTATTGTGACAACCTCCCAGGTGGCGGGGAATGCTAGGCGTACCATCACTGCAAATTAGCCGAGAAAATAAAGGGAACAAAGAGATACCTCACTCACATGCATATGCTACGTTTCTGGCAGGACGTGATGATCCTGGGACAAAGTCACACTGTACTGCCTCTCTTCCGGGATAGTACAAACTAGTACATAGTCCATCATATCATTGCCAAACCCTAACGATACGAGTAGGGAAGACTCGATAGTCCTACAAGACAACTTTCTAAGAGAGACAACTCTGACCAAAAACAACTACTGCCTTGCAATCAGGCTGAGGACAGCCAAAGGCTAAGGAGGGCAACCCTACAGAAACGCCTGTTGAAATCGGATGCACTGAGCCACAGGCTTAACAAAATAAAACAGTGCAACGTAAATATCGCTGTAAACAGCGTACGATGAAGAAGAAGAAGAAGAAGACTATCATGTATCAGGGGACACAACTATTGTTTGAAGTTAAGAGATGGAAACCGATGTGTCGGAAGTGTTGAGGGAGAGAGATCTATGATGGCACCTATATTAAACGAGTCACTTGATGATGATGATGTGCGTGCTTAGAAGGATGAGGATGACCTGTACAAAAAATAATTGGAGAAAAATGAGGAGCGTAAAACAAATGGTTTCGAAAGAGGACTAGAGAGAAAAAAAAATGTGTTTGCGAATAAACGAAACACTTAACCTAAAAACGTTTGTGTAGATGATTAACATTTCAAGGGCCAATTAGCAATGGAATAATAGTGAATATTGTCTTATAGCATACACTGTCGTCAGGGAAGAAGTGTTAGAAAATATCATTTTACTAGATATCCATTATTTTGAGTGAAGCAAACCGTTTTATTACTTTTCTAACAGTAAACCATTAACAGCTAGGTAGACTGAAGCTAGTTAAGACCAAGTATTGCACGCTTGTCTTTTGGGGCTAAATCACATGCTCTATGCGCTCTGTTACTCAGATCATTTGTGAGAAAAGCATGTAAAGGTATTGTCAATAATATAGAAAAATCAATAATCTGGTTGTAGAAAGAGATCCATTCAGTATATGACATAATAAATGTGAGGATGGAGATTCAGTTAGTGTAAGATATCACACACATGAGGATGGAGATGCAGTTAGTGTGCGACATCACACACATGAGGATGGAGATGCAGTTAGTGTGCGACATCACACACATGAGGATGGAGATGCAGTTAGTGTGCGACATCACACACATGAGGATGGAGATCCAGTTAGTGTGCGACATCACACACATGAGGATGGAGATCCAGTTAGTATGCGACATCACACACATGAGGATGGAGATCCAGTTAGTGTGCGACATCACACACATGAGGATGGAGATCCAGTTAGTGTGCGACATCACACACATGATGATGGAGATCCAGTTAGTGTAGGAGATCACACACATGAGGATGGAGATCCAGTTAGTGTGCGACATCACACCCATGAGGATTGAGATCCATTTAGTGTGCGACATCACACACATGAGGATGGAGATCCAGTTAGTGAAGATCACACATGTTAGGATGGAGATCCAGTTAGTGTGCGACATCACACACATGAGGATGGAGATCCAGTTAGTGAAGATCACACATGTTAGGATGGAGATCCAGTTAGTGTAGGAGATCGCACACATGAGGATGGAGATCCAGTTAGTGTGCGACATCACACCCATGAGGATTGAGATCCATTTAGTGTGCGACATCACGCACATGAGGATGGAGATCCAGTTAGTGAAGATCACACATGTTAGGATGGAGATCCAGTTAGTGTAGGAGATCGCACACATGAGGATAAAGATCCAGTTAGTGTGAGACATCACACACATGAGGATGGAGATCCAGTTAGTGTGCGACATAACACAAGAGGATGGAGATCCAGTTAGTGTGCGACATCACACACATAAGGATTGAGATCCATCTAGTGTAGGAGATCACACACATGAGGAGGATGGAGATCCAGTTAGTGTTGGACATCACACACTTGAGAATGGAGATCCAGTTAGTGTAGGAGATCACACATGTGAGGATGGAGATCCAGTTGGTGTAGGAGATCACACACATGAGGATGGGGATCCAGTTAGTGTGCGACATCACACACATAAGGATGGAGACCCAGTTAGTGTGCGACATCACACACATGAGGATGGAGATCCAGTTAGTGTGCGACATCACACATGTGAGGATGGAGATCCAGTTAGTGTGTGACATCACACATGTGAGGAGGGAGATCCAGTTAGTGTAGGAGATCCCACATGTGAAGATGGAGATCCAGTTAGTGTAGGAGATCCCACATGTGAGGAGGGAGATCCAGTTAGTGTATTACGAGTCTATTACACCGAATTGAAGGAATGTCTTGACATTGAAGGTTATGACGTTTTGGATCGTTGCATTACATGTGATTTCCTTATATCTTTTAATCAATACGAGCATCCAGGCAGTGAAAGCATAAGCAATCACTATCACCCATACACATATGTGCACTTTTGTCTGCAGATAAAGCGATGGCGAGTATTTTTTGGCACAAACCTGCTATCCTTCATGTCGATTTTCTACTCCGTGGTGCCACTATCAACAGTGAACAGCACATACGAATTTCGAGTTATGTGCATTACATGTCCGCGGAAAAACGGACTGATTTGATCACAAAGTTCGTCCTGCTCCTGCAAGATAGGTCTCATCACACTATT
Organism: Ariolimax columbianus; assembly: GCA_036924085.1. Taxonomy (NCBI): domain Eukaryota; kingdom Metazoa; phylum Mollusca; class Gastropoda; order Stylommatophora; family Arionidae; genus Ariolimax; species Ariolimax columbianus. The sequence goes on from JAVGWX010000014.1 coordinate 15,093,051, forward strand.
TGCCATCTGCAGCGACTCATGTGGGAGGTATGACCACATCCACATTACAGCCCAGACCTCGCTTCAAGGGATTTCCACCTGTTTGGATCCTTAACAGATTTCATGAGATATCCACATTTCAGCACTGATGAACGTTCTGCTAGACATGTTGTTCATGAACGTCATGAAAAGGTACCGTTAGTGCCAGAGCAGCCACTGCTGTCAGGGATCGTGTATTAGATATTTAGTATTGTTTTGTCTCAGTAAGGAGCGCGTGGCTGAATGGTGTCGAGGCCTGCCTGTCGACAAGGAGAGCAGTGGTTCGAATTCCCGGTATGTTGTTTTTCTGTTGGGATGAAATAAACAAACATAGCCAGCACACGACGTGGCGACAGCAGTGGCAAAGCGGCCTGTAGTCCTCAGCCTTTAAAACCCCTCGACTACCCCAGCAATGGGAAACATATCGTTTGACAGTTTTTTGTTTGTGTGTTATCTTCAGTAACATAAAGTTAGGTTCCAATTGTATCTGTGTAAACCAGCATATGTCGCTACTGGAGAGCGTACCCGGTACGTTTTACGCGAGAAGGAAAAGCAATAACTCTCTCCCTGTATATCTTTCTCTTTCTCTATTTTTCTCGTTCCATCTTTATGTGCGCATAATGCACATCTAAATGAAAACGAAGAGTTACGAGTATCTAGTACAACGACAAATGATAGATTGATTTCAGAAGCAAACATAGAACAACATTTAATTTAGTCTCCTTCTTGATCTTAGTGCGTCTTGTCTATTTGTGATGGGAGTAGTGACATAAGGATACGAAATGCAGCATTGCGGAGAGAGAAGAATAATAAGCCAGAGTATTGACAATTAATTAAGTAATAAATAATAGAGAACAGCCTATTTTAAGTAGTGGGCCTTTAAGAGTCAATTGAATTTTTAATGAAACAAACTTGTCTTGCGAGGCAATTAAAGATACCAAACGATGCAAAGATAGGAAATGAAGAGTACTTGAAAGTGTTAATGGACAAAGAAATGTAATCACAAAGAGATAGATAAGACTGTTGGCCTAGCCTACATGTAGTACAGTCTCATAGTCTGAGCATGAGAAAAAGAAACAGGTACATGCAGCATACAAATGTTAAATGAACTAATTGGCAGTTTGGTAGTGGAAGTAGTCACGACCAGAAGTCCTAAAGTAGGTCTACAACCTAAAGATGCACTGACAAATTAACGGATTTGCTATAGGAGCATGGTGATAATGATATAGAACAACGAACAGATCAACTTGACTTACCTCTAGTGGTATATGCACATTTTGAAAAGGCAGGTACAGAAACAGGGGCGTACTCGGCTTATGGGCTCCGATGATTTTCTTAATTCTGTCAACATACAAGTACTGCGAAGGAAACCATGAATATATGAACATACAGTGACGGGAAACTGTGCTTAGACGACATACTTTAGGCGGTAATGCATGCATGCACGAGTGTTCGGTTAGGTTGTCCCTTAGTAGACGTTGTTATCCGGGATGAAGTGTAAGGTAGTCTGATGGCAGACACTGTTGTCGTGGATGACGTGTTAGGTAGTCTGATGGCAGACCTTGTTGCCGGGGATGGGAGGTTGGGGGGGGGGGGGGGGGGAGATGTCGTGTTAGTCATCGCATGGCATAAATTGTTTTCGGGGTCCAGATATTACGTAGTCTCATACAGCGGTAAGATGGCGACCTTGACGGTAAGATGCAGACTTGCTCTCATGGTCTGCAATTTTCGTGTGGTTCATTCGTTCCAATTAATGTATGGAGCGCAGTGTTGTCTGGCGATCATGTACTAGCACGTCCTACGCTATTTACGGGTAGCCTATGGGTGCAATTTTACTCAGAATTCGGAGAAAACACGGTCTGTTCTTCATTTGTTATAGAATACACGTTGTTGGATAGGATGTCACTACAGATTGCATACCGTCCTTGGTTTGGTGTGCGCGACCTACGTGGAAATTGCGTCATTTTAATTGCATACCAATATGGAAATCTCCACTCGGCAATGGGTTAATCATGGTCATCTGTAATCTAAACTATTGACGACCACGTGTTAATGGGTCTCACCTAGACCTACAGGTGTGGGCGATGGACAGCAGCAGCGTCTTCTAGTCTACGAGTGGGAGCTGCTGCTGTCGAGAGGTATGACATTCGCCTCTCAAATCGTCAAGGAAACGGTGAACTGTCGTCTCCCACAAGTTTCAAGCGACCCCTGGTCTCACGGATTGTACGACCTGAATGTTTGCATCTTGAGCTACTTCCAGTCACCTTGATTGTATATCTTGCCACTGATTCCCGGTAACTCAGGACGAAAGAGTAAGATTTATGTCTAGCGCAGTTTCTTTCCCACAAAAATCCAAATTCAGCGCAAGTTTTATCTTTTGGACGAAGACAGTCTGATGATGTCGCCATCTTCGCTTGCGATATGCAACTTACTTACTTATTCTCAGTGAAGAGGTTGTTGTCGGGGATGACGTGTTAGGTAGTCTGATGGTAGACATTGTTGTCGGGGATGAAGTGTTATGTAGTCTCAGAATAGACATTACTGTCGGGGAGCAAGTGTAAAGTAGTCTCAAGTCAAACGCTGTTGTCTGAAATATAGTGTTAGTTAGTCTCACATTATTTGCTGTTGTTGAGAATCAAGTGTTATCTAGTCTCAGACTTATTTGGGCTCACGTGTTAGATAGTTCGGTTGCAGACGGTGTAGTCTTGCATGAAGTGTTAGATGTAATGTTATTGGGTATCATCTTGTTAAATGTGTGGTGAATTTGTCTTTATATATATGCTTTGTCTTCCCAAGAGGTAGGCTTGGTTTACATTTACAAATCGATCGTTTCGTTTGTAGGAATTAAACTTAGTAGCATTGACCCTGCATAATACTGAGAAAGAAACAATATTGTCATCACATATTCCTACGTCACAAAGCGATAAGGTCTATCATGTCGCAGTTTATGGCACGGGCATCGTCCTCATCTAACGTCACAAAGCTGTAAGGTCTATCATGTCACATTTCATGGCACGGGCATCATCCACATCTAACGTCACAAAGTTGTAAGGTCTATCATGTCACAATTCATGGCATGGACATCGTCCACATCTAACGTCACTGTAGCCTAGCTAAATTCACTGTTTATTTGTATGTCCTATTTCTGTATATCATTTCTCTGGTTTTCTTCTTCTTCAGTGTCTTTTCTGCTGTAGTATAGGGTAACCGCTGCATAAAATATCTCTTGGAAGGTCGTTGGTGAATCAAATCATATTAAATTAAGACATGCCAGTTCCTATTTCTGTCTATCCATCGTCAGTTCATCATTTAATGTTCTTTTTCTCTCTTGGAATTTCACGTTCATTTCTAAATGGTGTATGTCCAATTCATCCTGACTTTTCGTTTTCTTTGTCTGAACATATTCCATGTAATAATAGCTGTCCATCGTTGTCGATGAGGACCGCCGACATCATCCTTGTCACAGATTTCCCTGTTGGGTGTGGGTGCGAATGTGGCTGAACAGGCCAATGCGAGCACGAAAATATCTGCTACATATCGGGCACACGAGGTTTGTAGAAGGGGATGGTGTTCCCGCTGCTCGGGATTTCCGCGTCTCTCGTCTGTTCTGGGCTTTCACAACACGGTCATCTTCACCGGCAGCTACACCCGATTTGACTGCGCTTCTCCAGTCAGATCTGTTTTGCGCAAGACATTCCCAGGTGTCGATGTCTATCTGGCAACTTTTTAGTGAGTCCTTCAGACCGTCTTTAAAACGTTTCTTTGGGCGCCCTCTCTCGCGCCATCCCTCTCTCAGCTCGCCGTAGAGAAGCTTCTTTGGGAGCCGCTCGTCTGACATACGGACGAGGTGTCCGGCCCATCCTAGTCGTGCTTTTTCTAGCAGTGCATGGATGCTGGGCATGTTAGCCCTCGAGAGAACCTCGATGTCAGTGACACGATCTTGCCATCGGATGTGGAATATTCGCCTCAGGCAACCTGTGTGGAAGTGGTTTAACCTCCTTGCATGTCCAGAGTATACAGTCCAGCTTTCGCAAGCGTATAGTAGGGTTGGAATGATGGTTGCACGGTAGACTTTGAGTTTGGTCTTGACGCTGATGCCACGACGTGCCCAGACCATCGAGCGCATTCTACCAAAGGCTGTGCTGGCCTTTGCTATTCTGCTTGCCACCTCATCGTCTAGGCTGACAGATCTCGACAGAGTGCTGCCCAGATATGTGAATTTGTCTACGGCATTCAGCGTCTGCCCGCTGACTGTAGTCTCTGGTTTTGTGTACGGCATGCCTGGTGCTGGTTGGTACATGACCTCTGTTTTTTTGGCATTTATGGTCAGGCCAACATTTTTGCATGCGGCAGAGAACTGGTCCATTCCAACCTGCATGTTCAGTTCTGAGTTGCTCATTAGAGCGCAGTCGTCAGCAAATAATGTGAGACTAACTAACACTATATTTCAGACAACAGCGTTTGACTTGAGACTACTTTACACTTGCTCCCCGACAGTAATGTCTATTCTGAGACTACCTATTCCATGTGCATGGTGTTAAACAGGCTATATACGGTGTCTTTGTAGTCTGGTTGCGTCTACTGCTATCAGACGATCTTCATGTGGTCCAACATTCTGATAGACAGGATTTCGTGCATTGACATTTGAAGCATGATCCTTGCTAGGCTAGTTATTTAAATGTTTTGGTTGAAGCATCATATCTCCATATTTGAATTTTCATTTCATTTGAACGTACATTTCTAATATTGTAAACTTATAGAGGTATACACTAGTAAACAATGTTTGTATTTATTTTTAAGTCCTATCAATTGCAGTAACATGTTCATAAAGTTACATTATAATTTTAACGTGGTGATGAGAATTTTAGTGTTACCTTTGAGTTCTGATATGTCTGTTTCTCCTCACATTAATTCCCCCACTGCCCGCCCTCCTCCCCCACCCCCACCCTCACCTAGCATGAAATTATATGTATTTATTGTTTCCAACATTTATCGTTTGACATTGACGTTTTTCTTGATTTCTTGTTTGCTGTTTATTTTTGGATTTACATAAGCCACAACTACATATTTTCTAATGGGGGCAATAAGCATTTATGATTGATGTAAACGAGTGTAGCTATTTTTCATTTTTCCCGTGTTGGTACCTACATCGTTTTTGAATTTTCAATTTGTCATCAATCTTTCTCCTATTTTAATTAATTCCTTTTGGTACCCTAGAAGTTGTATTACTATTTTGTTTCCAATGAAGATGATGGTAGGTTTAATTTTAAATGTTGTTGTGAAACATCTTCCAATTGATGTTCTAAAATATTCCCCAATTGTTGTTCTAAAACATTCTGCAATTGTTGTTCTAAAATATTCCCCAATTGTTGTTCTGAAACATTCTGCAATTGTTGTTCTAAAATATTCCCCAATTGTTGTTCTGAAATATTCTCCAATTGTTTCATTGAGTATTATAACAAATACTCTTAATCATGTTAATTAGCGTGCTTCTTTTTTCAATATTTGCGAATGCACCAGATAATGCCACTCTAAACAGTGTTCAATGATTTTTTATGAAATGGACACAAACATGGTGGATTTGTTGTAAGTATTTCTGAACAATGTCGTAGAGCCTAGATATGTTACAAATATGTTATGTAGTGCCTTTTGCTAGCGCGAGAACGAGCTCGTGCTTCCCCTATGTCCTAATCAATTTGTGACTAACCTGTTCAATGTGATTTTGTGAATGACTTAAGTTGCGTGTCCAATCAGACAGATGGGCATATGAACGTTACATGGTTACTCTTCTGCCTTCTTTGGAATGATGATAATGAGAAATTGTGTCCAATTGAATTTACCTGTCTGCTTGATGTTTTTACCTGTTATGGTTAAGGCAATTATTTATTATGATCCAACATTTACAACTAATTCTTTTTGCATGCTTTGAATTACAATAACCTCTCCACTTGTATTCTTTTAAACTGCTCTTTTTAACGTCACTTTGTGATTTAACTTAAATATTATTCTCATATTACCTAATCTATTCAGTATGATTGGTTCACTCTTGTTTATATTATTTCACATTTCGTATCACTTTGTGTCTCTTCCTTAAGGATGGTTCAATGAAATTGTCTGGTTGTGATTGAAATTGTCACTTTTGTTGTCAATTGTGTTCCCTGGCGCTTTGTATTTCTGGTTTGTAATTTCATTCTTCAACATATAGACACATGTATATTTTTACTTCTTTCATGCTTTATGTATAAATGTATTTTCTAGGCGTTTGCTTTTTCAGTGCACTTTTATCACAGTGTTAACTTGTCTCCGAACGTGTCTTCATTGTCATTTAGGCAGTGTGTTTGCAATATATATATACATATATATATATATTTAAATGTAATGGAATCTTAATGAATAGGCTGGTCTATGTTTCTATTTCCAGTTTGAAGGTAGTGCAGTGGTGTTAGTGCGTCTCTCATCAGTCAGCTGTTCAGTTCTGCTGCTGCATGGACTAGAATGTTTCCCATATGAAATCTTGGTCTGAATTGTTAAATTGTTTATTATGTACACAATTAAGAGACATAATGTGCAGATAATAAAGAAGAGGATATTGGTAATAGTAAATAATGCAACTCACGGTAGAATAAGTGCCATTTCCTTCCGTTGCCACTCTTTCGTCGTCACGAAAATCGAACCCAGTGTCTTTAAAATAATAATCACAAAAATAAATGACGTTCATCAGCAGCTACTCAAAATAATGTAATGAACTGTAAAACTTTCCAGCCAAGAAAAACATGCATTGTCATGTGTGCGTTTCTATTGCGATTGGTGCTGTTACTGATTATACAAGTTTGAATCATTTATTTAAAAAAAAAATTACATTACTGTACATGGTAGTTTAGATGGCTACGAATTTCAATTTACATAATCATGTACTTAAGTTGACTAAATGGTGTATTCCATATATTTTAGTTCATTAAATTTTGTTTTTATTTACAGAAACGAGATTGATTGTTTATTCCACAAGAATATGAGATGACAAACTGCATACGTAGCTTGGAGTATACGACGATCTGACTAGAAAACACGAAGTAGTCCGGAGACTGGATGCTTAGGTGAGTTACAAGAAGTTCTTCAGTCACACAACCAACACGTTGTCCACGATAGGCAACTTGATCTTGCCATGCCGCTTATCGGCACAGGTTGGACCAGCAAGTAAGCAAATCGTGTGGTGCATTTGAAATCCCGATATATGATATATTTCAGTTCACTATATGGTACACGCAATATCACATCATGGAATATTTTAGCGCACATTGTGGAATATTTAAACTTAAATAATATAGTATTAAATTCACATAATGACGTATTTAAGTTCACATCATGGCGTATTTAATTCACGTCATGCGTATTTAAGTTCACATCATGGCGTATTGAATTCACATCATGGCATATTTAAGTTAACATCATGGCGTATTGAAGTTCACATCGTGGCGTATTCAAGTTCACATTGTGGCGTATTTAAGTTCACTTCATGCGTATTTAAATTCACATCATGGCGTATTTAAGTTCACATCATGGCGTATATAAGCCTACATCATCGCGTATTTAAAGTAACAACATGAGACATTTAATCTCACATCATGTCCTCTCATACGATCATTGATATATATTTATACACATATACATTCAATAATTACATCCTTACCAATTTCCTTGGTGTAGTAATCTTCCTCAGCGTTGTAGTAACCATAGAAACTGTCAAAGCCCCGATGCGTTGGCGTACACTCCCAATTGCACATACCGAGATGCCACCTGTGGTAATGTAGTGGTTCATGTTTTGAAGGTATGCAGTCACGGTTGTATTTCAACGACTTAGATTTGAAGAGATAATCATCTTGACAGTCGCTGGACTATCTCCTCTGTCTCCTGTGAGCTTCAGACACGCCAGATTAATCATATTAAGTTTTTCACTGTGTGGGTGACTTTCACGTTCACTTTGTGACAACACTTTCTAACAATCTAGAACATTTTTAACACTTACAATTTATTGTGTCTTTGTTTTTAACATAGAAATTGAGTCCTGGTCATCCTACATTCCCAACCTATTGGATGTTACGCCCCGGCTGCCTTGCAGGATATGTGTTTGGGGGAAAGGTTTCTAGAGTATACCCTAAGGATAAATCATGTGTTATCCCCAGCAGTCTAGATACCGTCTTGCCACTGGCACTGGTCAACGGTATCTTAAGACGAGAGAGTGAATATGAAAATTTGACCATACCTTTCTCACTTTAACCTATAGCAAAGCAAAAGTCACTTTAAGCAACTTCAGCGGACAGAGTATAAGGGAAAGATGTTCAAGACGACTGAACAGAGAGAGGTCTTCATCACGCGCGAATATTATCATCATCATAATCATCATCATAATTGTTCACGTAGATGATGGCGTAAATATGTTTTATGTTGATCCTAGAAGCGATTATAAAGATGTATGTGTTAATAATGTTGATGTCGATATGTATTATAATGAAGTAGTGAATGTTGTTGATGTTAGTAATGATAACGAGGTAGTGAATGTTGTTAATGTTAGGAATGGTACGAGATAGTGAATGCTTTTGATGTTAGTAATGATAACGAGGTAGTGAATGTTGTTGATGTTAGGAATGATAACGAGGTAGTGAGTGTTGTTGATTTAAGGAATGATAACGAGGTAGTGAATGTTGTTGATTTAAGGAATGATAACGAGGTAGTGAATGTTGTTGATTTAAGGAATGATAACGAGGTGGTGAATGTTGTTGATTTAAGGAATGATAACGAGGTAGTGAATGTTGTTGATTTAAGGAATGATAACGAGGTAGTGAATGTTGTTGATGTTAGGAATGATAACGAGATAGTGAATGTTGTTGATGTTAGGAATGATAACGAGATAGTGAATGTTGTTGATGTTAGGAATGATAACGAGATAGTGAATGTTGTTGATGTTAGGAATGATAAAGAGAAAGTGAATGTTGTTGATGTTAGGAATGATAAAGAGAAAGTGAATGTTGTTGATGTTAGGAATGATAACGTGGAGTGTATGTTGACAGAAACTCTCATAATGATGTGGATCTCTTCGTCGAAGTGGTGATAAAGATGAGGTGGATGACAACGGCAAAATGACGATGATGATGTAGAAAACATTTTTGGCCATAATGATGATGTAGAAAACGTTTGTGGTCATAATGATGATGTGGATACGGATGATGTTGATAGTTGTTGTGATAATGATGCAGATTATGATTATTGCAATAGAGGAAAGGGACTGCAGTCGGGGATGAAGCGTTAGAGATGTTCTAGCAATAGGTTTGGACGTATGTGAGGTCAAGAGATGTGCCCGATTCCTCGTTTCATTGATTTTCTTACAAATAGATCAAGAACCAATTTACATCTAAGTACAGTGGAGCGTGTCGTTGCAGAAAAGCAGCCACGGTATCTTAACCGTGAGAAGCTAACACTATAATCAATTTGCCAATCAGTGGTAACACATTTCATGTGGTATATTGTTAGTCTCTGGTAGTGGTGATGGTAGACGACTATGTGAGTTTTGTTATAGGGCGAATATAACGACGATCTGGATGTTGGTGGGGATGGTGGATATAACGAATATGCGGATGTTGGTGGGGTGGGGTGGGGGGGGGTAGGGTGGGGTGGGGTGGTAGATAAGTTGCCTATCGCATGCGAAGATGGCGAAATCATCAGACTGTCTGCCTACTGGAGATGTAACCTGCGCTGAATTTGGATTATAGGGAGACAGAAGCTGCGCTGGACATCAATCTCACTCTCTTGTCCTGAGTTACCGGGAACCAGAGGCAAGAAATTCAGTCAAGACGACTGGAAGTAACTCAAGATGCAGACATTCAGATCGTACAATCCGTGAGACCAGAGGTCGATTGAAACTTGTCGGAGTCGTTGGTCCACCGTTTCCTTGACGATTTGAGAGGTGAATGTCGTACCTCTCGATACCAATAGCCCCCACGGGTAGACTATAAGACGCTGATGATGACCAGCGTCCACATCTGTAGGTCTAGGTGAGGGACCATTAACCTATGGCTGAGGGGAGATTCCGGTCGCGGCATGCAATGAAAATGACGCAATTTCCAAGTAGGTCGTGCACATCAAACCAAGGACGGTGCTCAACCTGTAGTGACGTCCTATCCAACAACGTGTATTCTATAACACATGAAGAACAGATCGTGTTTTCTCCAAATTCCGAGAGAAATGACATACATAGGCTTCCTGTGAATAGCGTAGGACGTGCTACAAAATGATCGCCACACAACACTGCGATCAATACATTATTTGGAACGAACAAACCACATGAAAATCGCAGACCAAGAGAGCAGGTGGTGCTTGGCAAATCTAACGATGATGTGGTTGTTGATGGGGGTGATTGCGATAACGAGGATGTGAATGTTATTGGTGTTAATAGTTAAACTGATGATGTGGAAGATGTTGTTGATGACGGAATGATTTACATGCTGTTGGTGATGATAGCGACTATAAAGATATTATTGGTGATTGTATAGTCTTGGCTATAATGACAAAATGGATGTTGCTAGGAGAGAGTATAATGTTGATGTCGGTGATCTTTTTGGTGGATGCGTTAATGATGATTTGGATGTTGTGATGATAGCGGTTATAATGATGATTTGGATGTTCTTGATGGTAGCGGCTATAATGGTGATTTGGATGTTCTTGATGGTAGCGGCTATAATTATGATTTGGATGTTGTGATGGTAGCATCTATAATGATGATTTGGATGTTCTTGATGGTAGCGGCTATAATGGTGATTTGGATGTTGTTGATGGTAGCGGCTATAATGATGATTTGGATGTTCTTGATGGTAGCGGCTATAATGGTGATTTGGATGTTGTTGATGGTAGCGGCTATAATTATGATTTGGATGTTGTGATGATAGCGGCTAAAATGATATGGATGTTGTGATGATAGCGGCTAAAATGATGATTTGGATGTTGTGATAGTAGCGGCTACAATGATGATTTGGATGTTGTGATGGTAGCAGCTATAATGATGGTATGGATGTTGTTGATGGTACCGGATATAATGATTATGTGGATGATGTTTGTGCTACATCAAAATGCCAGTTCACATGACAAACTATTACATATATTACTTTTGCGTCACAGCTGATATAAATCGGTCATTTTGACGTGAACTTTTCATTGCACATCATCTACAGTGTATTTTCATTTTGTGAAATAAATACACATCAAATGTTTGGCGATGCATATGATCATTCTCAGTCATAACGTCAGAGAAGCTGACAAATGTCTAAGTAAGTTCGACGAAGCAAGCAAAGAAGTAGGCAGTAACAAGAATGGAAAGAAATCCCAATACATGATGAAAACTTCTTGCGTAAATTACGAGGGGAACTGTGATTAGGCAAATATATTGTTGGAAACATTAAAAATTGACGTGGGACAAGAAATGTTTTAAAAAGCACATCATCAAATTGTTGGAATTTTATGTAGAATAACATTAGAATGGTTAAGCTTTTATCACATCAAACCAATAATTCAACAGATAATAAACGATAAGATTCGAGTTAACACGTTCAACTGTATAATTATTCCAGAAATGGATTAAATGAATGAAAAAACGGATACAGAGAAGATCCAAGTCCTGAAATGGCAATTAAGCGAAAAACGTTAGCAATCTTTTTAAAGGACCGAATTCGAAACACATAAATCAAACACAGGATAGTATTCAATGCCGTCGTAGATTTTGCACTGTAGAAAAAATGCAGATAAGCGGAACGTGTGGTGAGTATGTGTGAGAACAGATGGGCATAAACATTGACGTCATGGTGGCCCTAAACATTAAAGCGAGCAGGCGAACGTTGACCAATGAGATGAAGAAATCGCCTGTGATTCGACACGGTACTACACGTTCAAAGACCGCATTGATTTTAAAAAAAAAACGTAAGGCTACATAGCATCAGATACTTCCTTTGCCTGAATGCCAAGATTACAAACTATTACAGTACCATAGCAATATATAAAGGACATTAACCTTTTACTTCCAAAATAATAGAAGTAATTATTCGCTGTCATCACCTGGAGGACGGGCGGCAGGGATAATATATTTGTAATGCACTAAATAGCTCATCAGCACAAAGGCAAGTGCAAATCATACATTTTGGCAACAAATAATTCCATGGACAGCACAACAGTTTATCTAACTAAATGCAACCCACAACTATTTATAATCGCCGAATTACAAGACGCACCATTACTGCGCATGGTTCACATTGAAAAACAAGTAAATTTAAGTTCAAATGTAGCTGAGGTGTCCAGTTCTCATGCAAGTCTTCATCTATACATTGCTTCTATTTTGAGCATTATTGGTACTGATATCTATTTATGATACAACTAAAAACCACATTAACATCTCAACAAAACAAAACACAAACCTATATTAGTAACATGAATGCTTCGCTTAGTTCGAATAAAATACATATACATTACAATCAATAAATACAAATAAATAATTCCTAAATAAAACCAACAAACATACGAAATAAACACTTCAAGCAAAATATAACACACACACACGCATATTAAATAAAGACGCACAAAGCAATGACCAAATACAGACAAATGAATTGCTAATCTAAATTCATCACTCTCCACATGTACATCTAAATTCATCACTCCCCACCTGAACATCTAAATTCATCACTCCCCACCTGAACATCTAAATTCATCACTCCCCACTTGAACATCTAAATTCATTCCTCCCCACCTGAACATCTAAATTCATCCCTCCCCACCTGAACATCTAAATTCATCACTCCCCACCTGAACATCTAAATTCATTACTCCCAACCTGAACATCTAAATTCATCACTCCCCACCTGAACATCTAAATTCATCCCTCCCCACCTGAACATCTAAATTCATCACTCCCCACCTGAACAAACAATAGACACGGACATGTAAAATAAATAGTTTAAACGAATCTGTATTACAGGGAAACACAACTCAAACTGACTTTCCCACAATGTGTGTAGCATATCCCTCCTTCTTGAGCACCTCGGGCAAAATAGTCAGATTTAGAGGGACACATACCGGCTGAGTTGCCAAAATAACCAGATGCTGACAAATATCAAATAGATAATACATATATTATACATGTAATCATTGAGCCCACGAGTTGCTAGGGCAGTTGGCGCTGGGCAACAGTATCGTGTTTGTGTTACGGAAGTTTGCCCAGGGGTAAATGAATGTATCGCTTTCCAAGGGGAACATGTGACGTTAGTCCAATCAGAAACAACCTACTGCCCAGAATGTTGCGTCAGGGTCAGGCACAAAGTTCTGACCAAGACCATTATCTCTCTGTCAATTGACATTCCCTGGATCGACCTAGTTTCTGTTGTAGTGAGCGTCACACAGATGAAGCAAAGCATAGCACAACTGCTTGGAGGACGGCGGTCCACCATCATTAGGACGCTTCGGATGTCAGTAGCGTTACTACAACACGACACGTAACGGATAAACATACTCGTTGTTCTACATGACCCAGAAACGAGTGCCGCCATCTGAAATATGTAAAATATACGGTACTGTCCATGATCAAATCATGTATAGATTTCAAGAACAGTATAGACCTTCTCGCTGCGAAGAATGACAGAACACAAGACCTGACATATTTATTACACATGAGGAAACCAGAGAAAGTAACCAGAATGGAGGGATTGATGACAGCTTCGGAGAAGAGTAACAAACCACTGGATATGAAGGTATAACAGCAACAATGAATATATCCATGGAAGCTGCATTTGAGCTAATATTCCTGATTGTTATTTGGATAGCTTTGTATCAAAATACTACAGTACAAAATAAGAGAATACCATCATAGTAACAATAATAGAATGGTCGACAACATGCAATGTGATAATCACAGAGGCGTTTGCGGCAGTTTACTTGACGACAATGTAGCAGATACTATGTCAGATTGAGACACATTTGGATGAGGCCCATTGGCGTTTTATGGCAAATAAAGTACTCACCAAATCAGAGGCATTCTCAACCATCTTAGAAATATGGAAGGAAGAACTAGATAAAAGAGGAATGACCATCAAATGATCCAAAGAATTTAACCATGTAGGTTCTCTGATGCTGTATTACGCTCTCTCGCGCTCCGATGTTGATACATGCCAATACCATGTGAGCTTGCCTGTTTTTACCATAGTCACTAGGTCTTTATAATGGCCGACCTCGTTCTTAATTTTTAAAAGTGTCCCTAACTGCCTTATTCGTGACGTGGTCTAGATTTGGTGTATACATCCCATTTCTATTGCACATTCTTCGTTCTAGAACCGTTGTCAGAGTCCATGTTTCGCACGCGTAATAGTACACGGAAGTGATAAGTGCATACATTAAACTCAACTTGGATTTCAGGTTGATACTTTTGTCTCTCCATAGCAGCCTCCGTTTGGTCATCGCTTTTCTTGCCTGAATATCAGGTCTGGAACATTCGACATCCATCAGTGCTCCCAAGTATTCAAACTGTTTAACAATTTGCAATGGTTCGCTTTTGATCGCAATCGGACTTGTTAGACCCTCTGGGAAGTTGACCATGATTTTCTCTTCTCCGTATTAATTTACATGTCAAACTAATGAGCGGCATTGTCAAGGTTTTATATTAGATTAGCAAGTTCTAGCTCCGTTCCAGCCAGCCCGGTAATGTCATCACCCAACCGGAGATTGGTGAGTGTACGACCCAGTATGTTGACACGTGACCCACGTTACCCTCCAGAGCTTCGGACATGATACGTTCAAGAAAAACGTTGAATAGTCTGTGAATAAATACATCCATGTTGTGCACCAGTTGGCGCGGGGAACTATTCCCCGGTTATCGCGTTAAGAAAGACTGCACTGGTGGCTTGGGAATAAAGTTTCTCAATTACGTTGGTAAATCAACACCCCATCTTATATGTTCGTATAGTTGCCCATAGGGCATCATGCCAGACCATGTTGAAAGCTTTTTTAAAGTCAACAAACATTTGGTGTAGCTTTTGATTATGCTGAAGGAATTGTTCGCCGAGCAGAAACAAATTTAAAATGTATTTACTTGTGCTGCGACCAAATCTAAAAACGGATTGTTCTTCTGCAAGAACGTTTTCCGCCCTTGGTTGCAGTTTGTTCAAAATTACATTAAGCATTGATTTGCTGCTGTGGCTGATAAGTCTGATGGTTCAATAATTTTGACATTCTTGGCAGTTATCCTTCTTAGGTAGGGCTACAATACGTGTTTTAGTGCAACTTGTTGATCATTCTCCCGTTAGAGATCTTCATGAGAATGTTTATAACAAAGGTTCCCCCCCCCCCATGTGTTTTTAGTTCGCCTGCTATAGTGTCTATACCAGACGCCTTATCCTTCTTGCGAGACTTGACCGACACCTATACTTCTTCGTGTGGGTATTCTAGTAGTATCACTATACATCCCCAGTGGTCTGTACGTTATGTAACTTGGAGCATTATTATGCTTATCTCCGAAAAAACATTAAATCATTAACATTATGTTTGTAAAGTGTTTCTTCGTGTGAACATTATGTGAATTGATTGAAGAGTAGAACATGATGTGAATTGATTGAAGAGTAGAATATGATGTGAATTGATTGAAGAGTAGAACATGATGTGAATCTATTAAAGAGTAGAACATGAGGTGAATTGATTGAAGAGTAGAACATAATGTGAATTGATTGAAGAGTAGAACATAATGTAAATTGATTGAAGAGTAGAACATGATGTGAATTGATTGAAGAGTAGAGCATAAATTGAATTGATTGAAGAGTAGAACGATGTGAATTGATTGAAGAGTAGAACATGATGTGCATTGATTGAATAGTTGAGCATGTTGTCAGTATATGGAACACTAACCTGCAGGCCTAACCGGAATGGATACATGCCAGTCATCAGAGCCGCACGAGAGCTGGGGAATAAATGGTCGCGATCCTCATTAAGCTTATATTTACCATAATCATTACCATCATCTCCATTGTCAAAATCATCATAATCATCACTATCAATATGACCACTAGTTTCCTCGTTATGGCCCAAAGCAGGATCATTATGACTTCCAACATGCTCATGGAAACATCCAACTTGCTCATCACTACCTCTAGCATCATCGATATCAACGTTATCCTAATTATCTTCATTAAAATCATACTCTTACCATTATCTTCTTCATCACAATTACCATCCTTCACACGACCACGGCCCTCATCATGTCAAGCATCATGATATCCAGACCTATTTCTGATCATTATCCTCAAACCATCATCTCAATCGTCATGATATCCAGACCTATTTCTGATCATTATCCTCAAACCATCATCTCAATCGTCATGATATCCAGACCTATTTCTGATCATTATCCTCAAACCATCATCTCAATCGTCATGATATCCAGACCTATTTCTGATCATTATCCTCAAACCATCATCTCAATCGTCATGATATCCAGACCTATTTCTGATCATTATCCTCAAACCATCATCTCAATCGTCATGATATCCAGACCTATTTCTGATCATTATCCTCAAACCATCATCTCAATCGTCATGATATCCAGACCTATTTCTGATCATTATCCTCAAACCATCATCTCAATCGTCATGATATCCAGACCTATTTCTGATCATTATCCTCAAACCATCATGTCAATCGTCATCATCATCAAACTGACTGTACCAGAGAAGGTTTGCCAATCAAAGTATCAATCACACATCTATGACTAGCAATAGACTTTGATTTTGTTTTGCTTCCATTAATTAAGAGACATCAGAAGTCTCCACATATGGTCCTGTTCAAATTGTTTAATGTGTATCTAGTCTGTCACTCATCTATAGACTTTAGCATCGCTGTGACACCCATTTATTATGTTGCCTTCATCGCTCTATATGTTGCGTTTTACATACAGTAATGTTGAAGGGCCCAGGGCCTTAGCACACCAGAGGGAATAATAAACCCACTGCAGCCGGTTATAAAGAGGCAATAGTTTCTACCTAAAGGATCACGCTGTCGATGATGAAGTGCAAGCAATTCAATTCCCGAGTTTATGTTATCACAGAGCTTTTTACCATGGCTGTAAATCTTCACATGCATAAACTATAACGTGCCGAGACATGAAAGCAACGTTCGATTCCATTGCTGAGACAGTCAGATATTCTAACTGCTCACCGTAACAGTCCCTGGTTAGTGAACACATCGGTGGACAATTACAAGCCAAATGATTCGATACAAATACGTCCGGGATACAAAGATGAACTTTTGAACCCCCAAAATGCACTTATAATCGACAACGGCAGCAACAAAAAGAACATCCAAAAAGAAGCTAATCATATTGTTGGACATCTGATAACGTATAAACAAAGATGGTTTAAAAGCAAAGCCAATTTTTGAATAGCTCTTTGATGTATTTCAAGTAACGATGAACATTCCCAACTTGGACGCCAAGGATCACTTCTCTTTTCTTTCTGCTAAAATGTGTCTATTTTTAGAATTTCGAGGCGCACACTAGGGTTGACTTAAGCATTGTGAGCATTCACAACAACAATAACAACAAAATATGTTTCCCATCAATAAGTGATCATAGTGTAAATGTTCTTACAAGCCGTCACCTCTTGGAATGTATTGTTAACAATATTGCATACAGTAACAGTAAGTAGCACGTCCTTTGCTTCTTCCAACCCCCAAAATATTTGGCTGTTATATGTTTCTTGACAAGTGTGGTACGGTAGTTTGGTATTACTTTCTGTAAGTGAGGGAGCACACAAAAAAAACAATTTCTGCCAAACTGGATACTGGCGTGTTTCGAACCGGTTGCGTTGCGATTGTGAATTACCCTTTACACCACGGATCCTCCCCCTATACGCCACGCAACCTTCCCCTACACGCCACGAAACCTTCCTCTATACGTTCCGCAACCTTCCATTATCGCCCCGCAACCTTCTACTGTCGCCCTGCAACCTCCCCCCTGTAAGCCACGCAACCTTCCACTAACGCCCCGCAACCTCCTCCTATACGCCTTGCAACCTTCCGCTATACGCCATGCAACCTCCCCTATATGCACGCAACCTCCCCCTATACGCCCCACAACTTCCCCCTATACGCCCCACAATCTTCCCCTATGCGCCCCACAACCTACCCCTATACGGCCCACAACCTACCCCTTTACGCCCCACAACCTCCCCCTATACGCCCCACAACCTCCCCCTATACGCCCCACAACCTCCCCCTATACGCCACCCAACTTACCCCTATACGCCCCACAACATCCCCCTATACGCCCCACAACCACCCCTATACGCCACGCAACCTCCCCCTATACGCCCCACAACCACCCCTATACGCCACGCAATCTCCACCTATTCGCCACGCAACCTCCATCTATACGCCAAGCAACCTCCCCCTTAGATAACCATAGTAAATCAAATCTGCGTGCTGCTGACGATTTGTGAAGTCCGTGATATAGATCTAGATTTGGTTCAAGACTCATTTACGTCCGTTTATGTTCTATCGTTGACATCTAATGAAACCTATTGTGTTCTGAGATCTAAATTTGAGAGAGCAGCACAAACAAAATGAGGACTTACGGCGAACATAGTGGCTGGACATAGGTCTGGTTGAGTATGATCCCAGTCTTGGCTAGACCGTCAATATTAGGTGATATTATATCCGGGTTGTTGAATCCAATGTCATTCCATCCTATAGGCAAACCAGTGAGAGATGTAATCATGATGGAAGCCAAGGTGATATTGGTGGTGGCGGCAGTGACAAAAAAATATAGTTAGTTACAATAACGACGAAGGTGATGGTTGTAATGGTAAAGATGGTGAAGGTAATTATAATTTGGCTGTACTGATTTGAGGGGTGATGTCTGTGGTGGTGATGGTTTTTTGTTATGGTTGATTTGGCCAGTTCTCCCCATTGGTGACATTCATTTTCTCACAGTAACGAAATAATCATTTACATCTTGGTCGAATGGAAAGTGTCAATAGCGGATGGAACACAGTACCTTTGAGTGAAGTGCGAATGCTCTACATCGTAGTACACATTAAAGAGGGTTGTTCTTCAGGACAGCAATATGTAAATTAAATTGCTAAATGAAAACCATTCGGTTTTCATTTAGCAATTTAGCAATTTCCCATGACACAGTCTTCATTAAGGATTCAACTGCAGCGTTGAGTTTATGCTCCGTAAGAAATAATATCAAATATGAAGAAATGTTTTTTATAGAATGCAGTTATAATAGTATTGCATATGTTATTTCTTGTTTAAATTGTATCTAATAATATTAATGTTAATCCTCCACGAAATAGGTGTCCTCTTCGGTGGTTTTGATATTAGCCATGTTTAAAATAGTAAAGCTCAAACGTCTTGGTGATCACATAAATATTATGTTCAGTTGTTATAATTAAAATAGAGCCCATAGCTATCCATGATAATCGTTAAGTAAGTGTGTTTCCACCAGAGGACCGTCAGTGTAGCTCATGATGGCATAATTGGCTTGCTGACGTTAAGTAAGTGTGTTTCCACCAGAGGACCGCCAGTGTAGCTCATGATGGCATAATTGGCTTGCTGACGTTAAGTAAGTGTGTTTCCACCAGAGGACCGCCAGTGTAGCTCATGATGGCATAATTGGCTTGCTGACGTTAAGTAAGTGTGTTTCCACCAGAGGACCGCCAGTGTAGCTCATGATGGCATACTTGGCTTGCTGACGTTAAGTAAGTGTGTTTCCACCAGAGGACCGACAGTGTAGCTCATGATGGCATAATTGGCTTGCTGACGTTAAGTAAGTGTGTTTCTTCCAGAGGACCGCCAGTGTAGCTCATGATGGCATAATTGGCTTGCTGACGTTAAGTAAGTGTGTTTCCACCAGAGGACCGTCAGTATAGCTCATGATGGCATCCTTAGCTTGCTTACAGGATACTCCTCTGTAACTTCAATACTAGTCTCATGCACATGTCTTGATCCAACCTGCTGTACGAGACATTTCCACGGAGGTAAATGTTCTTTACTCTCGAGGTGTGTTTGATGTGTTTTGCATATTCAAGGTTTCCAACAATATACTTGTATGACATCAATGAACCCGGAATACCAGGAATGTCAATGTCCCGTTACGTTATATAAATATTGTCATAACCGTGCCGTGAGGCGATGTGTAGTTAGTTGCTCAGCGACTTTCAGTAAATGACGACAGGACTGACTACTGATAACGCATGCAGCTCGCTGCTGGTTTTTCCTGCATCTTATTTCAAACTAGTGCATTCTGCTTTTTTGATGTCATCTATTGTTTTTCAGTTATTGTTGAGCAGTCACGCCGCATTTAATATGCCTTTTTAGGTCCCATACATCATGTTTCATCTGGTTTTTATTGAGAACTAGATCTACCTTTCCCCTGTTTAATGGTCTCGTGACATTTGAACAATCAATTGTTGAAAGTCCTCAAAGATTTAACCAGGACACGCATACACATGTAATTCATATATACATACTTCAAACACACAGCACATACATTGTGTACGTTCAATGAGATAATGTTCGACTTTTGAAAGAATAACTAGTTCACTGTTTATATTTATAATGATACTGGAGTGATAATAAGTTTTAGCCGTTTGTGTCTAGACGAGTTCGATATCTTAATATTGATTTTAACAGTGCAACGTTTAAAGTAGTTTCTGAGAACGTTATTGGACATGTATGCATAATTTAACTATTATTAACGAATGTCCTTTTATGCAGCATATATATAAATACATACAAGTGTCTTTGACAATTTGCAGCGGACATAGTACAGGTGATGAAGAAGATGAAACGAAAATGATTTGATTGATAATAGTCGGATGTTGACAAGATGATGCCATGGAAATATACATGACTGCCATGAACATATGTAACAAAAACACATCTTATAATGCAGAACATAATCAAATACATCTAATGAAAAACAAGCACGTTTCTAGAGAGTACTAAATTAATCAGGGGCCGAAAATCCTGCACTGTGAATGAGCTGGCAGCAGTCAGAGACTCATAGCTTCAGCGAACACGAGTTGATAATGACCTTTTTCGATTTCCAAACGTCGGCCGTAGAATGCTGTTTAAGTGTGGTCTGGCAAATCTTATAGGGGTGTCAGTGGGACGGAAAATCTGGTTCCCAAAAAAAGTCAGCTGAAACATGATGTACCGTGCCTAAAGAGGCATATATCGTAACTTCGCTGTAAATTACGACGCTAAGTCAGACCGTTCTGAAATACAAGAATAAGAATGAATGACAATAAAATTATAATTTTTACCTAAATCATCAGCTACAATAAAGACAATATGTGGCTTCGCTGGTTGACCACAGCACGTAGCGAGAAAGCAGACCACTACAAGGCCTAGAACATCCAAATAAAGCATGATGTCAACCCAGCTCTGCGCTTCAAGTAAAACACTCAAATGATCTTCCACAGCTCATTTGATTCCAGCGACGCTGATTATCCGGTTAATTGAGTCAGCAAGTTTTTTCTCACCAAACTAGCAAATCTGTTGGTCACCTGTAATAATTATAACTCGTATCACACCATCGGCTCAACTTTAAATTCAGGTCAGGTAGAATGACAAGTTCAGGTTGTCGACCTATACGGCATGGGATAAGAGAGAATGAGATCGTTATTTAGCCCGCTAAACGTGTCTATCTATGTGATACGTGTAACCAGGTGTATGTTCTTCAGTTTTTTATACCATACATCTTGACCTTGTGATTGTCTAACACTGAACTCGGCAAAGTGTTTGCTAAACATCGCGTAAAACAAGTACCTTTAAAGAGACTGACATGAAAATATATAAAGTAGCATTACCTTTACAGCGATATCGATAAACTTGGGAGTGTGTATACAGAATATAGTATACACGCCTCACATAGCAGACAATGCTTCCCTTCCAATTGGTCACACTCCTACAGGACTGCACAGCATTATGTAGATGTTATTTTCCGGTGAAAACTGCTTGTCTTTACAATCGTTGTTGTTAATACTTTTCAATGTTCATCCCACCGACACTTTCAATCCTTCCCACCAAACGTTTCTCTGATCTATCACTTTACCCGCTCTGTTCTTTCTGTTCTCTCTGTTCTCTCTCTCTTTCTCACTTTCTCTCTATCGCTCGCTCTTGTGGTTATATCGGAAAAGTAAATCTCTCAATGCTTCAATACAACCAAAGCAGAGCTATCAGGACCGACTGACTAAAATATCTAGCTTCCGTGTCACATCAGTGGGCACAATAAACTAAATGATGGTTCGACAGAGCATAACAATTTTTCTATTGACCTACTTTAACCTTAAGATGATACTGTGTTCATGCGCATAACATACATCAATCACACAGTAAGCCTGCTACTTCTTTCAATGAAACATAAACTAGACACCAGACTTCACTCGATGGTTCTATTGTAACACACCACACTACGTCCGTCTTGATGTGACTAATCTGAGAACTGGTATTGATTGTCAGTTTCTTCTTCTTCTTCTTCTTCTGCGTACACAGTCAGACAGTAACCATTATTTTCTCGAAAAAAGCGGCGGTCATCCTGAGACTCTCGCCACTACCATAGAGCTTGTCTTGCAGTTCCACTGGCAATGGCCACATCTGCTCTCTCTGATCCTCGTATGTTGGGCAGTTCTGCAGCAGATGTTCAGTGGTCATTTTACCAGTACCGCACGGGCATTCGTCGGTACACCCTATCTTCAATTTGTTGAAGAGGTGGTACCTCAGTCTGTTGTGGCCAGTGCGAAGTCTGAAGACAACGACCTGCTCTCTTCGGTTCAACTGGTAATAGGCATCGTTTTTGGTGTAACCAGTATGTTCGGTTTCCCATTTGGACATGTACCTGGCTTTGATAAGCCGTTTTGACTCTTCGTACGTCATTCTGGTATCTATTTGTGGTAGCCTTGCACCTTCTTTTGCCAGTCTGTCTGCCTCCTCGTTGCCTTGGATGTTGCAGTGTGACGGAACCCACTGTACCACTACCCTTTTTGGTGCAGACTGTTGGCACAGTTTGCAGAGTGCTGCTCTTAAGTCATTAAGCTCAGTGTTTTTCTGGCTTTTTAGCGCTGTGACTACTTCGAGAGCATCTGTCAGCAGGACTATATGGCTCTCATTTTCACTGTGTGTTACCATTTCTTCCACTGCCGCCCTCAGTGCCTCTGCCTCTGCTCTGAAATTGCTCGTGTACTTACCAGTAGCGAATGACAGTGTTATTTTTCTGCCATTTGGTAGGTTCAGGAATGCTCCTGCCCCTCCGTTCTGTGTAGTGTTTGTTACAGAACCGTCGGTGTATGCATGGGTCCAGTCCATGCTTGGGTAGCTTTTCGTTATGAAGCTTAAGGTAGTGTCTCTCCTTTCTTTTTCGGTCTGGCAGTTTTTGTTTGCAATACCTGGTATATTTTCTACCACCTCTGGAAATATATCCTGCCTCCAAGTAGGTTTTCGTACAGTAGTGATGGGTTTTGGTGTTGTTAGTGCGTTTATGGGATCTTCGTGCATCTTTGCTTTGGCTATTTCTGCAAAGTTTCTCCGCTTTAGTTTCCCAGTTCCCAAATTGTTTAGCCTCTGGTACATTGGATGGTCCGTCAGTCTTCGGAGTTTCTCTGACTGCAGCTGGGCTCTGCAGTCTCTTCTGTCGGTCATGGATTGCAGTTTTGTAATCTTTTCAAGTTCTACAATTGGCGTTGACTTCATTCCACCAGTTATGATTCTCATAGCTTGGTTTTGAAGTTTGTTAACTTTGTCGAAGTTCGCCTTCGCTGCTGTTGTCCATGCCGCGATGCCATACTCGAGAACTGGTCTCACTCTTCCAGTGTACAGTTTCTTTAGTATGCCTTCGTCTGCTCCCCAGCTTGTGCCAGCAAGTTTCCTCATGATCGCCATTCTTTCTCTGGCTTTCATTCGGTTTCTCTCAATCTGACTTTTCCATGTCATGCGCCGATCAAATGTGACTCCCAGATAGGTTGGGTTGTCGTTTGGCTGCAGGATTTTGCCATTTAGGCTTAATTTGGTACTTTGGGGTTTTAATGAGAGCGAGAATATTGTGCACGTGGTTTTCTCCTCGTTTATTTTGACCAGCCATGAGTTCGCCCACTCTTCCAGCGATGTTAGGGCCGTTTGCATCCGATTTCTTGCTATGGTGAGATTCTTTTCAGAGGTCCACATAGCCAGATCGTCTGCAAACATTGAGCTATGGACTCTTCTTGGTATATTCTCTGTAATATCGTTTATATATACCAGGAAGAGTGTGGGTGACAGTACTCCCCCTTGGGGTACTCCCTGCTCGAGTGTCACCTTTTTGCTCATCTGCCCTTGTACTTGGACTCTGGCCGTTCTTTGTTTGAGGTAGTGGTTGATCCACTTGTACATCTTCCCACAAACATCACTTCTTCTTAGCTTGACTCTAAGTCCATCCTTCCAGACTTTGTCAAATGCCTTTTCCAGATCCACCCAAACAGCTACTGTGTGTTTCTGTGCCTGGTAGGCATCTTCTATCTCCTGGGCTATGAGGATGACCTGGTCCTCAGTGGATCTGTGCTGTCTAAAGCCGGCTTGCTGTGGAATTAGTATTCGTTTTTCTTCCAGATGCCACATCAGTCTGGTGTTTATCATCCGTTCCATCAGCTTGCCGACACAGCTCAGTAGGCTTATGGGCCTGTATCCATTCGGATCTGTTTTGTCCTTTCCTGTTTTTGGTACTGGTACCAGTATTGCATTTTTCCATGCCTGGGGTACAATACCCCTTTTCCAGCTTTGGTTCAGGACTGATAGTAGTTTTTCCTTCGCTGTTTGGCCCAGCCCCATCAGTATTTCGTTTGTTATCCCGTCTTTTCCGGGAGATTTCCTTCTCTTTAGTGTTCTCATAGCCTCTTCCATTTCGCGCATTGTTAGTTTGGCCATCATGTGCTCTTCAGGAGCCGTATTTATGTTTTCGTGCCCCTTTAGCTCTTCGCTAATGTCTGTATGCTTATCTGCAGGGACCTCGATGTGGTTTGCTCTGGCATAGTGATCGACAAAGGCGTTTGCGGCTTTCTTACCTGTGATCAAGTTCTCGCCTTGCTTGATAGTAATTTGTTTATTTGACGGGGTTTCGTCGTTCATGGCTCTGACTAGCTTCCATAGCTTGTTCCCTTCTTTGTCCAGGTTTAAACTTTCCGTTTTATTTTTCCAACTTTCTCTTGCTGTTTGCTTGAGAGTGTGTTTGTACTTCGCCGCGGCGGCTTTGAGGGCGATGTTTGCCTCCACGGATTTTTCTCGTTCTGCCATGTTCCTCGCATTAGTTACTGCATCTTCCACTTTCTGTAACTCATCATTCCAGTAGGGCTTATAGTTTTTCCTAGCTCCTCTTGGGATGGTTTCAGTGGCGGCTTGCATTATTGCCTTGATTAGGCTCTCTACCATGGGCTTCATTTTGGTGTTTCGTGTGTTGATGGTTTCACACAGCCCATCTGTCAGGATTGCAAATCTGTCCCAGTCGGCTCGTTTGTAATTCCAACGTGGGAGCGGTTTTGTTTCCTGTGGGCCTACTTCCATGTCAATGGTTAGCCTGATCGGCCTGTGGTCGCTACCTGCCAGTTGGTTTAGCACCTGGCGGTCTATTTTATAGTGTATGTCCTGTGTGGAGAAGGCCAAATCTGGAGTCGAGGTGGTATGCCATGTTCTTGAATAGAAGCTAGGGCTATCCTCCGGCCTATTGATTAGGGAGAGATTTGCATCTATCTCCCAATCTTCCACTTCGTCACCTCTACTGTCTGTGTCAGAGTATCCCCATCTCTCCGAGTGGCTGTTGAAATCTCCAACTACTATGCAGTTGGAGTCTCTGACCTCCATACTCGAGAGCGATAGGTCTCTGTTTGGTGGTCCGTACAGATTGAAAATGCGGAGTTTCGTCTCTAGAGCCATTATGTCAACTCCTACAATTTCTGCTTGTCCGGTGTGATTGACAGGTACCGCGCTACTCGGTATGCTGTTTCTGGTCAGTATCAGGACCCCTCCTTTGTGACCTTCTCTATCTAGACGGAAGGTCTGGTATCCTCTGATTGAGAATTTATGGTTATTGTTGAGGTGCGTTTCCTGGATACATGCCACGTCAATCTTACCTTCATGCAGGTGGTGTGTTAGGGAAAGTTTTTTGTTAATGACTCCCTCCGCATTCCACTGTAGTATTCTGAGGGTCTTGAAGTTTTGGCCAATAGACGTTACCCCATAGCCATGTGCCTTGACTCCACGACACATGGGTGGGTGACCACCAGTAGTCAAGGGTGGGCCCCTTCGAGGCGTGAGGCCCGGCGCTATCGCTGCCTGGCGGGTCTCCTCAGGATGAGCGCCATACGTTTTTCGAATAGGTTGTGCTGCCATCATACTGTGATTTACGTTGCACTGTTTTGTTAGGCTTGCGGCCCCGTGCATCCGATTTCAACAGGCGTTTCTGTAGGGATGCCCTCCTTAGCCTTTGGCTGTCCCCAGCCTATCTGCAAGGCAGCAGTTGTTTACGATCAGAGTTTTCTCTCCTATGGAAGTTGTCTTTCCAGACTATCGAGTCTTCACTACTCGTGTCTATAGGGTGCAATGATGGTATGTGATATATGAGATGGACTGGTTTACCCGGAAGAGAGGCAGTCCAGTGTGTCTGTATCCCAGGATCGTCACGTCCTGCCAGAAACGTAGCATTTGCATGTGAGTGGGGTATCTCTTTTTCCCTTTATTTTCTTGGCTTCTATGCAGGGATGGTACGCCTAGCATTCCCCGCCACCTGGGGTGTTGACACAGTGGGGCAGGTGTGCAATGTCCGCTGGTCTGCATCTCTTCTGCGTCCAGCATGATAGTTATGGCTGATAACGTACAGAGGTAGATATCGTAACCGGAGTGCATTTAGCCAGAGGACAAGCCTGGTAATGTCACAGAGATGTTGATCGCCTGGTGTGCGGACAACTCTCATGGTCAGTGGTTGAGTCTTGACAGTTCACAGTGTGGTGGCTGCTCTACTGTTTTCGACACCCCGACCAGGTTCTAAGTCTTTGGTTGGTGTTTTTCGCACCCCATCGCCGTATAGGGTGAGTATCAAGCAGTTTTCCGCCCGCTTTGATTTGCGGGCGGCAAGGACCTCTTACTGTGGCTCTACCTGATAGGGCTGGGGCGCAAGCCCCAGGTCCCGAGCATGTAGGAGCCTCCCATTGCAGTGGTGCTGAGATTTTGGGCGGGATTGCGGCTTTCAAGGGTTCGGCCGTAATCCCCCACATGGTAGCCTCGCGCCCTTGGCTTATCAGCCTGGTACGTGAACCAAAGTGTCTGCGGCTCCTCTCGATTTGGATTGTCAGTTTAATATATGTTTCATGTATATCTGAACAAATCTTGCATATAAACATATCAATAATAGCGTCCTACTTGCCCATGAGTGTTAAAGTTTGCTACTTTTATTATAGTTCAATCACAACCTACTTTGTTCAACAAGTGTCTCAACGAATGCTACGTCTTCGACCAATGGAAAACGTATAAAATCATTCCAATTGATAAACAGGGGTTAATGAAAACAGGACAAATTACCCTCCGATCTGTCAACTCTCAGTTGATAGAGTGATTGCCAATAGACTAAAGAGGCTACTGGTTAAGAACCAACCACGAAACAGGAATATTTTAGGAAAGGATTCTCAACCACTGACTACCTCCACACAATGAACCAATCAATGAAGAGGGCGTGAAGTGAAGATACCTTTATGCATTGCGTTAGTGGATTATGAGAACACTTTTGATAGCATTGGCATAGCTGCAGGGCTGAAAGCTCTGAGAAATCGTGGAATTGCAGAAAAATATGCTCACATTTTCGCGGATACCTTCTTCTTCTTCGTCGTTCGTTTTCAATCTCGCGCAACCAAACCCTGAAAGGGCTTAAGTAGCAGATTATAGTCCAGAGAACGGAATACGTTGTGTCGTATGTTACAGCTTGACTGCGATATTTGCACCTTCCAGTCCAACACATCCGACTTCAGCAATCATTTTTTGAGTACGCATTCCCTCTTCGATCCCTTCTCCTTAGCCAGTCTGCCCTGCTGCAGCCTGTTAACCAGGATCACCGCGTGGAGGTGTAAAAGAGTCTTGGCAGCTCTGGTTCGCTGGCCCTGACACTAGCAGTCAGCTATGGGTCGCTGACCACCGCAGCTCATGCGCTGCTCAGCATCTTGATCCCTTCGCGGAGAACGACAGCGGATACACAACGGATATCACCTTCTTCTATAGACCTTTTACTATACGGATACAACGTGGCATCCAACAAGGTGATGTAATCTCTCTAAATATCTTCACAGAGGCCTTTGATAAGGTCTTTAAAAATTGGAATAGACAGATAGAAACATAAACGGAGAAATGCAACTTAACTCTGTTTCCCTTAAGACATATTCTCAGCCACATCGTCTAAGAACGGGATCAAAGCATGAGGGAGCGCAGCGTAGAAAGCGTTGCAGATGGCCTAAATGTCAGTAGAAGAAAACCCAGTTCATGCTTAATCCGTTCTGTCCAAAAAGAGATATGTGCCTTGGAGATTATCCCATCGAAAACGTAGATTCGTAAATCTACTTTGGCCAAGAGATCACGAATACCCGATCAATGAAATCGGAGATCTAGTTACGGATAACAGCGTACTGGCTCAACTGTTTAACCCATAATGCAGCAGATTCGAAACGACAGCCCTAGAGCTGATAACTTCAACATCGTAGTTTATCCAGCCCAGCTATGATATACGGTAGCAAGGTGCAGAATGCTGAAGGAGTTTGACTCAGCGTTGCCCAGCGAGCAATGGATCAAAGAACATTGAACATCTCATTTCGAGGTCAAATCCGTAACGAAGATATCGGATGTCAAACTTCCTTCGCTGACATTTTAGATGTGCTATTAGGAAAAGACAGGTGGACCGGCAGTATGGTGCGCATGTCGGATAACAGATGGACACGAAGAATGACGTCCCACGGGCGACCGAGGTTAAAGTGGAGAGATGGCCTGAAGTAGACCCTGGTCCATCATGGTACACAAAGGCATAAGAGCGAAACGATTTTACTCAACATTTTCCTACTTGACATCAATCACTCGTGCCTGATTGAATATCAGGATTTTGAGATTTATATATGGAAATAGTGTATGTGACATCGAAGATTCATGACACAATCCTAAAGATATGCGAAAAGCTAAGTCTATGATCCCAAACTGGGGCATCCCTCCCCCGCCCCCTACCATTAAGGCAGCACTATCCACTTCATCAACCATCTGTTGCTTTCACATTCCATTAAACAGCACAAACAATTCCCGATGTTCACGTGATTATTTAACATTCTTTAGATCCAAAGTCACAGCATATGTTTTTATGGTCAACTATAAGTCATCACTAACATCATTATTTCGAAAATAAC
Source organism: Ariolimax columbianus (assembly GCA_036924085.1). Taxonomy (NCBI): domain Eukaryota; kingdom Metazoa; phylum Mollusca; class Gastropoda; order Stylommatophora; family Arionidae; genus Ariolimax; species Ariolimax columbianus. Next base: position 15,122,540 of record JAVGWX010000014.1, read on the forward strand.
CCATGTCCCATAGATTGGCCTTGATTTATCCAGTGTATCTGACACGGATTGATCATTATGTAGATGGTATGTTAGTATTTTGACAACTGTTCTCAAAAATTAATTTTTATTGGCGTTCCCTAAATCAATCATCCTATATCGATTTGGCAGCGGGGCATCCTTAACAGACCTGCGAAGTAAAAGCAAATGTCTACTGAGCCAATCACGTGACACTGCAGCATTCTCCTCGTGAGACTAAATTTATTAAACAAATGTAAATAACTGATCGTCAAGCTGTACAACGTATCTTTTTTGTTTTATTTGTTGTTGTTGTTGATTTTTTTTGGTTTTGCGTTCGTCTTATTTCTCCAATCCAAAAGGCGGTGTGCGTTGCACTGTAGTTTCTATTTTGCGCCTGTCGGCCCAGTGCCACCGACTTCAGCATGTATTTTATGTAAGGGTCTGCTTCGTCCTGCATTTTCTTAGGGTTTGCTTCCCCTGGGTAACGGCCGGTGCTGTGGTGGGGATCGAACTCAGCACCTTCAGATTGTGAGCCACTAGGCCACGCCGTCCCCTGGTACAAGGTATCACCTTCGGTCGGGCAAAATACAATAACTCACCTGGAGGTTTGAAACCCTAATCCTCATTGGGACTCCACACACTTCTCACAATGACCACACCTAATGTAAGAACCATTTCAAGAAAGCTTATTTGGAAATTTAGTACAGCTGGGTAGTCGCATTCCGCATAATGTATTCTCGTGACTCAAATCGGATCTTTTCAGCGGATTATTCAACTTGTGGAACAACCACAAATCGCAAAGAGCCATATCAGGAGAGAAGGGAGACTGGCGAACCAGTAAATGTTGTGATTGGTCAAGAAAGTCAGAGCCAAATGCAAAGAATGGGTGGGTCCGTTGTCATGGTGGAGCTGCCAAATTTCTGTTTTCCACAGGTCTGGTCATTTGGGTCAAAAGCTTGACGAAATCGCCCGATGATATCTTTGGTCATGTTTGGACCTTATGGTGCATACTCGTGATGCACAACCTCACGGGAGTACAACAAACGGTCAACGTGACTTTGATATCGCTGCACACCTTCCTCGCTTTTTCGGCGTCGGGTATGATGAATATCCCCACTGTGACGACTGCGGCTTGGTTTCCGGATCGTACCCACAAACCAACGTCTTCTCACCGGTGTTAAGAGTGTTCAGGAAGTCGCAGTTACCATTTGCGTAGTCCAGCATGTACTGTGAGAATTCAAGACGGAATTGCTTCTGCTCCATCGTTAGCAGCTACGGCATAAATTTCGCGGACTCTGCATAACGAAATCATCGCTCAAATGGAATGTACCAAACCAATGGTTATCCCTACCACATCCGCAAATTCTCGTATGATAACAAGACGGTTCTGTAAGACCACGATCCGTACTTGGTCAATGACTTCATCGGAACGTGATGATCCTCTCTCCACCGAAGTGGGGTCATCTTTGAAGTGATTGTACCAGTCCTTAATGTGTGTGAAGCTCATTGCATCATCACCGAAAGCTTGCTAAATCTTCTGAATGGTTTCCACTTGGGATTGGGTTAACTTTTGGCAACATTTTATGGAACACCAATGCTCAACTCTTTCCCCAATGTCGCAGTTACTGAAAACCCGACGGGTGCTCACTACATTCAACACTGAAAGACTGACTGCCAGCCACTGAAGTAACTGAGAGAAACAATCCACGCATGATCATGCGGTCCCCCTTACCTGTCTGCCGAAAGATAACACCCATGCTTTAATTCTTTCCCCCCACACCAAAATTACAGTCATATACTTTATGAACACACCTCGTAGTAAATGTCAATACTGTTTCCAATTTGGATCCGGTACAGTGTTCCTGCTTGTACTTCAGTGTGTGTCACATCGTCTTTATGTCAAATATGAACAGATTTCTCATGGCATGAGCAAAATAAATGTCCTAAAACTCTTTCTGTAATTTGCAAAACATGTCATTTATATGTTCAAGTCAAACAACAATTGAACTCACTTCCAGCTTCTTTCTCTCTTTGCAAGACAGCTTCTGTTGAGCAATTAATACTGTGGATGGGCTTCTTTGCCATTTTCGCATCATCCACTGGTGCATGTGCATGTTAAATGGTTTTATTTTTCAGTATTACGATCTGAAAGTTCGTCAAAATGTCATTTTTGCATTAAACAAACAATTTATGAATTTTCTAGCAGCACTGTACCTAACTCTATTATTTTCTTCTACCTTACAATCATCATTCAGAGAACGTAGCTGCCCTGCTTTTTTCCCCTACTTTGCAGGAAAAAACTTTTCAACCTGATTTTTTTTCCGCTGCATTATTCCATCACAGTAGTTGCATGAAAGAGAACTAGTAATTGTGCGTCTCGCATAAAATATCAATACATAGTGCTACATAGCACTCAAACAGTGCAGAGTGGCATCGAGTTCTACTGAGTACACAAACAGTACATAGTGGCATCAAGTTCTGATTAGTACTTAAACAGTAAAGAGTGACATCGATTTCCGATTAGTACCTAAACAGTGAAGAGTGACATAAAGTTCTGATTAGTACCTAACCAGTAAAGAGTGAGATCAAGTTCTGATTAGTACTTAAACAGTAAAGAGTGGCATCAAGTTCTGATTAGTACCTAAACAGTGCAAAGTGGCATCAAGTTCTGATTAGTACCTAAACAGTGCAAAGGGGCATCAAGTTCTGATTAGTACCTAAACAGTGCAAAGTGGCATCAAGTTCTGATTAGTACCTAAACAGTGCAAAGTGGCATCAAGTTCTGATTAGTACCTAAACAGTGCAGAGTGGCATCACGTTCTGATTAGTACCTAAACAGTGAGGAGTGACATCAAGTTCTGATTAGTATCTAAACAGTGCAGAGTGGCATCAAATTCTGATTAGTACCCAAACAGTGCAGAGTGACATCAAGTTCTACTGAATACACAAACATAAAATAATGACCATCAAGTTCTACTGAGTACCTTGTACAGTGAATGGGGGTGTCAAGTTCTTCTTTTTAACTTCTGTGTCTCTCGTGATGAAAATTAAAAAAAGGATAATCGTTTATAAAACGTCTTCATGGGACATTGGCGCACTCCGTTTGTGCAAATAAATGCACATGTACATAAAACATCATTAAACCAGAAGTGATGGAAACATAGAGACTTTCACATACACATCATAAAATCAGAAGTGAGGACAAGAGTTACTGGAATTTATTTACACATTGCAGAGATACAATTTGACTTGAGATTGTTCGACAAGCTTGGATAAGTCATACAACACAGAATGCGCCAGCATGGATGACTATAAAATAACAGTAGAGAACACACAAGAGATCCATAGTCCAATACATGAAAAACTTGGAACGACTGGACAAAACTGGACACACGCATGCTAGGGCGATTTGTAGACGATTGGAAATATAATATGCACCTCAAGATAATAATAGCGGATAAGAAAAGAAAAGATAACCAGGTGTAAACAAAGGAAAGGCAACATGCCCAGCTTAATAATAATTGAAGATAATTAAGCCTTTAGTCTAGAGATGAAAACTACGTGCGCTTAAACTTCAGCTAAACAAAGCCATACCGTGCGCAAACAATCCATTACAAATGTTTGATGGAGCTTAGTCAAATTGGTAAATTACAAAAAATGCCAAAAGAACTGACAGAACAGTTTGTGCTGATGTGACTATTGCCAACGTACTGTTTCGTAACAATATATAGTAATGGTAGCCCCACAGGAGATAATTTTGTAGGATATCAAGTGTTGACTTCATTGTGATTGATCTTATCATCGTCTCCAGTCGCCTCTCTTGCCTTCCTTAACTGCATGTTAGATATCCATAAACACAGCTGGGTATCCGGAGTGTGTGTCAATGTAGAACTAATTCAGGGGTTTTATCGTCAGAGATAATAGTTCCTGTTTTCTATCACACAGGGGCAATAATTTGTTTAACATTAGCGTGATAAAAGTTAGAAGAAATATGGAGATAATCAGCGTAGGTTTGTTGATAAAATGACGTCCACCTCGTAGATTAACGTGTGCGGCTGTTGGTTGAACCAACTAAAACATGAATATGAAGATACATAGCGTGTATTTGTTCAAATAACATTCTAAAACATGTTTTGTTTTAGATATTCAATGTGAATTTGTTGAAAACAATATATTTAGAAGATAAAAACTAAATTGTTTTACTTGCACTGTAAGTTTGTTGATCGAACATTCCAAAGCAATTAGCATTAGGTCAACTGTGCCCCTTTGTTCATATAATGCACTTACACAACATGATATATACTATACGGATGCAAATTTAGATAGATACATACATTAAAATGGAGTGTAAATTTTCGAGGACAGATGAAGACGGATCTTATTACACACGTGTAGAAGAGGAATGTATGTGTGTGTACATACATAGACGTGATCGAACTTTGTTTCTATTTTCGCTCTGCACGTCTAGATCTCCCAGCCAGTTCTGTTTTCTTGATTGAGCCGCTTTGACCAATTTCTTAAACCAATGTCGTTTATTGTCTTTTTTGAGTTGTTTACATATACAGCTTGTTCATCTTGCACAGTTCAATTGTATTGATCGTTCCATTGACTTATTGCACGGAGTCTAAGTGTTGTATCTTTGATTGTATTGCATTTTTCTGTATTGGTTTAAAAAAAAAAATCATTTTGAAGCAATTATTTAAATGACCAGATACCATTGTATATCACTCGATCATACGATTTGTATCCCTTTGACCACATTTATCTTCGTATATCAGGTACGGTCAGATACGGCTTATAAATCTAGAAGCCAGCACAGATAACTTATTTATCTTTGTATCCTTTGATGTATTTATCATACATTAAAACATTGATCAAAGTCAGCACAGATAACTGCATCTATTTTATTTGTAATGTCGACGCCTAATGATTATTTTTATTTCTGTCTACATTGCAGAAGACTGATCGAAAAGTATCTCTATATTTTGTGCTCATTTTGTGGTACAGGAATATGTTTACACTAGAATTTAATGTTTCAAATAAAAGTCCAAATGACCACAGAGCAAAGAATAAATTTGCGTGTCGTCCAGCGACGCTAAATTCTGGTTCGTAAAAAGTAACTAAACATAATATAAAACCAGGAGTATAGCATACAATAAGTATGCTGGCGATGAGGGTAACCATACTGATAGTTTTCCTGTCTCGGTTAGACATAGACTCGGACTTTGCCTGATCCATGTTCGCCGTCTGAAGCCAAGTACTTTTCTGTCCTAATTTTCTGATTAAAATAATTGTAAATATCACCACAGACACAAACGACACGAGTCCTATAAAAGCTTGCAAGATGAAAACTATCTGTTGTAGCTTGTCACTGTTGCTCGCAGAAATTAGACCCAAAAGAGTTCTGTTTCTGTCTGGATAGAACTTCCAACCAATGGAAGTTGCACAGTAGATCGGGGCCATAGATAGAAATATCATTCCGTATTTAGCAACCATAACTACGGCAGTTCTTCTGGGAGTTATCATCTGCTTGATGTGTAAAGGAAAAGCTATGCACAGACATCTCTCCAATGTGGCGTAAACGGTTATCAAGCAGGTAATTTTTGCGAATGTCTCTCTTGGAACACCTATCCATAAGAACTGGAACTCTGTGGCTGCAATGGCTGTATCTGTCCAGTCTATCAAAGGGTTTAGGAAGACGTTAAATAAAATCTGAAATAATAAGCCGCACATGTCGGAGATGGCCAAAGAGAAGAAGGTAATGTTGATACTTGAGTCCAGACCTTGTTTGTAAAACACTACCAAGTTTATCATATTAGTTATCACCCCAAAGACACATATGATACTACACAGAAACACATAATTCACTATTTGAAAGATGTGTCTCTGATCTTCGTTGATAATGTTCACAAAAAGATGTACGTCGGCGTTGTATGTGTTAATCGCGGACTGGTTCTCAGTTTTGGGCGACGTATCCATTTATTTAAGTTTTAATAGAGCTCAATGTGGACTATTTCATGACATTAGAATGTTTCATTTAATTATATGCAAGTAATTTGACATTAGTAGAATGTTACATGCAAGTTGTTTGACGTTAGTAGAATGTTACACGAAGGTTGTTTGACGTTAGTAGAATGTTATTTGCAAGTTGCTTGACGTTAGTAGAATGTTACATGCAAGTTGCTTGACGTTAGAACAATGTTACATGCAAGTTTCTTTACGTTAGTATAATGTTTAAACTGATATGTTAAATAAAATTGTTCATGCAGCTTGCGCTTTAGAGCATGAGTTAGAAAATTCATTTTTTATTTCGACACACTACTACACAAGATACAAATTCCTTCCTTATTCCTCCAGATAGAAGGCCATTCGATAGTAATATTCTAACTCAGAGGTATTGGGTCAACGATCCAGTGAACGAGATGACAGCAGTCAGAGATTCACTGCTAACTACTTGGGTCAGGGTAAGTGTGTCAGTGGTATCCACTATTAAATTCCGCCTCCTAGTGACGACAGTGAAAGCATTATGCACCCATGAAACATTTTTCAGATAATAGGGATCGAACTGTGAAACAAAATCACTCTAAAATATGTACCACGCTGAAACTGAATGTGTTGGGCCGAAAGTAGAGATATTGCAGCCTCGCTTTAAATTAAAACACATCGTAACAAAACATTTCTTTCAGGACAAACGTATATATAGCAGAATAACTGAAACTCACATCATTGGTAGAAAAATGGCATTTTGGTTATTTAAATTCAGCAGTAACCATTTTTTTAATTAGAAAACAATTAATTCTTTGTAAACGAATGCCACCTGCCAATGTTGCCAATAATCCCATACATGTCGCCTGTAATCCTATTTCCTTACCAGTTATTATTGATTTCCTCAATCTAGATATTATCAAATCACCTGGGGACATATGCCAACATCAAATGACATGATTGTTACAAGGTAAAAACACGAAGGTATAATTTCTTGGCTACTAACACTGTGGTCGGGTGTTTACATGACTGCACTTAGCGAAGTTTTGGTCAGGCAATTATTCTAGCTAAAAAAAGAATAATGGGTTGAACAAATTTGAATTATATCTATTATTTACAATTGAATTACCACAGAACGCCCATTACGAATATATCAATGACAGTCATCAACTATAACCATGTTCTCATTGACTTCTGTCCCAGGGATCCCGCCTTTAGCTCAACATTGAGTTTGTGTTATCGCCACAGACGAGTCACTTGTTCTGTACAAGAGTTAAAGTCGATCGTATTTTAGAATCTTTAAAAATGCTTATGTTTGGGCATACATCCTTATTTTGTTGTTCTAATTATATCACGTGAGCTTCTAGTTAACTAAACGTGAGCAATTATGTCACACATATATGAACGTGTACTTGTATGCATGTATAAACTGATTTTGATAGAAGTACTCTTCGTGGGGCAGAGATGCAAAAAATGGACAATTTCAAGTACTCTTCATAGGGCACATATGCAAAAATGGACAATGTCAAGTACTCTTCTTGGGGCAGAGATGCAAAAATGGACAATGTCACGCCAGAGCAGGTTCCAAATACCACTCACATAGTGCCGCCTAACCTTTCTGTGATATAAGACTCATCAAGCTTGACATTTACTAAGTGTTCAGTTGTGTTGGGTTGGAAACGTGTTTTAGCAATAGTACCACGAACATGACAGCGACTTTCTCTTCTCTATAGTGGAAAAAAAAGACATTCAAGAACACATGCTGACGTGAGGATATATATATATATATATATATATATATATATATATATATATATATATTTATATATATATATATATATATATATATATATATATAAATATATATATATATTTATATCAGTCGGGAGTCGTAACAATGTAGTGGTTAGTGCACTGGTTTCTCATTTGGTAGATCGGGGTTCGGTCAACAGTTAGTGTGGAATTACTTCCGTTCGCACAACCGGCACTCGGGGTCCACCCAGCCTCAAACATGCCCATATCCTCCCTATTATGCCGTTAGTTAAGATAAATATCTTCCCGCCAGACGAGTTGTATGATACGAAAGAAACAACAGCAGATTAATTAATAACGTGTTTTTTTCCAATTCTAACACATATTTCTTACACCACAGCCCAGCCCCATCACGCTCATTCCAGCTTTCCAACCAGCCTGTTTCTTCTTCCTCAACCCATCCGTCTCTCTAGATCGACCCCTACTCTCAATCCTCTAGCTCCCCTCTCCATCTTCTACCAGCAAAATAGATCGTTTACTTATTGGTTTGTATATATATGTGTTATTGTTATTACTGAGGTTATCATAACATGACGTCATAATCAAATGGAATGTATTTACACAATCAAACTATCTGACTTTAAACAGAAAATGGTAAGACACAGAATCGTACGACTCGTCTAGGATTTGAACCGGGGACCTCTTGCACCTTATGCGAGGTTCACTTCGCTAGACTATCGAACTGATTGAAAATAATATTTCTCATATGAATTATCTAGTGTTTGTTTTGATCGCGCAGCAGAGAAAAACACGGTCGTTTTGTCCCAAAATGACCTCGCGCTACTGAATTTATGGAAAAATTAGCTCGCTTTACCATACTCTTCTACCGTGTAAATGCACCAGAGCGTGCGTTCCGGAAATAAACAATCCACAGCTGTTTTCATATCTTCAACGATTTATTTAATTATCGTGTGCTAAGGTTATTCAGAAATTATGTAATAATAAAATGGAATGAATTGATCAAAAACTGACGTTAAAAAGCAAAACAGACATCGACTGAACTAGCTCATTTATTTAAAAAAGCGACAAGAGTTGCAACGAAGGCGATTGCTGCTGAACAGATCTTCCATGCATATGGTAAATTAAATTGAGTTTACCTCCTAAAAAGTTGTTGACTGTTACTGCGTCATAGTGCACTCGAAATGATCTCTTATTTTGTAAATGTTGCCCTGATAACCGTTGCATTGATTAAAAAAGGCTGCGTCGCATGCAACCAACTTTCAGCATATCGATGATGCTTTCTGTCGGCGTGTCGAGCCTAAGACAAACGTATATTCATGTCATCAAGCCAGATACGAAAATAAACAATGCCTTCAATCAGTCTGCTTCTCTGGAGCAAAGTTTTCTCCAGATTTTCAACATATTGAGAATTGTTTATACTTCAATAAGATGGCACACGAGCTCATCGCTTCTTGAACCTGAGAATCCAGCTTTTATACTTCCAACACTTTGACTTTCGTGAACCTGAGAATCCAGCTTTTATACCTCCAACAATTTGGCAAACAAACAGTCGTGATTTAAATCCTGTTGACGATTCTGTTTGGGACACTATGATTCACAAATGGGGTTTCTTTAAGAAAAGAGACGTCACTGAGACAAATCAACAAATTTAGAACGTTTGGAATGAACTCCAATAAAGTACAACTGACGCAATCTTCGCAAGGGTCGGAAGATGTGTTTTGTTAACATGATGATACTCTGAACACAAAAATGAATTGTCTAGCATCTTTTTTGCTTCCTTTTTTAACAATGTATAAATGTTTGTGTTTTTAACATTATATGCAATTAGTGAATACGTTAGGACACATTTGAACTAACTTCTTTTTTCTTGCCACATTTATGAATGTATGTAATATCGATTCAGGGTTTGGAAGTCGGTTCACAATTCCTTCAATTCTACCTCAACGAGTACAGATCCTGCCACGTCTAGATTGGCGTACACGGAGTATTTTCTTGGTCCGATCGCTTCTCCAAGTACCGAATGCAAAGGCAACTAATCGCACTGAATATAAGCCAAGGAACGTATAACAAAAACAAATATGTTGGTAGTTGTTAGAGCAGGATTTTGTAAAGAACACGGCACCTACTTCTTTAATACATTAAACATACAATACATATAGTGCAACACTGCAAATATCTGAAACATTATTTGCCATTTTTTATGAACATATATGTTTAGTCCTAGACATGCTAGATTCTCAAAATATTGGATGTAACACCCCCGCTGTCTTGATGGAAACATGTTCGCGGAAATTGCTTTAATAGTAAACCCTGAATACATCTGCATCATGTGTTATCTACAATTACATCGATACCATCTTGCCACTGACCAGAGGTAGCTCAGGGCTGGAGAGTGAGGTTGAAAAATGGTGCGAAACTGCTCATTTTAATCCAGATCACCGTGCACTGCACTTACTTCAGCGGACAAAGCAAAGAGAACAGACTGTCTTCACGGCTGAACAGAGAGATTGGTTTTCATCTTACGTAATGGACGAACATCAGTTATGCACATACTTACGACAAACTCACATGTATATACATGCGTGGCTTCAAAGGAAAACCTTAAAATGGCCATGGAAATGCGAAACAGCGTGCATATATCATGTAAGTATATATGATCTCTGCTGGTGACCAGTGTCATGGGGAACAAATCTTGGTTTAGATGACCCAAAATAATGTCAAAGTAACCGTTGACATGTGACCTCCCCCCACCCCCCCCCCCCCATTCCCTCCTCCCAGTCATACGTTTCAAAGTTTCAAAGAGGAGCCGTGTTATCCGATTTTTTCTAGCGGCAAAGAACTGATCTCTATCGACCTTCTTCGGTTAACGGACATTCAACACTGTGATTGTCATTCTAGGAAGTGCACGAGTAGAGTAGGAAGTTCCGAGACAGCCTGATTTCTGTGACGGACTGAATGAGACGCAACGATTAGTGTAACCCGAGTCGACTGCAGCAGGTGAACGCGTCATCATAGAAAATCATCAAGTAACTGGGAATGAAGTAGCCGCTCTTCTGGACACAAGCTAAGGTCAAGTACACATCACGATCATCGATGTGTTCCCCTTACACTCAGTGTCTGGAAGCTGGGTACCACGGCAAGTAACATCATAACTTAAAGACGATCTGTTAATGCCTGTCAGGGATTGTTACCACGCTTTGAAGCAGAAGGTAAAGGTTTCCTAACGGAAATTGTTACTGCAAATTAAATCTTGCTTTACTACGACCAGTCATAACCAAAGAGATCTAGCCGGGAATGATGCCAGCCCTTCTCCACAAAACGTGTCTGCTAATGACAAAATGATTTCGTGTTTGACAAATAAATATCGTGTGTTGGGGGTGTCTTGTGTCTGATTAAATCACGTTGCAGCTTCAAAACCTGAACGAGCCTTATGCTGTTTTTTCTCCTCATTTTCTGTTTTAAAAATTATTTAAACTTGTGTCAATGCAATACATTTCATTATGTCATCATTTTACGAGAACCTCAACACACACACACACAAACACACTGATAAAAAACAGTAAGTAGCAAAAATACCACTCTAAATGCACACTTCTGATGTACGATAGAGGGTCATGTGAAGGGCGTGATGGAGGAGGTCAAGTGATGGGTAGGCTGTTGAAGTGGGTGGGGGGGGGGGGGGGGTGTTGACATGGACCGGTTGGAGGGCGTTGAAGAAGTGCAATATGGACGGATGTAATACGAAATAGACTTTAATTGTTAATCTGTCGTTGTCTCATTCAAACAGTTCCGTTTGACTGGCGAGTAGACAGCACGCACGTGTCTATCAGTCATCTATTGGTTCTCGTATGTCCATCCTAATTTCATGAGTTTTCTGGGGTGCTTGGATTGGCTGAATTAATCACATGGCAGGTCTTTGACTTTCGCTGACGTCGCCAGCAGTGCAGGGTTCAAATGCTGAAGTAGCATTATTATTTTTCTTTTCAGTTGTTTTTTCAAATCTGATCTATACATTACATTCAATTTTTGCGTCATTTTTTGATTTTCTCAGCAGGAAACAAAATGAATAGTCGTGATTAACAAACAGTTGTAAGCATGTTTAAACCTGGAACTTTATTTCGATTTAATCACACGATCTTATTTAAGAACATATTTATGTGTACTATCAGAGGGACATGATGCCAGGGTGTACACACGTGTTGGTATGACATAAGAGAAACTCTTCCATACACAAGAAGTGAAAGTGAAAACTATCGTTGTGAGAAACGTCAGCTTCACATAATGAACAGCTGTGATGTCTATTCTTGTACAGACGGGATCACGGGAACTTGTACTATCCAAAGTATTTTTTATTAGTAATTGAACTGTTTAAACAGAACACTGTAGCAGTGCGTGCTGTCATGGTAACATAGTCATGCTCAAATTATCGAAGTCTGATACTATGCCGACAGGACATTTTTACTTCTGCCTAGAATCAGGAGAGACGTAGTCTGATAGGATAGTGAGACAAAAACAAGACCAGAACGTGTTGGGAATGTTTATCTGCACGTAAGCCACCACTCTGCTAACGTGGAGACAGTATAATGAGGACAAAAAATATACTGTAACATGTAAAATTGTCACATTTTCTACGAGGAGAGTGTGACGACCAAGTAAAACTTAAATAAGAACTTACCGAAATTCGTTTAGTCGTGTCCCCACTCATTCTATCTCAAATGTATATAATCCAGTAATGGTGTATGTCATGTATTTTGAGGCGATATATATATAAATATATATATATATATATATATATATATATATATATATATATATATATATATATCATCATCATCATCATCATCATGTAGCATGTCCTTTGTAGAACGTGGCTTCCATCACAGTATGTCTGAAAGAAACACATTCCCTTGACAAAACTCCAGCCTCCGCCATATTTATACCCAGGCATTCCTGGATATATTGGTGCCACAGTCTACTTGGTCTACCCCTTCCTCTTTTACTTAACAGCATACCTTTCTTCGCTGTTCTCTCGAGACCTTTGTGTCTCTTGATGTGACCAAAGTATTTGCATTTTCTAGCCAAAATGGAATTGATAAACCAGTTTTATATATATATATATACACACACATACGAAGCCTGTTCACATAAAATAGACACGGCAAAAGAAGGTGCACGATTACCACAACCAGATTCTGGTGTGACTTACGAAGAGTATAAAAGGATTATTAGGGCCAGATACATGGCCAAATGGGAAACAGAACACACTGGCTACACAAAAAATGATGCATATTACCAGTTGAACAGAAAAGAGCAGGTCATGGTCTTCAGCACTGGCCACAATAGACTGAGGTACCACCTATTCTTCTTCTTCTTCATCGTACGCAGTCAGACAGTAACCATTATTTTTTCGAAAAAAGCGGTGGTCATCCTGAGGCTGTCGACACTGCCATAGAGCTTGTCTTGTGGTTCCACTGGTGATGGCCACATCTGCTCTCTCTGATCCTCGTATGTCGGGCAGTTCTGCAGCAGATGTTCAGCGGTCATTTTCCCGGTACCACACGGGCATTCGTCGGTACCACCTATCTTCAATTTGTTGAATAGGTGGTACCTCATTCTATTGTGGCCAGTGCGAAGTCTGAAGACAACGACCTGCTTTCTTCTGTTCAACTGGTAAAAGGCATCGTTTTTGGTGTAACCAGTATGTTCGGTTTCCCATTTGGTCATGCATCTGGCTTTAATAAGCCGTTTTGACTCTTCGTACGTCATACTAGTATCTGTTTGTGGTAGTTTTGCACCTTCTTTTGCCAGTCTGTCTGCCTCCTCGTTGCCTCGGATGTTGCAGTGTGATGGGACCCACTGTACCACTACCCTTTTTGGTGCGGACTGCTGGCATAGTTGACAGAGTACTGCTCTTAAGTCATTAAGCTCAGTGTTTTTCTGGCTTTTTAGCGCTGTGACTACGGCCAGAGCGTCTGTAAACAGGACTGTATGGCTTTCATTTTCTTTATGTGTCACCATTTCTTCCACTGCCACCCTCAGTGCCTCTGCCTCCGCTCTGAAATTGCTTGTGTACTTACCAGTAGCGAATGACAGTATTATTTTTCTGCCATTTGGAAGGTTCAGGAATGCTCCTGCCCCTCCGTTCTGTGAAGTTTTTTGTTATATAACCGTCGGTGTATGCATGGGTCCAGTCTATGCTTGGGTAGTTTTCCGATATAAAGCTGAGGGTAGTATCTCTCCTTTCTTTTTCAGTCTGGCAGTTTTTGTTTCTAATACCTGGTATATTTTCTACCACCTCTGGAAATATATCCTGCATCCAGGTAGGTTTTCGTACAGTAGTGATGGGCTTTGGTGTTGTTAGTGCGTTTATGGGATCTTCGTGCATCTTTGCTTTGAATATTTCTGCAAAGTTTCTCCGCTTTAGTTTCCCATTTCCCAGATTGTTTAGTCTCTGGTGCATTGGATGGTCAGTCAGTCTTCGGAGTTTCTCTGACTGCAGCTGGGCTCTGCAGTCTCTTCCATCGGTCATGGATTGCAGTTTTGTAATCTTTTCAAGTTCTACAATTTGCGTTGACTTCATGCTTCCTGTTATAACTCTCGTGGCTTGGTTTTGAAGTTTGTTAACTTTATCGAAGTTCGTCTTTTCTGCTGTTGTCCATGCCGCAATGCCATACTCGAGAACTGGTCTCACTCTTCCAGTGTACAGTTTCTTTAGTATGCTTTCGTCTGCTCCCCAGCTTGTGCCAGCAAGTTTTCTCATGATTGCCATTCTTTCTCTGGCTCTCATTCGGTTTCTCTCGATCTGACTTTTCCATGTCATGCGCCGATGAAATGTGATTCCCAGATAGTTCTGGTTGTCGTTTGGCTGCAGGAATTTGCCATTTAGACTCAATTTACCATCTATTCAATAAATCGAAGATAGGTGGCACTGACGAATGCACCTGTGGTACAGGGAAAATGACCGCTGAACATCTGCTACAAAATTGCCCGACATACGAGAACCAGAGAAAGCACATGTGGCCATCACCAGTGGCAACACTAGACAAGCTCTATAGCAGTGTCGACAGCCTAAGGATGGCAGCTGCTTTCTTCGAACAAATATAGGTTGACGTCTGACAACGTACGAAGACGAATAAGAAGATAAAATAGACCTAACTGGAAGAAGTGAACACACGTACGATGCGCATGATGGCGTCACTTCTGTTGCCAACCGGCAAGGTTTCAAAATTTCATTATCCTACGACTCATAGTTTCCTCAGCAGACTGTTGAAAACATTAAGCGTGTGATACGGAATCCGTCCAGAGTTGATCAGTTATTCGGTATTAAACAGCTGAAAGATGTAGACCAGTTGACATTCATCACAAAAACGAAGGCAGTGTTTGGTGACAAAAGGGTATCGAAAACAACAGTGACGAACTTGACAACGATGTTTAAAGAAGGACGGGAGTTAACGAAAATCTTCCGAGACCAGGTCAGGTGCATATTGTGGCGTCAAAAGATGCCATCGCCAAAATTGATGCAGCAATTCGGGTGGACCGTTGCTGGAGTTTACGTTCGCTAGCAGAATAATTCGCTGTGTCGCTAGGGACAGTTCAATGGTGAAGAAACGGAAGTATCGGAAGGTTTCGAACGGATTCCGTAACACACCCGCCATGTTTTTAACGATCTGCTGAGTCGGAAGATAATGACATTTTGCAAACTTGACGGTTGTTATGTGCTGTTAACATCCGAAGTAACGCCACCATGTATGCTCACGTGGCGTAGTTTGGCCCGGTTTAATTTGAATACGCCTCATGTATAATACAATTGTGTAAGACAGCAGGTGGGTTTCATACTTGAAGTAACATTGTGTGGATGGTAGGCTTGTGTCAAACACGTAATAACCAATGTGCAGAACAACTGACGTGTATATTATTTGATATTACGATATTTCTGTAAAATATACATGCATACACGCAATATGTGTGTACTTACAGTCATCAATACGCATTTTACATACATAAGTGTGTGTATGCTATTTTATGGAAAGATGTAAATATATCGATATATATTATATGAATGCTTGTTGTTCTTTGTTGCTGTTTAATGTCCCGCAATGAGTACGTTTGCCCCTGTGTGTGCCCTGAAGAGGGTTTTCAGTGGCGGGTTGAAGTAGCTTTCCTCACATTCTGAGCACACTGATGAAGATGGACAGCGATCCTCCATGCAATTGTGCTATGATTGGTTGCATCTGACATCAAATTTAGCAACGTACAGCAAGAAAGGCATGTGTTACCATGACTAGAATAGAACTACCATCATCCTAGGTTTATCTTTAGTAAGAGGCCGCTAACAGCGCTGCTCATCACCAGTATAATGTCGAAGACTGTCCAACTAATGGTCATGAACATTTATAACAAATTTACACATATTAGTGGTCTACTAAGTAAACATAAATTATGTTTGTGAAACAACCATGCCCAAGCAACAATAATATAAAAATACCTGAATGAATGAATTATTTATCCTCGAGGACACGAA
The DNA here is from genome assembly GCA_036924085.1 of Ariolimax columbianus. Taxonomy (NCBI): domain Eukaryota; kingdom Metazoa; phylum Mollusca; class Gastropoda; order Stylommatophora; family Arionidae; genus Ariolimax; species Ariolimax columbianus. Next base: position 15,138,819 of record JAVGWX010000014.1, read on the forward strand.
ATAGATGAGTGACAAGGAAAAGAAGAAGATGAATAGTTTATTTCAACTTTGTGTGGCCATCTAAACAAATCTGTATACATACTTTAAGTTAAGACAAAGAGAAGAACGTTGAGATAAACGGGTGACGGGTGTTCAAGATAATGAACACATGAACAGTTGTTCACTTTGATGGTGACGCCATATACTCGTGTTTTGATATGTGATTACATAAAGCAGTAACGGTAAATCATACCACGACAGGAGCACAATTGGATAGTAGGGCTGTTGTAAATTATGTTCTTTTGGTCCACTCAGAGATCCGTGATTTTGTGTCCGCCTAGTAATGTGAGCACCTTGTGTGATGGCAGTATGGTTCCTGCACAAACGTCTACACATAGAAGGTGCAGTTCAGAAAGCTTTCAGTCTGTGTAATGGTGTTTATCTAAGCCCCCACCTCTCACCATCCGCATCTAGCCATCCCGCCCCCCCCCCTTATACTGCCATCCCCCCTAATGCCTCATTTCTCTGCAGAACGAAATCGGTGTAGTAGAGTTCGCAATCACAAGTGTGCTACATGGGTTATACGTCACTACACCAGCGTGACAAAGGCAAAAGTCACGAGTGTGGTAAGATCAAAAGTCATGAGTGTGGTAAGATCAAAAGTCACTAGCTTAGTAATATCAGAGTTCATTAGTGTGGTACGGTCAGAGGTCACTAGTGTGGTAAGGTCAGAGGTCACTAGTGTGGAAAGGTCAGAGGTCACTAGAGTGGTAAGGTCAGAAGTCACTAGTGTTGTAAGGTCAGAAGTCACTAGTGTTGTAAGGTCAGAGGTCACTAGTGTCGTAAGGTCAGAGGTCACTAGTGTGGTAAGGTAAGAAATTACTAGTATGGTCAGATTAGAAGTCCCTAGCGTAGTAAGTTTAGAGGTCACCAAGGTAGTAAAGTCAGAAGTAAGACTAGAAAATGACATTGTAGTGTGGCTAGAAGTCAACAATTTAATAACGCTAGACATCACCAATGTGGTAAGGTTAGACGTCACTAATGTGGTAAGGTTAGACGTCACTTATACGGTACGGTTAGACGTCACTAATGTGGTAAGGTTAGACGTCACTAATGTGGTAAGGTTAGACGTCACTAATACGGTAAGGTTAGACGTCACTAATGTGGTGAGGTTAGACGTCACTAATGTGGTAAGGTTAGACGTCACTAATACAGTAAGGTTAGATGTCCCTAATGTGGTAAGGTTAGACGTCACTAATACGGTAAGGTTAGACGTCACTAATGTGGTAAGGCTAGACGTCACTAGTGTGGTAAGTTTAGACGTCACTAATGAGATAAGTTTTATGAGGACCTTGAGGCGCTCATCGCTGCAGTCCCCAAATCTGACAAACTGGTCATCCTCGGTGATTTTAACGCTAGGGTTGGCACAGACCATACAGCCAGGGAGGGGGCCATTGGCAGACATGGTATGCAATAGTAACGGACTGCTCCTTCTGAGGACATGTGCTGCAAATGAACTACTCATTACAAACACAGCTTTCCGACTTTCGATCCGAAATAGAACCACATGGATGTACCCAAGGTCCCGCCACTGGCACCTCATTGACTACATTATCATCAGACGTAGCGATCGAGCGGATGCTATGGTAACGAAGAGCATGTGTGGTGCAGAATGTTGGACCGACCATCGACTTGTCATTGCCAAGCTAAACTTCAAGATCCAGCCCAAAATGAGCCCACATGGAAAGAAACAACCGAGGAGGATAAATGTTTCTCAGCTGAAATACGAACCCACGAGAGGAGGCTTCCAGGAAGAGCTTGAGGGTAGACTATCTGGGCTTCGTTTTGAAAAGAACGACATCGAAGAGAACTGGGCATCATTGAGAAACACACTCTATGATACAGCTGTTAAACACATTGGCCCATTCACGCGCAAGCATAAGAACTGGTTTGATGAGAACGATCTGGAAATACAGGGCCTTCTCGATGCAAAACATGAAGCGCACAGGGAATACCAGAGAGACACACCATCTCCGGCAGCAAAAGCTGCCTTCAATACTGATCGCTAGGCTGTCCAGACCAGGCTTAGAGAGATGCAAGACTCCTGGCTCAGCAAAAGAGCTAACGAAACTGAGATGTTCGCCGAGCGTCAAGACACCAAACGGGTTAACGAGGCACTGAAAGCTCTCTACGGCCCGCAGCCCTCTAGTAATACTCCAGTTCGCAGTGCGGATGGGTACTGCTAACAGATAAGGTTCAGATTCTAGAAAGATGGGCAGACCACTTCTGCCACCCATCGTCCATAAATGAAGAGGCCATCCGGCGAATGCCGCAGGTGGAACTGAACCTGGCGTTGGATGAAGTCATTACTGAGGAAGAAGTCGACAGGGCAATCAGTTCACTATCTATAGAAAAAACTCAAGGAGCTGATGCAATACCAGCAGAGGTATATAAGACAGCTGGCCCATCCCTCACCACAAGGATCACTGAACTCTTCTGTCACATGTGGGCTGAAGAAAAAGTTCCGCAGGAGCTAAAGGACGCCTCAATCGTTCACCTGTACAAAAGAAAAGGCAACCGTCAGGAATGTGATACTCATCGTGGAATATCGCTACTCTCCGTAGCAGGCAAGATCCTAGCACGCTTACTGCTAAACAGGCTCAACAAACACCTTGAACAAAGCCACCATCTCCTAGAAAGCCAATGTGGATTCAGAGCCGGAAGAGGAACAGTGGACATGATTTTTGCCGCTCGCCAAGTACAAGAGAAGTGTCGAGAACAAAATCAGGCCTTGTACACCACATTTATTGATTTGACAAAGGCATTTGATACAGTTGACAGAGGAGGGCTGTGGATGATAATGTCTAAGTTTGGCTGCCCCAACAAGCTCATAACAATGGTGAAACAGCTACACGAAGGCATGTGTGCTCGTGTACTGGACAGCGGTGCAATCTCTAAAACGTTTCTAGTATCAAACGGAGTAAAACAAGGATGTGTACTCGCCCCGACTTTGTTCAGCATGATGTTCGCAGCCACGATGACAGATGCCTTCAGATCATTGGAGCTTGGCATATTCACAAAGTACCGCACATATGGCAAATTACTCAATTCCAGAAGAATGAAGGTCAAAACCAAAGTGGCAGGTGACATAATCAGGCAACTTGTATTTGCTGACGACTGCGCTCTAAAGAGCAACTTAGAACTGAACATGCAGGTTGGAATGGACGAGTTCTCTGCCGCATGCACACATTTTGGCCTGACCATAAATGCCAACAAAACAGAGGTCATGTACCAACCAGCACCAGGCATGCCGTACACAAAACCAGAGATTACAGTTAGCTGGCAGACGTTGAATGCCGTTGACAAATTCACATATCTGGGCAGCACGCTGCCGAGATCTGTCAACCTAGACGATGAGGTGGCAAGCAGAATAGCAAAGGCCAGCACAGCCTTTGGTAAAATGCGCTCGATGGTCTGGGCACGTCGTGGCATCAGCGTCAAGACCAAACTCAAAGTCTACCGTGCAACTATTATTCCAACCCTACTATACGCTTGCGAAAGCTGGACTGTATATTCTGGACATGCAAGGAGGTTAAATCACTTCCACACAGGTTGCCTGAGGCGAATATTCCACATCCGATGGCAAGATCGTGTCACTGACATCGAGGATCTCTCGAGGGCTAACATACCCAGCATCCATGCACTGCTAGAAAAAGCACGACTAGGATGGGCCGGACACCTCATCCGTATGTCAGACGAGCGGCTCCCAAAGAAGCTTCTCTACGGCGAGCTGAGAGAGGGATGGCGCGAGAGAGGGCGCCCAAAGAAACGTTTTAAAGATGGTCTGAAGGACTCACTAAAAAGTTGCCAGATAGACATCGACACCTGGGAATGTCTTGCGCAAAACAGATCTGACTGGAGAAGCGCAGTCAAATCGGGTGTAGCTGCCGGTGAAGAAGACCGTGTTGTGAAAGACCAGAGCAGACGCGGAAATCCCGAGCAGCGGGAACACCATCCCCTTCTACAAACCTCGTGTGCCCGATATGTTGCAGATGTTTTCGTGCTCGCATTGGCCTGTTTTAGCCACATGCGCACCCACACCCAACAGGGAAATATGTGACAAGGATGATGTCGGCGGTCCTCATCGACAACAATGGACAGCTATTATTATAATGTGGTAAGGTTAGACGTCACTAATACGGTAAGGTTAGACGTCCCTAATGTTGTACGGTTAGACGTCACTAATACGGTAAGGCTAGACGTCACAAGTGTAGTAGCGTGAGAAGACGACAAACCGTTGTGTTCAATAATATTCGACTTCAATCCACGATTCAATTAGCCCCAAAATATATACAGACCTACATCGCAGTGTGTCTGGAGCCTCGTTCTGTGTTTCCAAGCAAAATACTCCCCATACACTGCAGTAGTGAAAGAAGAGGTAACTTGTTATCCTGTTTATTTGATGAGTGTGACAAAAAATAAACAATGTGATTTGTACATGAGCGCTGTCATAAGTTAGAACTGACATATCAAACTAAAATTACCGTTAGAATGAGGCCATTAATACCTCCATAGACTTTTGTCAAAAGAAAGATAATGTTGATGGCCGTATGTTAATTGCCCTGCTCCTAGTAAGTAGGTCACATTTGTAGCATACGATCTGCTATGTAATGAATCCGGGTCACATACACATGTATCGAAATGTAGTGTCACATACACATGTATCGAAATGTAGTGTCACATACACATGTATCGAAATGTAGTGTCACATACACATGTATCGACATTGAGTGCCACAGACGCATGCTTCGAAATAGAGTTTGACAGACGCATGTATCTATATCTAGTGTAACAGACGCATGTATCTATATCTAGTGTCACAGACGCATGTATCTATATCTAGTGTCACAGACGCATGTATCTATATCTAGTGTCACAGAAGCATGTATCTATATCTAGTGTCACAGACGCATGTATCGATATGTAGTTCCACAGACGCTTGTATCGATATGTAGTGACACATACCCATGTATCTATATCTAGTGTCACAGACGCTTGTATCGATATGTAGTGACACATACCCGTGTATCTATATCTAGTGTCACATACGCTTGTATCGATATGTAGTGACACATTCCCATGTATCGAAATGTTGTGCCACAGACGCATGTGTCGATATGTAGTGCCACATAATTAATGTTTCGATGTATCGATACGCCCTGTCTTTAGATTGCTGAAAAGACGGTATCTCATTCTAATGTGGTCGGTGCGATGTCTAAAGAGTGTCAACTAATCTGCTATGTTAATCTGGAATGCACAGCCTATACACACACATATATATATATATATATATATACACCACAAGAGAAACATATAGTGTGTAACAGAGACATAGATATAAGAGCCAGTCAATAAGTATGGAACATATGCTAACCTTAAGGTTTATTTGATCCCACTATAAGTTACCAATTATGAAACTAAAAATGTTGTGGATCATGAGGAGGAGGAGACGATTCCAGTGACCATGACAACGACCTTCCGCTTTAGTCGATAATTATTTAAGTGGTTTGCGAACCGAATGTATTAGACACAAATTTGTGGTGTTGCTGAACGAGAGCACGGGACTCAAAGCCAGTTTCCTCGAAAAATTGCTTATTTCAGATTTTGAAAATTAAAAGCGTAGATTTAGTTGTCACACTTGCAGTAGAATGAATCTCTCTTTCTTCTTCTTCTTCTTCTTCTTCTGCGTTCATTCTCAATCTCCCGCTACCAAGTCCTGAACAGGGCTTTGCAAGTAGCAGGATGTAGTCCAGAGAACGGATTTGCGTTGTGTCGCTAGTTTACAGTTTGACTGCGATATTTGCACCTTTCGGTCCGACACATCCGTCTTCGGCAGGAATCTATCTTTAATCTCCAACACTACTTTAGGAAAGACAACTGTCGTGTCATGATGATTCGATACGCTACCATGCTTGTTGTTGCATAGCAACGTGCCGCGATAGTCCACGGGGAAACGAGTCGCTTTCCACCAAACATGTCACACTAATTTATTTACTTTTTTGTACCTGGCAAAGGATAATCCGGAAACACCCCAAGTGTGCAAGGATCCCACGTGAGGATAGGCGATTTGTTCTCACACTCGCATGATATGTGAGTATGGCCAGTTTAAACTAGTTTCACACGATAAGGTGTAGACATGTGCGAGGTGGTAAGGGAGCCAGAACGGTAGCTATAACTGACACGCTGGTAGGCAATTACAAGGGTATCCTCAGGACAGGGAAGCTTTCAGACGTCAAGCATGTGGTGGGCTTTAGTTAAAAGTTACCCTGGCAGAGGCAGCGTAGTAGCTTGAAAAACAAGAGGGAGTGGCTGCAAGATTGAGGGTGACAACGATAATAATGTGGGGCTGTATGTTTAAATTAGATGGTTATGAAAGGGCCAGGACACATGGAGACAATGACATAGCGAAGGTTTGACTCATGAAAGAAAGTTATGTTAGGTAAATAGTACTGCTGAGTCAAGTTGTTAACACATTCAATGAAAACGTGAACCTAGGAAAAGCTATAAATACCAATACAGTCATCGATGTGTTGTTAGTACACAGGGGAGAGGAGCCCTGCTGGAAAATCAAATTAGACTTTCCACATGGCCACCCATAAATAAACAGGCTTAACAGCGGTATATCCTGGAGCGCACAGTTGAACAGATAATACTGCTTTAAACGCCTGCACATTTCTTGTCAAATTTGTTTAAAATGTTGGTTATCATTGGTTCTCATTTCTGGATTTGAGAATAAAAATTTGTTTGTACTTACGTTGTTGACATTGACATACATATCATGTAGCTGCATCCGCACTTCTGATCGAGCATTTCACGTCAACATCTCAGTTCCACTCGTCCATAGCCATACTTCGTATGTTGTCCATATTTGGCTCATGGTTATCGATTCAGGGAACAATAAACTGAAGATAGGTGGCACTGACGAATGCACCTGTGGTACAGGGAAAATGACCGCTGAACATCTGCTACAAAATTGCTCGACATACGAGGACCAGAGAAAGCACATGTGGCCATCACCAGTGGCAACACTAGACAAGCTCTATGGCAGTGTCGACAGCCTCAGGATGACAGCTGCTTTCTTCGAACAAATACACGTTGACGTCTGACAGCGTACGAAGAAGAAGAAGAAGAAGAAGAAGATTCAGGGAACACTGTTATTCTCGACCTTGTCTTGTGTCGACTTTTTATCGACATTCTCTTCCAACACCTTGACGGTTCTCTGCATAAGGCAAGTTCTATCTAATTCCAGTCATAAGGGGATATGATGGCGTGCATATATTCGTTGTTGCTCCAGACTAGTGTTATTTGTTGCTGAGTATGTTTCGGGCAAGTAATTCTTTGTTGTCGATGGTGTTTCGGGCAAGTAATTCTTTGTTGTCGATGGTGTTTCGGGCAAGTTATTCTTATTTGATGATGGTTTTCAGATCACTCGGTTTCTAGTAGAGGATGGTATTCTAGACAAACAACTCCTGTTTGATGATGGTGTTTTAGACTAACAGTTCCTTGTGTGTTATGGTTCTTTAGACCAATAGTTCCTGGTGGATGATGGTTATTTAGACCAACAGTTCTTTGTGTGTGATGGATCTTTAGACCAATAGTTCCTGGTGGATGATGGTTATTTAGACCAACAGTTCTTTGTGTGTGATGGATCTTTAGACCAATAGTTCCTGGTGGATGATGGTGTTTTAGACAAACACTTCCTTGTGGGTGAAGGTGTTTTAGACCAACAGTTCCTGTTTGATGATGGTGTTCTAGACCATCAGCTCCTGGTGGATCATGATGTTTTAGATCAACAGATCCTGGTGGATGATTGTGTTCTAGACCAACAGATCCTGGTGGATGATTGTGTTCTAGACCATCCCCTGCTGTTTGATGATGAGTTCTGTGCAAACTGTCGTTATTGGCTACTGATAGTGTTTGGCCAGAAATTGGACGAATCATTCCTAAACAGATTGTGTAAAAGATGACAATTTGAACAGTTTGTGTTACTCTCATCTCGACGCACGACACATAATAATAAATATAAACTTCCAAGCGATCGTCAAGCTGCTCTACTGCGCCTAAGAGTCAATACAACTTCTTAAAACAATGCTTCAGGTTGTGCAAATAATGAAGTAATTTAGCTTGTTTGTCTTCAATATAATTTGAGTTGTCCGTATCGTCATTTATGAGACCATTTCAGTAAATGGATAACAATTGGCTGTTAGAAATGATTACATGATAACATGATTAAATGATGTTTGAAGTTGAAAATAATTTATTTTTGCTCTTACATTGTGCCTAATTTCTCAACATAATTCCCATCAATATTAATGCACTTATCACATCGCTTTATCAGTCTACCATAACCTTCAGCTTTGGTCTGCTGCTTCAGCCACATTTATCCTTCTTGTTCAATCTCGCCGTTTTTCACCAGATGTCTCTCGCCGAGGTGGGGGTAAGTGCAGAAACATGTGCTAGGTCCCATCATCTGTCCTACTCGTGACATAACTGCAGCTTTTGCAACCTGGACAGGACGTCTAGGTCTGGTCTTGTCAGCAATGTTTGAGCGTTTTTTAGATACTTTAAAGAACCAGTTGTGGGCCGTAATCAACAATATTTAATTATGAATTTCATTTGAAGAAAGCCATCTTGCGCCTGGTCTTTGCTTGTACACTCTGTGAGTACAGACGCCATTTTCTGTATGAGCTACAGACACGTATGTGACACCTAGCGTCTGCTACTTAAAATAGTAACAAAGATGGTTGTTGTTGTAATACAATGATTCAGTTTCAAACTACCAACTGAATTTATCAGCTATCTAATATCAGTGTTTGACCTACTTACTGACTTACACTCGTATGTCTGCATGTTCCTGGCTTGTTATTACAATGTATCCCTTGCATTCATTTTCTGGTCTACACTAATCACAGCTCACCCATGATTATACTTACAACCAAGGAAAGGTATGGGGCATTCGCCAGTTGCAAATATCATAATCTTGTAATAATTTGGCATTCTATTTTCATTGATTGCAATTCGAAATACAAATAATATACACATGTATTGATAATGCAAAAATACTAAACACGATAAGTTACAACAGTACTAATACAAAAACCAACCTATTATCTTTGCTCTGATGTACAGAGCTGTTCGATATTTGTTTACAAATCCAAGACACGTTTTAAGAAAACTCGTTTATTTGATTCAATCGCACTCTCTTGCACGACACATGGAAACCGTTGGTGGATCTGTAACGTTTCGTGGAATACTTGGTGTAAAATTTGGTGTATATGATTGTTATCAATCACGCATCCTTTGAAACGCGATCTTCCTCAGCACTGCATTCACAAAGACAGTATAAAACACCCGCTAGACTTTGTTGTGGGACTAACTCTTGTTTGAGATCGTGTCCCACAAAGATTTTCTTTCCGAGAAAGGAAACATTCGCTGCAGTTATTAATAGTAACAGCAAAGCCAAATTGTCTTTCTTGTATATTCGTGCTGATATCAGCAATGATTGATACAACATGAATCACTATGACTGCAGTCAGAGTCAACACATATAACGTCTGAAATACAATTGTAGTAGACATTACAATTTCAACTGTATATTCTTTGACTTTCTGGTAATCTTCGCACATGGCATACATGCGTTGTTTAGTTGATCAAATCACTAGTGACATTTATAACAACTTTTTATACGTTAGTTTACAAACTATACAATTGCCGTGTATCCATGATAACATGATACCAGATCTACAAGATGATACGGAGGTTTTATACATTTATGCTACCCACTCAAACACGAGACATATACATACATCTGAAACTTGTGCAGACATCAACTGAGCGTTTAACACGGTAACTCTCTAATAGTTCAGGTGTTCGTTAGATACATCCTAGTTTGTGTTACTGCCTCAGTCGTAATTCTCACAGTGGGGTTTGTTGACATGGCAACACGTCTGATTAACATCGAACTCGCATCCCCGCCTGATAAGCCCGTTCATTGCGCCTATACACTCATTGCATACACATCCATCGGCTTTCAGAGTAATACCAGTCATAGTTGCCATTGGAACTTAATGAATGGTTTGTCTCTGGCGATGGTGCACATTAATTGTCTGGCAATGTATTGATAGCAGTATAGATAACCCTTTTCTCCTTTCATGACATCTTGTTTGTGGTGAACTGTCCGGCACGCTGTACCTGCTTCGTCATTCATTAAATATTTGAATTCTTGTGATATCTGCATGTCTAATTATATATGTCTGCATATCTGTTCCATTTAGGCTTAGACTTCGTCAGTATTTATCTTTGTTTTATTTACGTCAATCGAATCTTTTTAGAAGAAGAAAAAATGAGGATGCTGCAAATTTGTATGACATTCAAAGGTTTAGGTCACTTGTTATGTTGTTGGACGTAATAGAAGAACGCGGATTGCGTCTTTACAGTTGACATCAATGTCTGTTTTCACTTGGCATATGATAGCAACAGAATCATGTCAATTAATGACATGAAACTTACAATATTTTCTAACACAAAGGGGAACATATGTAAGAGGTAATTTAGGAAAGAGTCAATACGTATCATTATGAAACAACTGGCAATTATATCGACCATTACCTGGTGCAGTGAGATGGATCCGGTGATTACTATTTCCAATTAGATTCCCGCTAGTCATAACCCAAGGCAAATAGCTTTTTACTTCTGCTTAGAACAAATTTCATCTTACAATTTTAACGAAGCTTGTAAAAACAATGTTTTTTTTTAAAAACCGACCACATTGCTTTTACAAATAGAAGATGTACAGTTGTAACATTCATATGTGAATTTGTATTCTTTCTAGTAACTTATGTGTATTTCTTCAAGTTCCTAGGCAAATAATGTATTTTATTATTTATAGCATCTTTCTATTTAATTGTTCGTACACTGTCGAGTATCTACTTGTTAAAGAGTCAGTAGTAGACCAATTATATTGTGGAGTGTCTACATGGTGTATAGCTAGTGGTGAACACGATCCATGTATCAACTATAGTCATGTTATAAACATCAGTAGTAAATGCGGTCCATGGACAACAATTAGCATTTTATAAAATCAGCATTTCACATAGTACATTGTCGACAGTCGATTGGTTATTGAATCAGTAGTACCCCCGGTTGTCGACTGTCTATATGTTGTAAAGTCAACAGTACACACAGGCTGTAGTCGACTGTCTACATATAGTAGAGACAATAGCCCACACTTTCATGGTCGCTTGTCTAGATGTCAACTAGTGAGCTGTATAGTCGAATGTCTACATGGAACCGATTCAGTAGTACATACGTTCTGTAGTCATCTGTTATGTTATAGAGTCAGTAGTGTACTCAACTGCCATCAGACTAGTGCGTGAACTTATTATTATTATTAATGCAAACATTCATTTATGAACAGTCTACAATGTATACATGGTGTTGTGCCCACGATCAATAGTTGACTGCTACTGGTTATACATTCAGTAGTACACACGGTCTATGGTCGACTGTCTGCAGGTCACAGTCAGTAGTACAACCGGTCTATGATCGACTGTCTGCATGTTACAGTCAGAAATACACACGGTCTATGGTCGACAACCTCAGGTTAAACGATTAATAGTTGACGCAGTCTATGGTCACCTGTCTACATGTCATTGAGCCGGAAGTACACCAGTTTGTGGTCGTCTGTCAACACATTACTTTTAAAGTAAGTAGTAAGCCAAACCTGTGGTCAACTGTTTGCATGTTACAGAGTCATTAGTCCACATAGTTGTTGATAGACTATATTTATGAATTATAAAGTGAGTAGTACATTCATGAAATGGCCCCTGTCTATTTACAGAGTCAGTATAACAGTCGATTCACGTTCAATTATCTCAATATTATTCACGTATTAGAGCACATGTTTCATGGTTAACTGTCTACATACCACACACTCAGTAGAGCACATGTTTCATTGTTGACTGTCTACGTGTCACACAATCAGTAGGGTACATGTTTCATGGTTGACTGTCTACATGTCACACACTCAGTAGAGCATGTTTTTATGGTTGACTGTCTACATGTCACACAATCAGTAGAGCCCATGTGTCAGGGTTGACTGTCTACATGATGTTTAGTACGTAGTACACCGGTTCTATGGTCAACAAGCTATATACTGCAGAGGCAATAGTATTCGCGGTTCATTGCCAATTGTCTTTAGGACATAGAGTAAGTCTTAACCCGGTTCTATTATTGATTGTTGACATAGTACAGAAGTAACAGCGTATCTGGTTGATTTTTTAAAATAATATAGGTCTTCTCTATTGTTGAATGTGAACATGTTATACAGTCAGCAGGACGTCCGTTTCAATGTTGAAGGATGAGTTGTAAGTTTGTTATATTGTTGATTGTCTACATGTTATAGGGTCAGCTGTACGTTGTTATATTGTTGGCGGTCTACACGTTATATGATGAGTTGTATGTTTGCAATGTTATCAACTCTGCGTTATATTGCTGACTGTGTACATGCTATATTGTTAGTAATACTTACTTTCTGTTGTGGAATGTCTACATTTTATAGAGTTAGCATAACGTACGTTACAAGTTGACTGTCTACATGTTATAGAGTTAATAGGGCGTCCGTTCTATTGTTGACTGTCTACATGCTGTAGAGTGAATAGTACTTGCGTTATATTGTCGACTATCTACATGACATACGGTTAGTAGTACTTCCGTTCTATTGTTGACTGTCTACATGTTATAAGGTTAGTAGTACTTGCGTTCTATTTTCGACTGTCTACATGTTTTAGGGCTAGTAGTACTTCCGTTCTAATGTCGACTATTTACATAGTGTAGGGTTAGTAGTACTTATAATCTAATGTCGACTATCTACATAGAATAGGGTCAGTAGTACTTCCAATCTATTGTCGACTATCTACATAGTATAAGGTTAGTAGTACTTCCAATATAGTGTCGACTATCTACATAGTATAAGGTTAGTAGTACTTGCAATATAGTGTCGACTATCTACATAGTATATGGTTAGTAGTACTTCCAATCTAATGTCGACTGTCTACATGTTATATGGTTAGTAGTGCGCCGCGAAACAATTTTCCTAACATCATGTTTACATAACTAGATTAGGAGCATTCAATATTTGAATTCAGTGTTAAGGAAGTCACATGTGTGGATGACAAGCTTAATCTGATTAAATAATATACATGCCAACAATCTCTCTTCGATGGAAATATTTGATACAGCTCTTAACCACTCTGCGCTGAACGAACCTGAGGCAGCAACACGCTTTATGTGGGCAGTTATCAGCAACCAGCAGCTACGACTTATTCTGGTTGTGTCAACTGTCATCATGTCCTGCTTTATAAGCCTGTTTGGCACAGCAACCAACGTCATAAACTTGGCCGTGTTTTATAAACAAGGTTTGGATTCAAGTATTAATATCACATTTTTCGCTATGGCCATCTCTGATCTGTGTGGTCTGATTATACAGTTGTGGCTTACCATTTGTGTCAATCCTCTGTTTGAGAGGTCAGGTTTTCCCATAATGCCCATGGAGTTTCAGTACGTGACTGGAGGTGTCCCTAGAGTTGTGTTCTCAAAGATTACCTGTCTGATCACCGTGTACGCCACAATGGAGAGATGTCTGTGTATAGCTTTTCCCTTAAACGTCAAGCAGATGGTAACCCCCAGACGAACTGCCACAGTTATGTTTGTTATATACAGTCTAACCTGTATGTCTCTCGTCCCATTGTACTGCACCACTTTTATTGGCTGGAAGTTTTATCCGTCCAGAAATAAAACTCTAATGGGTCTAATCTTGGCCAGTAATAGTGAAACGTTGCAAGAATTCGTTTATATTCTACAAGCTTTTATGGGACTAACCTCGTTTATTTCTGTGGTGATATTTACAATCATTTTAATCCGGAAACTGGGACAGAAAAGCACTTGGCGGCGTGCGGCGAATGCAGACCAGGCCAAGTCCGGGTCTATGTCCAACAGAGACAGGAGAACCATGAGTATGGTTGTTCTCATCGCTAGCATCCTCATTTTGTGTTATACCCCTAGCTTTATTTTGCTCGTAGTTACTTTCTTTTTATCTGAATTTAGTATCCTTGGACGCTACGTCAATTTATACATCGCCTTATGGGCAATCGGATTTTTATTTGAAACAATAAACTCTAGTGTAAATATCTTCTTGTACCTGAAGATGAGTACAAAGTATTGGGACACTTTTTATGAGATAGTTTGTTCGTTTAAAGAGTTGGAAGATAAGTGAAGTATGCTTTTGGTTGGTTTTAGAGATAATAACAGTCGAGTGATACCGGGGATGAAACTGACCCCTTCCTATCTTGCCTCAAAAGACGACTAATGAGAGTTTATTTTTGGGTTGGCTTGCTCATCGTGTAAAATATATTGCCATTAAAATAAGCCACTGTAAACTATATCATGCATGCTTCATGTAGTGTGACTAGTTGCAGTTAAAACGTAGCTTTCATATTTGTGTTAAAACGTGTAGGATTGAAAGTGGTTCAATGCAGGATTCATGTTAAACGGGTAAATAAAATGAATGGATAATGGTGATGTGAGTATTATAAAATAAACAGCGATATCAATTAAATATACACATTGAGCAAATTAGTTGATAATTATAAGACAAAAAATACGCAATGTTATCAGTCTGACTGCCTTTTTATGAGTCTGGCGCTTTTGTATTAATGAAGGGTGACTAATTGGTGGTAACATATTAATGAATCTGTTAACCTCTTATGTATACCAAGATTAAGGCATAGGTATGCACATTCATTCAATGATTAGTATACTACCACAGTTACTACCCACCTAAATGCACGTTAAAGACGTCATCTTAGTTCATCATGACAAGTACGTTATGTAATATTGTAGCGTAGTTTACAGAGAGGCTGCAGAATATGTACAATTAGACCAGTTTCATCTGGTTCCAGTATATCCCGTTTTTAGGACACGGTGTGCTGGCCCTGTTCGAGTCTCATTCTCTCAGCCAGGTTGCACGAATGCAGCCTGTTTTCAGGACCAGCACTTAGAGGCGGATGAGATTTATGGGTAGCTCTGGTTGGTTGACCTTGACACAAGCCGTTATCTGTGAGTCTCGTTCACTTCCACTTTGCCACATCCTCTCCCCGCCCCCTCGCCCCTCACCTCCCCCCACCGCCCAATATCATAAACAAGTGTTCTTGCTCTAAAGATGAATGTCCACCAATAATCGGTCAGTTGTCCAGTCTCACACTCACTTCTTCTTTGTTTTCATCTGAATCATGTCTGATCACAGAAGCAAGTTGGCGGTTCGCCATTTGCGGAAATGTCTGTCTGTATATATTCGATGCTGTTGCAGTGGGTAGGAAGAATTTTGTTTGGTAGTTTAATTGACATGACTACATTGCTATTCCCAAGCAATCGTCACGTATGACCTGCTGGGAATGTAGAAGTGGACCTAATGGTTGACCCCCGTAATCACCTGTGTGTTAGCCGGCTAGGGAAGATAACTTTCCGTTACTATCTACACAGGGAGGAGAACATTGTGCTATTAACTGACTAGGGAAGATAACTTTCCGTTATCTTCTGCCCCGCTAGGAGAACATTGTGCTATTAACTGACTAGGGAAGATAGCTTTCCGTTATCTTCTGTCCCGCTAGAAGAACATTGTGTTATTAACTGACTAGGGAAGATAGCTTTCCGTTATCTTCTGCCCCGCTAGAAGAACATTGTGCTATTAACTGACTAGGGAAGATAGCTTTCCGTTATCTTCTGCCCCGCTAGAAGAACATTGTGCTATTAGCTGACTAGGGAAGATAGCTTTCCGTTATCTTCTGCCCCGCTAGGAGGACATTGTGCTATTAGCTGACTAGGGAAGATAGCTTTCCGTTATCTTCTGCCCCACTAGGAGAACATTGTGTTATAAGCTGACTATTGAAGATAACTGTCCGTTACTATCTTCCAATGGATAAGAAATTTGTGTTATTAACTGGCTAGGGAAGATACCTTTCCGTTTTTATCTGCCCAGGACAACTATGTGTTATTAGCTGGCTATGGATAATAACTTTGTATTACTGGTCAGAGAGGAAAACGTTGCGTTATTTGCTGGCTAGGGTGGAGAACGTGGTATTATTAACTGACTAGTTTGTAGACATTTGTGTTATTAGCTGACAAGGTAGAATACATTCTTGATATTAACTGGCTAGGAATGAGAACGTTGTGTTGTTAGCATAACGATCAACATGGTCATTAATAACTTTATGATACATATTTGTTGTTTATACAGCACGAGTATTGCCATGGGTGCGAACATACATTGATGATCAGTGAATATGTTTGTAGATTTTCACATCAAGTTTTATTGTGAACACGTGGTATTTGGTGTCATTAATATTCAAATAAAGTTACACGATGGAGTTTGTTTTTCTTTTTTCTGTTTTGATATATCGCCGGAGCACAGCGTAATCAAATACAAGTTGAACATACTGATACAGTCTACCACTTCATGTCCTCGATTAGAAACTGGCTGTATCACAGCAGTCTAGCAATCAAGGTGGGGATGGACACTGTTATCCCCAAATTGGTGAGCTTACTGAGGAGCATTACATTGAACTACAGACAGGAGGACACATATACACTTTCTCAAATATGCCTCGGGTCTAGGATGAGCTACTGAAACCTTCTACCAACGAAACGCGTCAATAGTGAACTCAACTCAGCAGAGCGCTCCTAGCAACACCATTCTGGCATTTACGTGATGCTCTTGTCAATATGTGATGGTCCTTGCCAGACACACTTTGTTTTATGCTGGGTTGTCAAGGTGCAATCATTGTGTACTCAATATGTACTGGTGAAGTTATTGTGTAGACATTGTGTACTGTATTTTTAAAGTGGAGTTATTGTACACTCAATGTCAAGGGTGTTGAATCGATCATTGTGTTTCTTAATCTCATCGATGTTGGCATACCTCCAAAGAGGGATCATCGATGTTGGTATACCTCCAAGGAGGGATCATCAAGTTGGCATACCTCCAAGGAGTGATCATCAAGTTGGCATACCTCCAATGAGGGATCATTGATGTTGGCATACATCCAAGGAGTGTTCATCGATGTTGGATACCTCCAAGGAGTGATCATCAAGTTGGCATACCTCAAAGGAGTGATCACCAAGTTGGCATACCTCCAAGGAGTGATCATCGATGTTGGCATACCTCCAAGGAGGGACCATCGATGTTGGTGTACCTCCAAGGAGGGATCATCGATGTTGGCATACCTCCAAGGAGTGATAATATGAACTATTCAATAACAAGACCTGACTAGTAGTGTACTGAACTAGAAGGTTCCTTAATGTTGGGCAGGTTCACGGCCAGTGTAAATGTGCCTGAACGATTTAAAAACTAAAGGTGCACATACACATTCATACAATACCATATGAAGAAAATTGCCAGTAACTGACTTTAAACTTTAATATTATGATTATCCATGTATCTGCTATTTGATCTTGGTCAAACACAGCTAGAAGCAACGCATGAGCTGCAGTGGTCAACGACCCATAGCTGGCTGCTAGCGTCAGGACCAGCGAACCAGAGCTCAAAAGACCCTTCTACGCCTCCACGCGGTGATCCTGGATAACATGCTGCAGCAGGGCAGACTGGCTAAGGAAAAGGGATCGAAGAGAAAATGCTAACCCGGTGCTAAAATAATGCTTGCTGAAGTCGGATGTGTTGGACCGAAAGGTGCAAATATGGCAGTCAATCTGTAAACTACGACACAGCGCATTCCGTTCTCTGGACTACATTCTGCTACTTAAGCCCTTTCAGGGTTTGGTAATGGGAGATTGAAAACGAAAGAAGCCAAGCCAAGCCAAACGCAACTAAAGGAGTAACCAGGAGAAGTTAATATTTGCCTGCAAGACAGGACTGCTGCAATGGAAAAAAATTTACCATACATTTATTTTGTTTCTTAATGTAAGAGAGCATAATGCAAGCCTTCTAAACTATGTTCTTTGTACAGAAGTACGTAGATAAACCACAACGGTCTGTTCTATTATAGTTTTGTGTCAGCCATATAGGTATTGCTGTATATGTGATTGTTTCTGCTTAAATATATGTCTGGTTAATAATATTTGTCATGTCAGTATACAGTCGTAGTCTATGTTTGTTTTAGTACATGATGTTTAAGTCTACACAGAAGACGTTTATTACTTAAGACAGGAAATGTATGACCTCCAGCACGGTTCATTGTCCGGGAACCAGCATCTTCACAATGTTGATATTAACATACATGAATGTTGATTGGCATCCCTACTTCTGGCATACTGCATTATACAACGATACTGAATATTCGGAACATTCCAGATATATCTTCGTCTTCATGAAGGAAACATATGGTAACAACTGGAGATGGCCCTTTACAGGAAGCCTACACGCAAGTACAATGTGCTCTCTGGCAGAAGTGACGCGTTTTGATCCATATTATAAGGCTGATAACCTCATGCACAACCCACCTTAGTCGACTCTCTCGCCGCACATGGAAGTTTCAGTGGTTCTATTATTTGCTCTCTGGCTTCAAAACATGTGCTCAAATAGTATATTATCTACCAACAAAACATGTTCTAAAATAGTATACTATCCCATAACAAAACATCTTCTCAAAGAGTATATTATCTACCAAAGAACGTATTTTCAAATAGTATATTATTCACCAACAAAACATCTTATCAAATAGTATACTATCCACCAACAAAACATGTTCTCAAATAGTATACTATCCCATAACAAAACATGTCATAAAATAGCATACTATCCACCAAAGAACATATTTTCAAATAGTATACTATTCACCAACAAAACATCTTCTAAAATAGAATACTATCCACTAACAAAACATGTTCTCATGTAGTGTACTATCCACCAACATAACATGTTCTCAAATATTATATTATCCACCAACAAAACATGTTCTCAAATATTATATTATCCACCAACAAAACATGTTCTCAAATATTATACTATCCATCATCACACCGTGTTCTCATTAACCTTCTTTAGGTTAACGACATCACATATATATATATATATATAGTGACACCCTTTGTGCACTACTGGTTTATGTTGACTGATGTATCATTAGGTGTTTAAGGCCTGTTTGAGCTGCTAATTGTCCTAGTTATGGGCTACTATATTATGATCCCGTGCTACGATCACGTTGATAAGTATAATATTTGTTACACTGGCCTCAGTTATATACTGTTTACTGATGACACACAAACTAATCTATCATTGACCAGCCAAAACGACCATAGATCAAGGATTACGCTATATTTTTACTTGCGATCCAGGCCCGGTTAATTCAAAGTTCTCAACGCATCAGTGGCAGTTTGGGCAGACCTTGCAGAAAGAACAAACACAAAAACTGTCGTACATATGTTTTGTCATTGCTGGGGTAGTCGAGGGGTTGTAACGGGTGAGATCTACAGGCCGTTTTTCTACTGCTACCACCACGTCGTGCGTTGCCTATGTTTGTTCATTTCACCTCCAACATAAAAAAACAACATCTGCTTTACCAGGGAATCGATCCGGGGCTTTGCTAGTGGGCAGGCAGGCATTGAAACAATTCGGCCACGTTCTCCATCGTTCAGATCGGCCTTCAAATACAATTGTCGAAACAAATATGCACATGTATCAGTATGAATAGGATAGATCAATACTTTCAATTCATAAAAGAAAACAAAAACGTTTGAAAAATATCTAAGAAATATATGAAAGTATCAATTGTTTTAATTCCGCTTCAATATCTCTATTGACTAATGGATATTAATTTTGATTTACAAGTTACATTGATGATATGTGGTGCATTTAACGAGAGGTTTGACAAAGGTTTTTCTGTTCAAATTATGTTTTTATTTAAATACACAGCTCCTATCTTTATCAAACCTTGAGTCAATGTAGATTATTCAGCGTGAATTAGAATGTAGTGAAATGATGGGTGGACCAAATTAAACACCTCGTAGTCCGTAAATCAACACATTGGTGAGTCTTTAGATGGAGAAAATAAACTCTTTGGAGGGTCTGAATTAATTCATTGGATCGTCTGATTAAACACCTCTTGAGGGTGGTTGTGAATGATGGAGGTGGGGGAGATGGCAGTGTCGGAATTAAACACCTTGTATGATCGGATGATTAAATACAATGGAGCGCATGATTAAACACCTTTGACGCCTAGATTAAACACACAGAAGTATAATATGAACCCCCCCCCCCCCCCACCCCCCTGATCGGCTCAGACAGTTCTCTAGAAACCCGTTACGGGCGCTATCTAACTAGATCCAACCAAAATTCAGTTTCATTTCCGAGACTTTCCACGTGTCAAACCAGCGGCGTACCCTGGGCGTCCGATGGCAAGATTACATCCCCAATTTGTAAGTTTCTTCTAAAACAGGAATCTCGAAACCAATGGACCGACGCCGAGTCTCTTTATATTGTTCTGTCTAACGACTGGACTAAGAATCCACGTTCCACAAAGATTTATAAATCGTTCCTTAGCGTCAATAGACTTCCCAAAAGATTAACGAATGAAATATAGAAATCAGAACATAGCAATTAGAAGATGTACATTTCGTAATACCATTCAAATCATTCAATATGAAATTTTAATGCAGGAGAAAAACGGGGGGGGGGGGGGGGGGGGGTGTGCGCGCTACACGACATATCATATAAAACACAATCATTAAGAATTAAATTTGTACAGGAAATAATCAAACATCCAAATGAATACCCCCATGTCCCATTATTACTTGGGGTTACGAATAATTCAATTATGTAAACTAAATAATTCCATTCCCCATTGTTTTAAATATATTCCCATCGTTTATAAACAATGCCTAAAATACATTACCGGAGACGAAACAATACTTTCTCAAAAACCAGATACTTTAATTTAAAAAAAGCTAATATTATGACAAGAACCCTCTCTGAAAGATAACATTAAATCATATTCTCACTAGATTGCACACACTTAAAATATCACTCCGCATTAAATTGTAGTTACCTACATATTAAGTTTTGGAATCACACCAACACGTAAATAACAACAAAATTAGTTACGGCTTATAATATCAAAATGCCAACTATACAAAACAAACTCACTAGACAGAAACCCATTTATTTGTTCTATGTAAAATTGGATGAATTATAAGTAAACACACACAAATAATGGTAGACATGTTTAGAGCGATTACGCTACATACACTTCCATGGACAGACAGGGACATTCAAAAGAAACTATTAATAATTTTAGTAGAATTTAAACTACTAGTATGGGCATGCCGAAGTAAGGCGCTATACTACAGGAACACCTTCAACTTAGGCAGTTCCCTCGTGCTGTTTGAAATAAAAAGTGAGTGTTTTGCCCAGCTGTTTCACGAGCTATGAAGCGTCTGGGTAAGTAATACACTCTCTGCCAGGGAGACAGCCCCAAAAATTAATAAGAGTGTGGACACGGATATGAGTGCGTATGTGTGCACACAGGGGGGGTGTGTTATACGTAGTATGTATGTGTGCATGTATATAAGTATGTCTGCATGTATGTGTATGTATAAATATATATGTATATCAAGTGGATATACGAGTGTCTGTAATGTATAAGTGCATAGAACGATTTAATATATTTATACGTGCACATCCGAAGTATAAACAAGTTGTACATACGGCAGGAGAGGAATGAAATTATGCACGGAGACAGATACGTCCCCGTTATACTTGAGTGCCTCCCCCCCCCTCCTCCACAAACCTCTTTTAATAATGGTGTACTCACTCTGATGTATACCTGTTCAGTTAACAACTTTAATTGATATGTATATAATTTCATGTCTCTAAAAGAGATTCTAGTACGCATGTTTTGATTGAACCTTGATTAAAAACCTTCAAAACGAATACGTGTTTACACCATCGTTGGCCGACAAAGCATATTTCTATCACTTCTTTCTAGTGACACGACACAAATACACATCCTTGTTTTTACTCGCACGTGATGACGAAAGGGCATTTGTGTCGCTGAATAGATAACAACAACTCGCCTAAAAATAATATGTATGTCTAAACACATAAATATAAAATGTATGTTCATGAATGCACATATAAATGAAACGTGTCTGTTCATATGTATGTATACGCATATAATCTGTGATTTCATGTAGCAGTGCTTTTATTTGTAAGAACAAACAGAATTGATAAACATGATAACCGCTGCGTAATTACACGAAACATGCATATTGGTAAGAAAATGATCTAGGTCACTGCAATAGTTTCTGCAAGTAGCAGTTTGAGGTCCAGGTGTTTGTGTTTGATTTCCGTATAATCCATTCTCATCTGTCTGTGTATTTGACCAGTAAAAATGTTACATTTTTAAGTTTGATCACCTCTAATGTATGCTTTGTTATTTCTGAGAGAGTCCTCCTTTCCAACTGTATTATTTTGTTCTTCATAAGCGACCGAATTGTTGGTTTGTGTGTGGACTTTGCATGCGCAAATTACATGTAAGAATTACTGTTGTAGAACACTCTTCCATCAACAGGCTAACTTGTTCCTGATTATTGACATAAATATCTATTTGCTGACATGACATAAACCGACAACTACTGTAGAATACCACTGATGTCATGGTAGCACACTCTTCTGTAGTGTGATATTTAAACAATATGATTGATGATGCAGACATATTGAGGATTTCAATTCACGAAGACACGTCTCTACTGGCATGAATGTCTCCGATGTTCATTCTCACAGATTCGACTGTATTTCAAACAATACCACTGTTTAAATCATAAATATTCATAATTATTTTGACGTGATAATCTTATTAAGCATGTATTGTACCCTAAATGATTCTCCATAATGATGTGCTGCCCATTACTAAGTGTACAACATATCTCCATTGAATACTACATGCCTACACTCTTTACCAATGTTTACGGGGTTATTACAAGTAAGTCGCATGTCCTTTTACAGAACGTAGCTTTTTACAACCGCCACCTATTTGGCTGTTATAAGTTTTTTGGCAAGTGTAGTACGGTAGGTTGTCATTACTTTCCGTACATGGAGGAGTATTAGCCCGAGAAAAAAACCTAGTGGTGAATTACATTATGCAGGGGCTTTCATGTTTGTGCAAGTAAAATTCAGTTACTCGTCGTTCGATAGTTGAGTCTCAGCATCAATTGTCATGCATATGTACAGGAGTGTGAACAATATGTCCTCTGTAACCTTCCCAGCTGTCGTAGAATGAGACGAAAGAAATAGGTGGACGAAACGAGCGTGTAAAGCCATCGTTACTGTATTCGTTCTTGTCAAAGATGGGATACAGCCTTCCTGCAAACAGTCCAACGATAAAGTTGGGGCCTATGTATCACATGGAGCTAAAAGTAAACAGAAAGAAGACTAATTAAGTAAAAGCACATTCAATGGACACTTTAGTCAAATCATTCATTTGTTTATAAATTATTCATCTATAATCTCAAATAATATAAACCACTTTTCTCCTTCTTTTTCTTCTTCTTCTTCTTCTTCTTCTTCTTTATCTTCTTCTTCTTCTTCTTCTTCTTCTACTTCTACAATAGTTCAACGTTCATTGACTAAGCTAGATCTGCAACCCTGTCAGGACAAAATCCTGGTTATATATATATTATACCACACATAATTGTTATCATTTATTGTTTTGTTGTCAAACGAATAATCGGATTCATAATCAGCGGTGACAGATGAAAAGTCACAACATGTTTTCTGACACATAGTCTTGCTATTCCTGCCGACAAAAAAAAGTCATAATTCTTACACGTAACTAAGTCGAAGTTGAGTAACGTGTTTTCGTTTCTTGTTGGCTTACTGTGTCCATAGCTGGAGTACCGTGTTGTATTCGTTTCCAGTCACGTTCTGGCTTATATTACTGCCTTCTTGCGTATCGTAAACTTATATTTTCTTTATCTTGCGATATATTTCTTTTTTCGTCCATTATTTATTTTGACCTGGATTTCGATTTGTGTTTGCTCTGGTCCAGCTTACATGTGCAATTTATAATTTATGTCCATTTTTAACGAAATCAAATTGCCCTGTTCTTGTGTGGTCCTTTTTTTTATAACTTGCATTCCTCGCCAAACACACATTCCTGGCCACTCATTTTCTGGTAATGAATGATAACTTATATATATATATATATATATATATATATATATATATATATATATATATATATATATATATATATATATATATATATATATATATATAAACATGAAAGGAACATACATTTTATACAGACAAGTTGATCCACGAGCATCAAGAGCATGGTCATTTAGATTTGAGACTGCCACCATACCATGCACACTTAAACCGAATTGAACTCGTTCAGGAAAAAAATAAAGGGAGGAGTTCCTGAATCTAGAATTTGGTCAACATTAATTTTGTTCGGTAAATTGAATTTTGTTGCGCTGTTGGAAAAGCATAATCAATCTTCTTTCAAAAACAACTATAATTTAATGTCTAGCATCAGCAGTGTTTAGGATATAGACTGTCAAGCAGGCCTAAAAAAATCAGAAAAAGAATTTAAAATGGCTGCCAGTTACTAGTTTCAAATAATTACTCCCTTAGAATTTAGTTATCACTACAAACAATGAGGGATTTTCAAGCTCCCTTAAAAAATATAATATAATGAGTACTCACCACATAATGCATGTGGCAGGATATGTTAGTCAACATTTTAACTCATACAAATTGTAATTTTCAAATAAGAACAGTTTTGTCAGAATTTTCAGAAATAAAATCATTTCACGATAAGACGAGAACGGGAGTTAATAGGAAACATGTTCTATGGTGATTGGCCTATTAAAGAAGCAAATGTTGAACTATGTGACCATGTAATTAGTGGACAGTAGGTAAGGCCTGTTCTTCTTCTTCTTCTGTCTTCGCTCTCAATCTCCCTTTACCAAGCTCTGAATAGGGCATTGCAATTAGCAGGATGTAATCCGGAGAACGGAATGCGCTGTGTCGCGTGATTACGTTCTGGTAAACTTAACAACATCAACATTGAATCTTTTAAAAGTTCACTGACCCCTGATGGTT
The DNA here is from genome assembly GCA_036924085.1 of Ariolimax columbianus. Taxonomy (NCBI): domain Eukaryota; kingdom Metazoa; phylum Mollusca; class Gastropoda; order Stylommatophora; family Arionidae; genus Ariolimax; species Ariolimax columbianus. The sequence continues at coordinate 15,163,972 of JAVGWX010000014.1, forward strand.
ACATAACTTGTTTGCCACTTGTTATTCCAATGAACAATTGCTAGAGGCAAAGTGGAAAGGTCTAGACAGTGACCTTGAGTTTCATTGTAGCAGAAACAATTATAATATACATCATTTCCTTCACTTGAACATTACAATAAGAAAAAAGGAAGTGTGCATGATTAATGACACGGAGAAATTACGAGCAGTTTTGCAATTTTTTCGAATATACATTTTCGGTATGATTTCTTAAAAAAATTACGTTTTAAATTAACATTTGAAATGCTGCATTACAATAAATGATATCATGATGATTTGGGGGGAGAGGCGGACGTCATCTTTAGAGCACCTGCCCAACGTTTATTTGGATATATCAAGTTTTAATAAATTTACAACAATTATACAAATAAAACCCCTTACTATTTAGTACTACCTAAAGGACACGCAGCAGCTGAAAATAAAACTTTAAAACTATGCGATATGAAAGAACTAAAGTATGCATCCTTTTCAAATACAGATAAATATTATTATGCTAAACGTTAGGACCATGTCTTGACAGAGGACGATGGCTATAGAAATAAAGGTGGACTGCCGTTCTTTCTTCTGAGAGCATCAATGTGTTGGAATCATTCGACTATGATTAAGTGAAACATTAATCTACATGTTTGCTTTCCAAGAAATATAAGTTTCAATCCCCTTGGCAAAACGGTCCTTTTCAGGGCTACCCCAATCAGCTAGAAGATGAATTTCAGGACTGAATTATAACCATTTATTATTTTCTGCAGCATCTATTTATAAAACTGAACCAAATCCATCTGAACTATGTTCTTTATGTGTTCTATATATCGTGTGCTTTTATATTTTCACACATTTTTCTATCGAAATGCCCAGTTACTTCTTTAAGCTCCTAAAACACATGAACTGCATTACATAAGGGCATTATGTGGCACCTAATGTAGAAAATATCATTCAAATTTAAGAGACGCCTATGCCTAACAAAAGACATTTAAAAAATGTACAGTCAATTACTTTCTTAAGGGACAAAATAATTCCTTTGCTAAGAAATATTAACAGAATTAGCCACTTTAAGAAAATGACACTACCTGACATAATGTAAATTATTAAGTCATTGGGACATTGAAAAGATAAGTTGACGTGCAAATAATCGCGCATATCGGTGTAAGGGTTATTCAGATATTAGGCGGCAATTGACGACAACTATTGTAAAACGAACAATAGTTGACACAGATTCGTCATTGAGTCGTCAGTCTTTCATGGGGATTTTTCAGTCAATCCGAAGGCCTTCTATTACAGCTGGCAATGTACCAACTGTCAAGTTTGCAAAATGTCATTATTCTCCGACTCATAGTTTCCTCAGCAGACCGTTCAACAAAACATGGCGTGTGTGATACTGAATCCGTTCAGAGTTGTTCAGCGAGCAGTGATTCAGTTTCTAACAGCTGAAGGATGTCGACCACTTGACATTCATAGCAGAGTGCAGGCAGTGTCTGGTGACAAAAGTGTGTCGAACACAACAGTGAAGAACTGGTCAACAATGTTTAAAGAAGGACATGAGTTAACGGAAGATCTTCTGAGACCAGGTCAGGTTCATATTGTTGCGTTAACTCACGTCCTTCTTTGAACATCGTTGCCCTGCTCTTCACTGTTTTCCTAGACACACTTTTGTCACCATACACTGCCTGCATTCTGCAATGAATGTCAACTTGTCGACAGCTTTCAGCTGTTAGAAACTTAATCAACTCTGGACGGATTCCGTATCACACCCGCCATGTTTTCAACGTTCTGCTGAGGAAACTGTAAGTCGGGGGATAATGAAATGTTGCAAACTTGACGGTTTGTATTTGCTGTTTACACCAGAAGTCACGTCATCATGCGCACCTTACGTACGTTCACTTGGTGGGGTTTGGTCCGGATTCATTCGAACACGCCTCGTACATAAGTGGATAGAAGGCGATGATGACCAATCGCCATCACTGCTTTTCAGATTCCACATGACCACAAAGAGGGAAGTAACTATTTCATTGTATGGTGAAAGCCAGACCTAGTTTTGTTTACTTCCCTTGGCCTAATGTATTTATAAATACAGCAGTAACATTTCTATCACATGACTTGAATGACGCGGATAAATATTGTGACTTTTACGTAGATTGATTGTTGCTGAAATCACAACAAATCAAGACAAACGATACCGGGAAACAATTAAATGTGCGAAGAAACAATATATAGGTATCAATTGCTACTTAGTATTAATCTTAAGAAGGCAGATATCCTGCCATTAAATGGAGCACAATAACACACTCAGCAAAAGAAGGGATACGGAAGTTTCATCAATTTGTCCTTGACTGAACATCAAAACCAAGCAGGCACAGACACGGTTGGGAAAACAAAGAGATATACAATGAAACCCTGTTAACACGCCACTGTGACACATCTCGCTGGCCACCGCTACTTTCCAAATTGTCCTGGTAACCCACTTATTGCGGCTGGGTTGGTCTTGAGTGTGATTTTGCATGCACCAAGAGAAAACCAAACCTCAATCGCTCAATTGCGTTAGCTAGGCTTCATAAAGAGATATGCACATCCTTATAACCGGTTGACGCAGGAACTAAATAAGTTATATCTGCATGTACTATCACCATAATACCTTTGCTTCCCGAGTCAGAAATAGAAGGATACGTCAACAGAATGAGGCAACTTGGCCAGCCATTATAGAAGCCGACAAAAGTCAACTTGATTAAGAACTTTACAATTTTACATGAACCAACAACCAAGAGCTAAAGTCGCCTTCATGAGACAGTTTGACCAGGACATATAGTTCTACATGAGCAAACTTGATAAAGAATTAACAAGCCTAGATGTGCCAGCTTGACTAAGAACTAAAGTACCGTAGATGAGCCAACTTGACAAAGAACTAAAGACGACTACATTAGACAACGTGATCAAAAACTAAAGACGGCTTCATGAGCCAGTCTGACAAGGACTAAAGAAGCCTTAATAAACTTACATGAACTAACTGGACCAAGGACTGAATAAACCTACTTGAACTAACTGGATCAAGGACTGAATAAGCCTAAACAAATTAACTGGACCAAAGACTGAAGAAGCCTACACGAGCTAACTTGACCACGTACTGAAGAAACCTACTTGAACTAACTGTACCAAGGACTGAAGAAGCCTACATGAGCTAAATTGACCAATGACTGAAAAAGCTTATATGAGCTAACTTGACCAAGTATCGAAGAAGATGCATGAGCTAACTTGACCAAGAACTGAAGAAGTTGAATGAGCTAACTTGACCAAGTACCGAAGAAGTTGCATGAGCTAACTTGACCAAGAACTGAATAAGTTGCATGAGCTAACTTGACCAAGTAACGAAGAAGTTGCATGAGCTAACTTGACCAAGAACTGAAGAAGTTGCATGAGCTAACTTGACAAAGTACTGAAGAAGCCTACTTGAACGTACTGTACCAAGGACTGAAAAAGCTTATATGAGCTAACTTGACCAAGTATCGAAGAAGTTGCATGAGCTAACTTGACCAAGTACTGAAGAAGCCTACCTGAACTTACTGTACCAAGGACTGAAAAAGCTTATATGAGCTAACTTGACCAAGTATCGAAGAAGTTGCAAGAGCTAACTTGACCAAGAACTGAAGAAGTTGCATGAACTAACTTGACCAAGTACCGAAGAAGTTGCATGAGCTAACTTGACTAAGCACTGAAGAAGTTGTATGAGCTAACTTGACCAAGAACTGAAGAAGTTGCATGAGCTAACTTGACCAAGTACTGAAGAAGCCTACTTGAACTTACTGTACCAAGGACTGCAGAAGCTTGCATGCAACAGTGTGACCAATAACGATATATACCAGCACGAGACAACTGTGTAGACTGCCACTAGACGTTTTGTTCACTGACTGTTTCTGTGTTAGTAGGGAATGGTTTGGCTTGGCTTCGTTCCTTTTCAATCTCCGACTACCAAACCCTGAAAGGGCTTAAGTAGCAGAATGCAGTCCAGAGAACGGTATGCGTTGTGTCGTAGTTTAGAGCTTGACTGCGATATTTGCACCTTTTGGTCTCAACACATCTGACTTCAGCTAGCTTTTTTTAAGTACCGGGTTAGCATTCCCTTTTCGATCCCTTCTCCTTATCCAGTCTGCCCTGCTGCAGCCTGTTATCCAGGATCACCGCGTCGAGGTGTAGAAGGGTCTTGGCAACTGTGGTTCGCTGGCCCTGACGCTAGCAGTTAGCTTTTGTTCGTTGACCACTGCAGCTCATGCGCTAATACGTTTTTTGTCCACAACGGTTGAGACAGGCTACTAGGGAAAGTAAGGTATAGGGTTTGCAGCTTCATCATGTAAAAACAATTGACAATGAAACTACACTGCAAACAAATAGATTCAGGATTCCCTAAAACCTGGTTGCATTAAACGAGAAAAAGTGTTGGACCTGTGCTCCGTCAGCCGGAGTGTCAGACGAATGATGATGATGGGGAAGAAGAAAATTATCTGCCTGCAGAAGAACTAGTATATCAGTAGACACAGTTGTTGGAAATGATCCTTCTACTTACAACGAAAAGACAAATCCCAACAAACGTAACATACTTTCAATATTCAAATAATGTACAACTAAAACACAAAGTGTTGACATCATCGACTCGCGATGTCATCTCACGTCATCGACTCGCGATGTTATCTCACGTCAACGACGCGCGTTCTCTCCAAATGTAGGCCTACCTTTGGAGTTTTACTCCCGTTAGGGTCAACCAAGCTGGATAGGTCCTTGGAGAAGGGCCAGACTAAGAGGCCGAGGAGCAGGTGGAACCCTTTAGGTGGAGCTGCAGAACCCATCGGCGAGTAGTACACGCTCTGGGCTAAACCAGTCCATCTTCACTTCATGGGTTAAATGCATTCTTGCCTCGTTCTTTACTTGTGTCTTCTATCAGTCATCCCAATAGACGTAGAAGAGATGCAGGCCAGCGGCCATTGCACTTCTGCCCCTTTGTGACAACCTCCCAGGTGGCGGGGAATGCCGAGGAGCCATCACTGCAGAGGAGCCAAGAATACTAAAGGGGAGTAAGGAAATACCTCACTCTCGTGTATATGCTACGTTTCTGGCAGGAGGGGACGATCCTGGGACACAGACACACTGGAATGCCTCTCTTCGATGATACTTGAAAAATGGGCCCATAAGTCCATCGTATTATCATCATCACACATCCTTTCGAGCAAGACCACAGTCTGCCCAAGCAACGTTAAGGTGCTGAAGATGGAGGCAACCAGCCAAAAGGCGCACCACAGCAATCAGGATGCCACGCAAATACGCAACATGAAAGTATGCCTATATCTGCAAAACGTTATGGCGCTCTGCCTGTAGTGGACAACCAGGCAGGTACAGTGCCGGGTCCCCCGTCTCGAAAGGGCCCAACCTTTATTACTGGAGGTCCTTCTCGGATGCCTCGTGGAGTCAGGAGGCACGAGAATAGAACTACAGGCCAAACAAAACCAAAAACAAAGGAAAGAACACTTAAAATAATGCATTGGAATGCTGAAGGCGTCAACAGCAAACAATATGGTTATAGTAAAACATTAGAGCTTGAGAATATTCTATATAAAGAGCAAGTAAATGAATGTTGCTTGCAAGAAACGCACCTCAACAAAGATATATCCTTCAAAATTATACGATACCAATGCTATAGGTCTGATCGACAAGACAGGCAGAAGGGTGGAATACTGACACTTGTGAGAAATAGCATCAATGCTTATCAGCAGGAAGTATATATGGAGAGGGCAGAATCCCAGATGGTGCATCTCAAGACAGAAAGTACAGAATTCCACCTTCTAAATTATTACTGTCCTAGTAATCGTTCACTTGCACTGAATACGATTGCAAAAAAAGGAAAGACTGATTATGTGTGGAGACTTCAATAGCCACTCGCAGTGCTGGGGCTACGATCAAATGGATAAGAGAGGTGAGGAGCTAGAAAACTGGCAGGATGACAATGGACTTATCTTGATTAACCAGCAAACAGACCCATTGACCTTCTACTCGAGATTATGGCCCACCATTTCCACACCAGATTTGGCATTCCACTCACCATGCATGGAATGGAACATTACACGCATTGTCGGGAAACAAGTTGGAGGTAGTGACCACCGACCAGTATTTCTAACTATTGAAAATGAATACGTCAAGGAAAGTAGTACCCTATCTCGGTGGAATTACAGGAAGGCAGACTGGTCAATGTACCAGCATCGGTCTAGTGTACTGACTAGAAATCTAACAACAGATGAAGACATAAATAAGGTAGTCGATAATTTCAGCAGATGCATGCTACAGGCTGCCCATGAAACAATACCTAGAGAGGCCCACAAACAATTATGACATACTGTAATAGTGAATTAGAACAACTGCAACACTAGGTAGAAACATCTAGAAAGCAAGCAGAGATTTGTCCCTGTCAAGAACACCACCAAAAATATCAACATGCTAAGGCCAAATTTCAAAGGGAAAAGGTGCAGGCTAGAAGAAGAAGTTGGATGGAGAAAACAGAGTCTCTGAACTTTGAAAATGATACCAGGAAACCGTAGAAGTTGGTAAAACAATTTTATGATGAGGGTGTACAGAGAAACACAAAGATTACATTAAACAAAGATGGAAACATCCTCACAGGCAAACAAGCCGCTGATTACTTTGCCGACTCTTTTGCAAAAGATAGCAACATTGAAGTAGACAAAGAGAAACAACGAAGTGTTCGCGAGGAACGACAAAATACAGTGCGAGATGGTGCCATACCCGAAGTTATGCAGACACCAATCACATACAAAGAACTGGAGTTTGCAATGTCCAAACTTAAAATGAGAAAGTCGCCAGGAACAGACGGAGGGTCCAATGAGATGATCAAGAACTTGGAAACAGCAGCGAAAACAAAGCTGCTTCAGATCTTAAACAGTTGTTGGACATCATATACAGTCCCACATACCTGGAGAGAAGCAATCATGATACCATTCTCAAAACCAGGGAAAGACAGTCCATGACATCCAGCTATAGACCAATCAGCCTCACAAGCTGCATCTGTAAAACAGTGGAACGTATTATCAACCTAAGGCTGCAGTGGTATCTTGAGAGCCAAAACATTCCTGTGCCACAGCAGGCAGGATTTAGGAAATGCACTTCCACTGAAGACCAGGCAACCTACCTCTCACAAGAGATCGAGGACTCATTCCAGGACAAGAAATTAGTATTAGCAACATGGATAGACTTAAGGAAAGCTTTAGATAAAGTTTGGAAAAAAGGACTTCTAAAGAAACTGAGAAATAATGGAGTGATGGGTAAGATGTACAAATAAATAAAATCATACTTACATAACAGAAGAGCCAGAGTCCAACTACATTGCCGCAAGAGTAAGAAAATTCTACTGCGTCATGGTGTGCCTCAGGGAGGGGCTCTTTCCCCTACACTTTTCATAGTCTTCATCAATGACTTAATTGCACAAGGAACAAAAGTTGCAATGTATGAAGATGACTTGGTAATATGGTGTGTAAATGAGCAAGCAACAGTGGCCACCAGACTGCTGCAAAGAGCTATTAATGCCTTAACCATTTGGACAAACATATGGTGTGTAAACATTAACACACAAAAATGTAGCACTACGCTTTTTACCCTCTCCCAAAAACAAAAAAGCTGGAATTATGAAGATAAATGCAGAACACATCAAAGAAGATAAACAACCCACCTATCTTGGAGTTACATTTGATGATAGGTTGACATGGATGGAACACGTCAATAAGGCAGACAAAAAAACAAACCAGGAGGTAGTAAGCCATCCTGAGAAAATTAAGTGGAACTACATGGGGAGCTAGTGGAAAAATACTTAACAAAGTTTACCAACAAGGTATACGGCCACACATGGAATATGGGTCAGCAGCGTGGTGCCCTGCAGCAAAGACTACCCTAAAGGAGGTGGATAAGGTGCAAAATCAGGCCCTTAGGGTCATTACAGGAGCAATTAAATCAACACCTATAGTGGGGATGGAGAAAATGGGAAGGGTACCATCACTAAGAGAAAGCAGAAACACAAAGGTATTAACAGGCAGAAAATGCCTCTGCATGCCAAGCCATCCAATGTAAGACAGATTTCAAAATTTAGCAATGGGAAGACTGAAAAGAAGTAGTTTTATGCATCAGGCGACTTCGCAGGCAAATTATAGATCTACCTGAAGTTGACATCCCCCTAAAGTCTAGGCCAGAACAAACCCCTTGGAGAGAGGAGCATGGACTATCAGTATGCATTCAAACAAAAGTGAAAGGAATATTAGACGAGGATGAACAGATCAGTGTGCAACGTAGGATAGTGATCCTGAATTTCGTGGATGAAGAATATCCACAAGACCTCTGGATCAGAGTATACACAGATGGGTTAGCACACAATGCAGTAAAGAATGGTGGAGCAGGAGTGTACATTGGATACCCAAATAACATTAGGGATACAGTCAAGGTACCAACTGGGAAATTATGTCATACATATAATGCATAAATACAGGCAATCAAGGTGGAAACTGAGAAACTGTTGAACACCAATGTCAGTTCACAACCTGTAGTATTTATTACAGATGCACAATCAGCACTCCAAGCACTTAAACTTGAGAAACTGGCAGATCGACAGGCTCTACTGTCTGAACTGAGCAGCCAGCGCAAGATTGTCATGCAGTGGATACCTTCTCATTGTGGAGTACCAGGAAACGAAAGAGCAGATCGAATGGCAAAGGAGGGTGCTGCAGACGAGCAACCATATGTGCCCGTTACATACCAACAGAAGATAAGGATGATCAAATCAATCAGAAAGCCACCAACAGTAACACCAGACGATTACCATAGCATGAACAGACAAGAGCAAACTGTTGTGTTGCCCCTTGAACAGGACAGAACCGACTCCGCAGCCACATGTACACAAAAATGAAGATTGGCAACTCAGACATGTGTACATGCGGACAGGCGCCCCAGACAGCAGAGCACATACTGCAAAACTACCCCGAATATGATATACAGAGAAAATCTCACTGGTCCATAGAAACAACACTGGAAGAGAAACTTTATAGACCTGTTTGTGAACTACAAAAGACAGTGAAGTTTATACAAGAGACAACATTGCAGATATAGATAATATTTTAAAGCGAACGAAAGAAGACGAACGACGCGCGTTGTCATCTCACGTCATCGACTCGCGTTGTTATTTCCCGTCAGTGACACGCGTTGTTATCTCATGTCAGCGACGCGTGTTGTTATATCACGTCAGTGACTGGCGTTATCTCACGTCAGTGACGCGCGTTATTATATCACGTCAGCGACTCGCGTTATCTCACGTCATGGACGCGCGTTATTATATCACGCATACGACTAGCGTTATCTCACGTCAGCTACGTGTGTTGTTATCTCAGGAGACATACGTGACAAATGCAGTTGCCCCATCCAACACAATAGCTTAATGCAGTGATGTCCAACCAGCTGCCTACCGGCTGCATACGGCCCGATAACTGAATTAAAATGGTACGCTAAAGTTAAACATTTTTTTGCAATATGAGTGTAAAAAATCATGCCAATTGGCTACTTGTGAGCTGACATCAACAAAATAAAATCAAGCGTTGTATTATATTACAGCTAGTGCTATATATCAAAATGATAATTTTTTAAATAAAAACTATATAGTACAGTAATACACAACGCGTTGCAGACGGCTCCAGCAGTATGAGTATTTACAATGAACTCTCACTTTCCAAATTAATCAAACCACAAGCTGTTTTCTGTGGTACATTTCGCGCACATATTCTGTAAGCTGTATTCTAATTACAATTTTTTTTAAACGTTTACAATATATCTAAAAAATACGAGAACATAGCAAACACATCGAGTGAAGCGAAAGAAACGGCAAGTTAGAGACGATAACCATACTTGTAATTCGTCGTGGGAACTAGATGTTGTGTTATCAAGTGATAAGCCGGTGTGTTTGGTATGCCAAAATTGTATTTCTGTTTTGAAAAAGCCAATCAACAGAGGCACTACAAGTCCATGAATTGACATTTTTATAATCATAAACCAATTGGTACAAAGGTAAGAGAAGACACAGTTATTTCCCTACTGCTACTGAGGCATCCATAGCGATAAGACGGATTTTAGCTAAGAAACAGAAACTATATTCAGATGTTAAAACTGCTAAACTACGTTTCCAAGAAAGTTTGGATGCTTTATTTGCTGAATTTAAGAAGAAAGATGAGATCAAGAAGCAAATATCAAATCTTCAGCTTTCTCGCCAGACGTATAAAATTGTGTCCAGTAATACATTTATTTCGATGATTTGTGATTTTTAAAAATGCATCCGGTTTCAGTCTATCTTTTTGACGACTCATCTGATTTCACTGACACAGAACAACTGGAAAATTGGGTTAGATTTGACATGAAAGATATTTTTTAAAGAGGCATTACTGACCTTGTTTCCATTGCAAACAACAAACGTTGAGAATATGTACAACGCATTGAAGAAGTGTCTAGAAAGAATGGGCATTGATATAAATAAGCTCATTTCGATCACAACGGATGGTGCCCCAGCAATGGTTTCATGATGGCAGATAACGATGTTCCAAGCGTCTCGTTGTATCGTTCGCTAGCAAGCTTTTTTGTTCGAAACTGAAAGATGACGCACTGCACAATGTCATGAATATTGTTATTTAAGTCGTGATCTTCATCCGAATTAATCCTTCAAACCATCGACAGTTTCAGACACTGTTAGAAGAGTACGAAATTAATTATGGTGAATTTGTTCTCAATACTAATGTTTGTTGGCTGACCGAAATAGAATTAAAAATAATTAAAGAAGTCAAAATCTTCCTCAAGGTCTGATTAAAAGAAAAATTGCTAAATTCTCTGGAAACGCCTGTATTTATAGCAAGGCTAGCATTTCTTACAGACAACACAGACCACCTGAACAAATTAAATTTGAAATTGAAAAGGACGGTATCAAATATGACCTACTTTGATGTTGGAAATTAGCGTTTATGATACAAAACTTGAATGTTTTCATCAGTCAATTGAACCAGTAAGTTGTACACACTTTCCAGCACTTGCATTGGCTGTACAAGAATGTTCAGCTATAGTCAAATGTGAGCAGTTTAACCTGTTACTAGGACAGTTGAAAGTGAATTTGTCTGCTCCTTTCCAAGACATTCCAAGTCAGACACCATTGCTGTTTGCTGAATATCCATTCACATGTGATATTTCTACCATGGCATCATAAATGTGGTTAGTGGGAGGAGATGAAGGTGCAGTACAAGTTTAAATAATTGAATTGCAACATAATATAGCTCTCCTGGACAAGGCCACACCACCAACAGTTCTGGATGACACATGTTTCTTCTATGAATTTCCACACCTATCGAAATGTTATAAACAAGTATTGACCATGTTTGGATGCGTTTACGTATGTGAAGCTGGATTTTCTGCAATGCCAACATCAAGTTAAAACATCGAAACTCTTTCACTAACGAACATTTAGAAAATGTAATAAGGGCAGCTATTACAGAACACCACCATCAAACTAAAAAACATTGCAAGTTCTTCTTCTTCTTCTTCTTCATCGTACGCTGTTTACAGCGATATTTACGTTGCACTGTTTTATTTTGTTAAGCCTGTGGCTCAGTGCATCCGATTTCAACAGGCGTTTCTGTAGGGTTGCCCTCCTTAGCCTTTGGCTGTCCCCAGCCTAACTGCAAGGCAGCAATTGTTTTTGTCAGAATTGTCTCTCTTAGGAAGTTGTCTTGCAGGACTATCGAGTCTTCCCTACTCGTGTCTATAGGGTTTGGCAATGATATGATGGACTATGTACTAGTTTGTACTATCCCGGAAGAGAGGCAGTCCAGTGTGACTTTGTCCCAGGATCGTCACGTCCTGCCAGAAACGTAGCATATGCATGTGAGTGAGGTATCTCTTTGCTCCCTTTATTTTCTCGGCTCATCTGCAGTGATGGTACGCCTAGCATTCCCCGCCACCCGGGAGATTGTCATAATAGGGCAGGAGGTGCAATGTCCGCTGGACTGCATCTCTTCTGCGTCCATTGGGATGACTGATAGCAGACAGAGGCAAAGAGCGAGGCAGGAGTGCATTTTACCAGGTGCATTTCTGCGTCTCGACCGGGCCGGGCTGAGACGCAAGCCCCAGCCATGTCGTAGCCTCCCATCACAGCGGTGCTGAGATTTAGTGCGGGATTCTGGCTTAGAGGCGTTCGGCCGTAGTCCCTCAGATGGTAGCTTATCAGCCAAGCACGTGGACCAAATGTCAGCCACCTGTGATTCCTCTAGAAATAGTGCATTTGACCAGGGGACAAGCCTGGTCATTGCACGGAGATGTTGTTCGCCTGGTGTGCGGACATATCTCATGGTCAAGGGTTGAGTCTCAGCAGCTCGCAGTGAGGTAGCTGATCTACTGCTTAGGGCACCCTGACCGAGAACTAAGTCTTCTACAAATGGTTTCATACCTCATCGCCGTATGGGGTGAAAATCGAGCAGCTTCCCGCCCGCTTTGATCGGCGGACGGCAGAGACCTCATTCCGCGGCTCGACCGGGCGGGGCTGGAGCGGGAGCCCCAGGTCCCCACCATGTCGAAGCCTCCCTTTGCAATCGTGCTGAGCTTTTGGGCGGGATTTTGGCTTAAAGGCGTTCGGCCGTAATCCCTCACCTTGTAGCCTCGCGCCGTTGGCTTATCAGCCTAGTACGTGAACCAAATGTCTGCGGCTCCTCTCGAGTTGAGCAAGATTACCGTAGCAACGCCTTGTCATTAGTGGGGTAAAACTGACCTGTCTTGCGAAGGTCTATTTCCAGCATCCGTTCAATATTAGACCGGACGTATCAATAGAGGGCTTTTTAGTTTGTCAATTGCCAAGTTTCTGGAACCTGTGATTTATGCAGGGTTGAGACCAGATTACCATAGCAGACGCTCTTTCATTAGGGGGTTAAGAGACTGACCTGTCTTCCGTGGGTCTAATATCAGCACATGTTCACTATTAGACCCCACGAAGGTGCTCTCGATTTGACAGTCATTCTACAGTATTGGCGTGTAAAGTCAATTTAAGCCACAGGCTCCATTCCTGGTAGTGCTCTTCCGTCAATTCCTTTATCAAACACTGAATTCAGACCAACCGAGCCACAGAGAGCATAACTCTAGATTTCTGAGGGTCTGAATTCAGCACCCGTTCCATATTAGACCCAAGGAAAGTGGTCTCGGCATGTCAGCCATTTCAGTGTTGGCCGTGTTGAGTCAAATTAAGCCGCAAGCTCCACTCCTGGTGGTGCCCTTCCGTCAATTCCTTTAAGTTTCAGCTTTGCAACCATACTTCCGCCGGAACCCAAACACTTTGGTTTCCCGGAAGCTGCCCGCAGAGTCATCGAAGCAACCGCCGCGGATCGCTAGTCGGCATCGTTTATGGTCAGAACTACGACGGTATCTGATCGTCTTCGCGCCTCTGACTTTCGTTCTTGATTAATGAAAACATTCTTGACAAATGCTTTCGCAGTAGCTCGTCTTGCGGCGATCCAAGAATGTCACCTCTAACGCCGCAATACGAATGCCTCCGTTTGTCCCTGTTAATCATTACCTCCAGTGCCGAAAACGAAAAAAATAGAACCGAGGTCCTATTCCATTATTCCATGCACCATTATTCAGGCAGCCGAGGCCTGCTTTGAACACTCTAATTTTTTCAAAGTAAACGCGCCGACCACCCAGGACGCTCAGCGAAGAGCACCCGTGGGAGACAGCCGGCAGATGGTAGGGCAGGAGACAACGGACAGTGAACCGGCGTGAGCCGGACCCCTCGCCTGCGCCTGAGATCCAACTACGAGCTTTTTAACTGCAACAACTTTAATATACGCTATTAGAGCTGGAATTACCGCGGCTGCTGGCACCAGACTTGTCCTCCAATAGATCCCCGTTAAAGGGTTTAATGTGTACTCATTCCAATTACGGGGCCTCGAAAGAGTGCCGTATTGTTATTTTTCGTCACTACCTCCCCGCGCCGGGAGTGGGTATGTTGCGCGCCTGCTGCCTTTCTTGGATGTAGTAGCCGTTTCTCATGCTCCCTCTCCGGAATCGAACCCTGATTCCCCGTTACCCGTTACAAACATGGTAGGCATGTCACGTACCATCGATATTTGATAGGGCAGACATTTGAAAGGTGCGTCGCCGTCACACGAGGCCATGCGATCAGCACAAAGTTATCCAGAGTCACCAGTGGGGACGCCGCAACCCCGCGAGGGGAAACGACGATTGGTTTTGAACTAATAAAAGCGCTCTTTCCGCGAGGGTCGGAGCTTGGTAAGCATGTATTAGCTCTAGAATTGCCACAGTTATCCAAGTAGGATCGTGTCATCTAAGGAATCTCGACTGATTTAATGAGCCATTCGCGGTTTCACCGTGACACAGTGTGAACTTAGACATGCATGGCTAAATCTTTGAGACAAGCATTTGACTACTGGCAGGATCAACCAGATGTCTGTCGGAGACGTACGTGCCGCACACATCGGTTGGTGGGGGGCAGGTGTGTAAAAAGCCTCACTGTGACGGCCGCAGGGACCGACTGACGAACGGACGGACGGTTGTTCCTCCCGTCCCTCACTCCGTCGACCTAGGACCGCCTGACAGCGGCCCCTACAAGCACCATACGACCGACCGACCGGGCTCGCTCGAGGAGGGATGGCATCGCTCTGTGCAGAACCGATCCCAATGACCCCGGCGATGAATTTCACTGGGACTAGAGACAATTTGGCCTGCCGGCCTGATCTTCTCCCGAGGGTTTGTCCCCGGGAGAACACAGGGCCTTCAGGCACGATTCCTGCTTTCTATTTGCCGGTCACAAGCTTTTTGCGAGAGTCTGACCAGCAGCGAGACGAACTGTCGTGCTCTGCTATAAGCCTCAGATAAATCACCACCGACTGACAACGTTTCTCGATACGGACAAGAGCAGCGCACCTCGGCGGAGGAGACGCCAAACAAAAAAAACGCATTCCGATACCTCTACGGGGAAAGGCGAGCAAGCGTTTTCGGCAAGCCCGCGCTATCGCTTCGCCTGGCAGGACTGAGATCGCTTTACGAACACTGGCTGAGATTGAATCGTAGCGTCGAGACAACTACCCCAGATTATTGCAAGTTCAATTCAAAGTCAAATATCTCATTACAAATGAGGATGATTTTCTATTTTTGTGCATTGCACTTTTATAAATCATACGTATATGCATTGTTTTAGTATTTTTACAAATAAATCTTAAAAATATTAATTACGATGATGTATTGTTGTAGTCCTTGCTTTTGAGCTTTCTGGTGTGGCCCTCGGTTTGAATTTTGTGTGTGTGTGGCCTAAGGTGTGAAAAAGATTGGACAGCATTGATTTAAGGAATTGGACAATTGATGACTATAAATCTCGCAAAATCAATTGGCTGTTATTTGGTTAACGTAACTCTGAGGACTGGTGGACCATACGCCTATTTGGAGAATTATAGTAAGGCCGAATACTAAGATGAGCTGAGGTACACGCCAGGTTATATGCCGTCTGACGCATGAATTAAAATGGGAGAGATACGACGGGTCGGGTAAAATATACTAATCAGATTGTGGCCAGGTGAAACACTCTCATCAAGACCCCACCTCACTTTTAAGCAGTTGTCCTGGGAAACAGGCTAGGCCATGGCAGTCTTGAGCTGTGACTCCTATGGGGTGGTGGGGGGGGGGGGGGTTACATTGCACTACAGCTAATAGGATTATGGACCACCTTCTCAAGTATGTCTTGGAATGTCAGGGGAGCCACTGTAACCAGCCATCAAATAATGTCATCAAGTTTACCTAATACAAGTACAAGTAATATCAGCAACAACAACAGCAAAGATACCCAATAATAACAAACCTGATACGACGTAGTTTTGACATCTGCAAGGCTTAGTCAAGTTTGGCCAAGCTATTAACAATAAACTCAAAAGCAGCTACCTTATACACATATACATGTTGTATTATTAGCGATCATATTTGCTCAACTAAGCTCACTTTTTTTCATCTGTTTCTTTATTGTCCCCATGATGACGGTGTGTTTAGGTGCAATCCTCGGTAAACGATTGTAATTGTTTTCTTTTAAGCTGACATATGACCTTCAAGCTGCTTCATAAACCAGCCGTTAGATTAGCTATACTTCTTTGCAAATGTGGAAAACACATCAGCAAATCGTACGACTCAGACCATTGTGTGTTAGTCGCATATGGCTGGCGACATTTTAGTTAGTATTAGTACATTCGGACCTTCAACCACGACGCTAAGCTTACGACTGGCAACTAACACAATTATGTCTTTTCGCTTCTTTAACTTCACTAGTTTTCTAAACATGTAACTACTTCCAAGTCGTCTCATTCAAATAAGTTATTTTTTCCGATAAGTCATCGCGCAAACTGCCTTTCTGGATTAGCTATACATCCTCACCATGCGCTGTTGTTGCTCCCATAATAGCTTGTTGCCTTCAATGTAACTGGCGTCCTATCTGTTTCTATAGGATGATGATCTGGTCAGCTACATGCGCATCCATATCTATGTTATGAGCTTTAATGTCCGATAGTAGTCACTTATGGCAGGAAATATGTGTTATTCATTCATATCTTGTTTTGTTAGAGAGTGGTATGACCATTTTTTAATCGCTTTTTGCCCCTACCTAAAAGTATATCTGGTCACAATTTTGAGATGAATAGACTAGAGTGTCTCGAGAAGTAGGGTTAATACCTGTAACTTTGCCAGCAGAAGCAATTGCTATTTCACTCGTTCACTCAAACGTAACTTACAGTAGCAGTGGGTCTGTACTTTCGTCACTGTAACTAGCATCAATATACACACGGGGAACTATTTAATGTATGCACTTTTCGTTTAGAATAGAAGTCCAGCTGTCCTTTTAACGGTTTTATTTTTAAATTAAAAAAATAACAAAAATGTCCGCAATTTCTATCATAGAAGTAAGTCGCTAGCATATAATGTATATGGGCGTGATTAAACTTAGCCACACTAAATGATTCATTTATACATATTTTATACAAATTATATTTGGCTGGAAGCCAGAAGGTAGGGCCTCAATTATAGAACAATGACACATTTGGTGAGATCAAATATAGGCACTAATACCTATAGAATGATAATTTTGTTCACGTTTCAAGATTATTATGATAAAAAGCACATGATTTATCCCCGACAAAGCAAGCATGCCATTTAGAAACAGCCTCAGGTAACCGAAATTCGATTTATTTAATATATTAGATAGACATTACGTCTGCATTCTCGCTTTTTAACAATCAGGTTTTTTTAGTGTCGCTATCGTTATCGATTTCTCTAATTTGGCTAGCGTGTGTCCTCCGGTGACAGTTTGATCATGGCTATTTGACATACACCAAATAAACCATTCCAGTACAATTTCGATAATATTTGTAGACAGAGAGACACATTAAAAGAAATATTTGACTGCCGGTGTATCTCTGAAAGTAACTGTTGAATTGTATCTGTTAGAAAAAAAGTTTGCGCAGTGGTGTTATATTTATTATGTTATATTCAAGTCTCGAAGATCACATTTCAAAACATCTAAACAACTTTATCTAGTATGGTTACAAAATGTTGCTGTTTGAGTATGACATTTTCGACATTTATAAATGTTCTACATATCGGGGTATTTTGAATATTATATAGGGTGGTCTCTGAAAAAATTGTTATTGAAATATTTCCTTATGTTGCAGACATTGCTCAAGATCAGTCGTATACTTAAAACATCACAATACAGTTATCACGTTTCTGGCGTTTTATTCAGATGGAAACTGTTTCATATAGAAAGACTTATTTTGCAAAATTAATATACCATTACTAACACACAATTCTTAAGCAAACGCTGCCCTTTTTCTGGCACACTGTACTTTCAAAATGGATACATTTTATCAGTTTTTAAACTATTCTTTTGTGTCGGATGAAGATACCATCTTTTTTGACAAAATAATCAACGACCTTCAGAGAAAGATTATTATGCTTATGAATCTGGTTATTCTGAGCAGTATCATAGGTACATTTGGAGTGATGACGAATGTCATCAACTTGGTCGTATTTTACAAACAAGGTCTGGATTCAAGTATCAATATTACTTTCTTCGGATTGGCCATTTCTGATCTGTGTGGTCTAATTATGCAACTGTTCTTCAATGTATTTTTGAACCCCGTTTTAGATTGGAGAAATTCACCAATGTTGCCTGCAGAGTTCCAGTACCTGATTGTAGGTTTCCCTAGAATAACTTTCTCGAGAATTACCGGCCTGATCACCGTCTATGCCACAATGGAGAGATGTCTGTGTATAGCATTTCCTTTGCACGTCAAGCGTATGATAACTCCTAGAAGAACTGGCACAGTTATGCTTGCTATATACAGTGTGATATTCATATCGGTTACCCCATTGTACTGTACGACATCTATTGGTTGGAAGTTTGATGAGGGCAGAAACAGAACTGTTCTGGGCTTAATCTTTACTAACCAGAGTGATACACTGACTGAAGTAGTCTACGTCACACAAGGTATCATTGGGTTCGCGTCATTCGTATCAGTAGTCATATTTACTGCAATTTTAATACTAAAATTAGGACAAAAAAGTACTTGGCGCCAAGCGGCAAATGCAGATCAATCCAAGTCTGAATCTATGTCCAATCGAGACAGGAGAGCGATGAGTATGGTTGTCCTCATTGCCAGCATTCTTATCATATGTTATACTCCTAGCTTTATATTGTATATAGTTACTTTCTTCGAACCTGAATTTAGCGTAGGTAGGAAGTACACAGATTTGGTATTTGCCGTGTGGTCGTACGGACTTTTATTTGAGACAGTCAATTCAAGTGTCAATATTTTCATGTACTTCAGAATGAGTACGAAGTATAGGGACACTTTTCACGAGGTCTTTAAACGATTCTATGTTAAATGGAACTATCCATCTCAAACGTGTAACGATACTCATAGAAAACATAATTAGCTACATACATCATTAAATTAATACATAATTAGAATATGAAGTTAGCCAAACATATTGCACATTGTCAAGATGCTTCATACAAAGTGGAATGGTTTGAATATAGTTCTGCTAATTACAATGTAGGCAAGAAGTCCAGCTGAACAATGTGTAAGTTAGCCTTTTAAATGTGTTTTAATCAAAATCAGTGTACTGTTGGAATATCTAGAAATACTGAGTTGATGTAAAAGAAATAGCACAAAGTATCGCACTGATAGTTCTTGTAGCTTGCTAAAAACGTTCACTCTTGGCAAGTCCTTTAACGGTAATCACAATCTTAAGATTGATGTCGCGTTTCTGCTTTCTCACCTGTACTTATTTATTTATTGATGTGACAACTTTATACAAATCTAATTGACTTAAGACTTGTATTGCACATTCTTTTTGCTAGAATATCAGTACTTCCATTGATGCAAATCTCAAACATCACATCAATAATCAAGAGGTCTTTATATTGGCCGACCAATCTTTTAACGGTGTCCCCAACGGCCTTATTCGTTGCGTGATCTAGATATGAAATGCCGAGGATTTGTAACATATCTCAGCCTCGTAGCACATCTAGTGTGTATGATTATAGACATGATTTAATGTTAACGTTTTTTAGTAATGGAGGGTAATGTACATGTTTTAGTTTAAACAGAGTTGGGAGTAACGGGTGGTTATAGACATGATTTAGTGTTACATTGGGAGTAATGAATGGTTATAGACATGAGTTAGTGTTACATTGGGAGTAATGAATGGATGGTTATAGACATGATTTAGTGTTACATTGGGAGTAATGAATGGTTATAGACATGATTTAGTGTTACATTTGGAGTAATGCATGGTTATAGACATGATTTAGTGTTAAAGAGTTAGGAGTAATGGATGGTTATAGACATGATTTAGTGTTACATTGGGAGTAATGAATGGTTATAGACATGGTTTAGTGTTAAAGAGTTAGGAGTAATGAATGGTTATATACATGCTTTAGAGTTCAAGAGTTGGGAGTAATGAATGGTTATAGACATGAATTAGTGTTAAAGAGTTAGGATTAATGTGTTTGAAAATCAGTAGGAAACCATTTTCACTTTTATTAACCAAATTGACGGACTTTAGTCAGTACAGCTGAACTCAGTCCTGCCACAATTAAGTTGGTTAAATCGTAAAGCACACTCACTGTTCTCGATTCACTCATTACCCACGCAGGAGAGGCTCCGGATAACCCTACACAATTTGACATAATCTAGGTGGTAGTGTTCGAGTAAATACGTGTAAACCTTTTCGCGATACCTAGCGTCAGGCCACACGTGAGTCTATATCGGTCTAAGCTGGTTCTCACAGATAGAATTCAGTTTAGGTAAATATTGCGATTTCTCAAATCTCGCGGAAAAATATCGGCGGAAGAGAGACATCAAGACGGCAGACGCATGTGATCGCGCGACACGTGGGCTGGGCAGAATAGGTGGATACAGACGATTGGACGGGCTCTGGGCGATCACTGGCTTCCTCGCTTCTTACCTCACTCTGTTTCATTGACTGTCCTACAGTCACACTCTTGCACAACTTTCAAACGAGCCCTCTCAGGGTGAGGCCCTTCCATTGCGTTTTGGTTGGGCTGGCTCCGAGACCGCACAAACTTAGCATAGTTACATACAGACGCACACATACATCCAAACTCTGGTTTATGCGTCGTCGAATTTATTACGGCCTGAGGTAGAATAGGCGCGCCTCCGTCAGTATTCATTAGTGAGGCAAACACGTCAAATAAAAAAATAAAAACAATAAGTGGGCGATCACTTATCAGCGAGAAGGCAAAGAGGAAAGGCTGGTCTACCTAAGACCCCGGGGGAGTAAGACTAACATATATTCAGGCAACATTTACTGATCAGACATGTTAGGGCCAGGCAAATATACTGCCCAAGACCCTCACCTTGGCTTCCTAGTAGCCCTCTCTGGAAACATGCTGTTTTCCTGGCAGTCTTGAAAAGGAGGTAAGGGATCGACGTGATCTCTGTAGTAGTGAAGTGCAGATGAAGCCAATCATAGCACAACTGCATGGAGGACTACGGTTCGTATTCATCAGCACGCTCGGGATTATTGGAAAGCTACTGCAACCAGCCACTTAACGTCCTATTGAGGACGCACAAAAGGGTAACCTACTCATTGTGGGCAATCGTAAATAGCAACTCGTCCCCGACATAGGTCACATAGCAAAGAGAGAACAGAGCAAGGACTCAACTGTAACTCAAGTTCACAGCATTGTAGACTTAGCACCGAGAAGGTAGGTTGAACTCGAGACTGACTTGTTTTACCAGATGTTCTTGACTACCCAAGTCACCAACATTGAGTATTCACGCAGACAGACGGTATTCTCATACTCTACAACTGTAACTCAAGTCCAAACGGCAGCAGCATAAGCAAAGAGCCAGATAGTAAGTGTGATAGCTTTGTTTGTCTGTCAAATTCTTTATAAAGTAAAGAATTATGTCTGCTAGTAGACACATTCTGTACACTAGTCCATCAAAGGGGCAGTATTTACACTCGTTCACCAAAGAGGCAAGTAGGTACACGTTTTACAGCAAGCCAGTTGCATGTCTGAGGAAAACCAAGCCAGTAGAAAACAGAGATGGAGGCTAGTTGAGTTAGTCCAAGAGATCGAAAACCATGTGTAACAGTTAGACGAGAGAACCATAAGTGTTCAGTTCACCTAAAGTCTCGAGTTAGAATTTAGATAGATTAAGTTTACGATAGATCATCGTTAGGCTCTAGTAGACATGCATGCTAGCTATGAAGTTCTGATGAGTATATCAGACAAGTCCGGCAAACGAAGAGGCATAAGCGCATTTAAGAAGAGTGAGAGAAATTGAGAATATGTTTAGGGAGAGTCTGATGCAGGAGGCACACGGTCTGCCCTCGTCTGATAAAGAGACAGGCTCGTGGCCTAGCATCGGGTCAGAGTTTCTAGGCAGTAAGCCCGCTTGCGAGATATACAGAAAAGCTACGAAAAGAGAAAGAAAGATACCTTCTAGCGAATCTGTAGTGAGTGCCAAGGAGATATGACCACAGTCAGTACAAAGTAAGAAGCAAGAAGACCGAAAGTGATCAAAGTACAAACCGTAGTGCAGCTCGCAAGTCGTGAGGGTGGGGAGCTAGCTGTGGTTGAAGAAAGATTACATGTGCAGGCAGTGGCAGTTGCAGAGGTTAAAAAGAACCCCCCCCCCTCCCCCCAGACAGCGGTAGGGAATCAGGCAGATACTGCTACGCCAGGAGTAAAAAGGGAAGTATTGGTGGGGTTCCTGAGCTCCATGAAGAAAATGTACGTTACAGCAGCAACATTTTAAGATATATTTTTCTGTCAGCATTCAGAGCGGGGACAGTGCTAGCTACAGCAACAGTGACGTAAAAACAGATGGGCCCCATATCGTTATGTTGGATGAATGTTGCAGGAGTTTGTAGTATGTAAGTGTGGAGCCTAAGTTAAAAGCAGGTTAATATGTGCATTTCTTGATATAGGTATGTTTTTTTAAATTTATTTTAATGAACTGGGGTACGCCGGCAGATACCGCGTCTATAGGTAGAACGAGGAGATGAATAAGTATATATGATAGGAAAAATTAAGAAGGAATATACATATGCATTGTTTCCCTTTTGATGTATGGGAAGATCCAAGGGTTATTTATGGCAGGTTTACATCGGTCCCGATGGAACACAGGGGGGGGGGGGGTGTCCGCTGTCTTGCACAAGTGCATACAATATGGCCACTTCTTCAATAAGAGCATGTCGCTAGAGGCAACTAAAGTGTCGGCATGGCATACGATTCGCCATCGCCACCGAGATTTCTGTCTCTGAACCGAACAAAAGAGGTGACTACGGTACTGAACAATTTGTTGTAAGAGACAGTTGTAAGTTGACGCATGGCATACGAATAAGACATAGCCTACACCCGAGATGCAAGGAAGCGTTGTACATATAACAGTAGAACCGTTAGACAAATGGTGCCAAGCCCCCACAGCAAACCTATAGGATGTGATTGGTTTCTCGTTTGGAGAAAGCACAGTTTTTTTTGTTTTTTGTTTTCATATTTGCTCAGCTATGTACTGCTAAGTGTGTTACTATTTCTGTGGTTGCTGAAAGCATTGCTATTTTGTATTGCTAAATGTATTGATATGTGAATTTCGTATATACAAATAATTACATGTGGGGAGCAAGCGGGTGAAGTTCATAGGAAAGGAAAAATGCCCCATGGGAATTGAGGTAGACATATGAGAATGGGAGTATCTCATTTGAATAGTATTACAGTTGTTGTTACAACTGATAGAGCAGTTTTGAGTAATGGTCACCTGAATTTGTTTGACATAGATGAGAGCGGTTCCCTCCTACAATTGGTTAGCTCATGAGAGATAAAGTACTCATGTGGGACTGAAAGATTAGAGGGTATTACCTCCTTTGGAGCAGGATATAGTTGTTACTGCGACTGATTGATCGAGAACGCCGAAAGTTCACCTGGTACCTAGACAGTATGTGAAGGAGGATGCTACATAGATAGATATGGAGACACATTACTATTGGACAAAGACGGTTCTCGGAATGTTATCCTTTATGATGTATTACTATAAAAATGTTTTTCGTTTTATGATATTTTTTTCTACCATAAACTGTTCTGTGTATGGTGTGAGAGTAAACAAGTAAGGTAATGCGGAGGAAATATCCGCTGCACAAGTGTAAAAATGGTACACCAGGAGAGTCGCACGATGCGCTATTAATTTTATGTTGGTGTGTATTTATTGCTGCTTTATTCATAAATTCCATGTTTATATGTATACCATGGACTGTCTGATCTTACAATCTTAGTAAAACTCATTGACATTGAGTTTGAGAAAAAGGCGTTGTGGATGGGAAAGATGTGGAATAGATCCTAGCATTGTATCCCATTTAGTATGGATATAGGCATGATTTAGTGTTCAAGTGTTAAGAATAATGAATTTGAAAATGGGTAGGAAACCATTTTAACTTTTTTTAATCAAAGTGACGGGATGAGTCACAGCAGATGAACTTAGTCCCGCCACAATTAAGTTGGTTAAATCGTAAGGCATACGCATTGCATAGTTCTCGATTCACTAACTACTCACGTAGGAGAGGTCCCAGATAGCGGACACAATTTTACGTAATACAGTTGTAGGTTTTAGAGCAAATTCCTAAACCGTTTTCGCAATCCTAGCGTCAGTACACTCGTGGACCAGTGTCGGTCTAATCTGGTTCTCTCAGGTAGAATTCAGTTAAGGGAAATATTGCGATTTCTGAAATCTCGGGGGGAAATACTGACGAACGAGAGGTGTCATGAAGCCAGACTTCGGGATACTGCAGCACGTGGGTTGGGCAGGGCTGGAGAATAACGTAGACTGGTTGGGCTGCCTGGGATCAATTAGTGAGAAAGCAATAAGGAAGGACTGGTCTGCTCAAGTCCCTGACATAGGTCACTTAGCAAAGAAAGCGAGTAGACAATAAGGACTCAATTGTAATTTAAGCAGACATATAGCCGGTATGCCCATACTCTACAACTGTAACTCAATTCCAGACGGCAGCAGCATCGAAAGGAGAGCTAGAAAGTATGTGTGCTAGCTTTGTTAATCTGTTAAATGTATTAGTTTAAACGAGACAACCGTCACTGTTCAGTTCACTTAAAGTCTCGAGTTATAATGTATAGTTATTAAGTATGCGATAGATTAGCGTTACGCTTTAGTTTACATGCGTGTGAGTTAGGGCGTTTTTATGAATATATGCAGATCAATGTGTTTTATAGAAAAATAAAAATTATGTTATTTGTGCTGGAAACTGGTATGTGTTAGTTATTTTCTTTTTTAGTCTAATAAGCGGTGTAAGGAGTTGCTGCAGAAATAGTGCAGTGGTTTAGTTTAGCAAGCGTAGCTTTACCACATATATAATCCTCTGTGGTCCTCGTGAAGCAGAAAGAGTTGCCCAATCTCTAATAGATTGGACGCAGCCATCGCATCTCCATTGCACACATTTTTCGCTCTACAGCCGCTGTCAGAGTCAAAATTTCGACCACGTTAAGGTACACGAAAGTGCATACTAAACTCAACTTGCATTTCAGGATAACGCATTTGTCCCTACAGAATGGACTCAATTTGGTCAGAGCAGCCATGGTCATCGCTATTCTTACCTGAATCTCAGTTCTGGAACTGTCCGCATCCATCAGTGTTTTCAGGTATTTGAACTGTTTATAAATTTGCAATGGGCTTCATCAAGAGCCGCGTGAACAGTTTGAGAGAAATAAGCGTGGAAACTGCTGCCATAGGACAGGTATAATTTGGCTAGAAGTAGCGATAACTTCCATTTACTCCTTGCGGTTCGCCAGGTATGGGGGAGGTGCTACATAAACACACTTAAACCGACACACTTAAACCGACACACCGACACACTTAAACCGACACACCGACACACTTAAACCAACACACTTAAACCGACACACCGACACACTTAAACCGACACACTTAAACCGACACACCGACACACGTAAACCGACACACTTAAACCGACACACCGACACACTTAAAACGACACACTTAAACCGACACACTTAAATCGACCTTCTACTTGACTTAAT
The DNA here is from genome assembly GCA_036924085.1 of Ariolimax columbianus. Lineage (NCBI taxonomy): Eukaryota > Metazoa > Mollusca > Gastropoda > Stylommatophora > Arionidae > Ariolimax > Ariolimax columbianus. Next base: position 15,189,665 of record JAVGWX010000014.1, read on the forward strand.
TTCCTATCCTTCCGTATTTGACTAGTGAACCGTTGGTGTAAACAGAGGAAGCAGACGACTTGCTTCGCACCACCCTTGAAGAAGTCTTCAAATAACTCTACTGGGAGGAGATGGGTATCCAAATAGATGGAGAAATGCTTAATCATCTACGGTTTTCTGATGACACAATTATCCTCAGCCACAGCGTCAAAGAAGCTAAGAAGGGCCTAAATCAGCTAAACGAAGCTAGCATAGCTGCAGGTCTAAGACTAAACGGAGCTAGCATAGCTATAGGTCTAAGACTAAACGAAGCTAGCATAGATGTAGGTCTAAGACTAAATTGAGCTAGAATAGCTGTAGGTCTAAGACTAAACGAAGCTAGCATAGCTGTAAGTCTAAGACTAAACAGACAAAAAAAACTGAGTACTTGATGCATATATGTTGTCATTATAAGGAACTGACGCTAGGAAATGTTCCCATCAAAAACGTAAATTCTGACATCTACTTGGGCCATTACGAACTGTCATCAACTGAATCGGGAGATTTCAAGGAGAATAGCAGTAGGTTGGCTCGATTTTTGACAAATCAAACCCATCCTTCAGCAGATGCAAAATGACAAGACGAGTAATCCCATATTTGACAGCAAATTCATTCCTGCCATGATAAACAGCTGTGAGGTCTGGAACCTCAAAAAAACAGATGCTGACAGACTTCGAGTGACCCAAGAGCGATGGAGCAAAGAACACTGTCAGTCTAACTACGAGACCGCATACACATCACTGGAATTAGGCGCCAGACCTCTTTCATCGACGTCGTGAATACATCGTTATTAAGAAAATACAGATGGGTGGGTCATGTTATACGCTTGTCTGACAACCGATGGACACATAGAATTATGCAGTGATGGCCATATAACTTTCGACTTCAGGGTCATCCACCAATGAGATGGAGGTATGACCTGTGAGAGGTTCTTGGTTCGACATGGTTCTCCAAAGCAAAGAACAGATATGTATTTAGACGTCATTTAGATTTAGCTACCTGGCATCAGACATCCCATGTCTGATTAAATACCAGGATTACAAGTTACAATTTACAATACATTTGTAATGGTCTGCCTTTGACCCCAATCGGACTTGTTAGGCCATCTAGAACGGTGACACTGATTTAACTTTTCTCAGCACTAATTTCCATTCCGAATCTTTGAGCAGATTGTCAAGGCTTGAGATTATATTCGCAAGTTCTAGCTCCGTTCCAGCCAGCCCTGTAATGCCATCAGCAAACCGAAGGTTAGTGAGTGAGCCGCCACCTATACTAACAGTACCGACGTGATCCTCCAGAGCTTCGGACATGAAACGTTCAAGAAAAACGTTGAAAAGTGTCGGTTAAAGAATACATCCTTTTCAAACACCGGTTGACGTGCGGGGTCATTTACCAGTTATCCCGTTTAGGAAAACTTCACTGGTGGCATGGGAGTAGAGTTTCTCAATGACGTAGGTAAGCCGACAAACCATCTTATATTTTCTTATAGTGCCTCATACTAGTTTTTTTTTTTTTGCTTAGATGTTTGCCTCACTAGTTTCTACTGGCGGAGGCGCGCCATTTTCCACCCCAGACCGTAGTCAATTGGGCGATATCAGGACGCATAAACCAGTGCTTGGATGCATGTGTGCATCTGTATGTACCTATGCTAGGTTTGAGCGCCCTCAGAAGCTAGCTCAACCAAAGTGCAATGGAAGGGCTTTACCACGAGGGCGCGTGTGAAAGTTGTGCAAGGGTGTGACTGTAGGACAGAGTCAAATGAAACAGAGTGAGGTGAGAAGAGAGAGTAGGGGAAGAGTGGTCCCCGTTGCATGCCTCATACTAGACAATGTCGAAAGCTTTTTTTTAAAGTCAACGGAGGCTTGGTATAGCTTTTGATTATGCTGAAGGTATTTTTCATTGAGCAGACGGAAATTAAGAATTTGTTAAATTTTGCTGCGACCAACCGAAAACCAGCTTGCGCAATAACAGTTTCTGCCCTTGGTTGAAGTCTGTTCAAGATAATCTTAATCATTGCTTTGCTGGAGTGGCTTATAAGACTGATGGTTCGGTAGTTTTGCAATTTTTGGAGGTTACTCTTCTTAGGTAGGGTTATAATCAGTGATTGTGTCCAACGTGTTGGCCAGTCTCTCGTCTGTCAGATCGTGTTAAAATCTTCGTGAGAATATATATAACTGAAGTCTCTACGTGTGTTAGTAATTCGTTTGGTATGCTGTCTATACTAGCGGTATTGTCCATCTTGAGAGACTTGTCCGCGACCTCTACTTCTTCACGTATGATAGTGAAGTTTCGTCTTTTGCATCTGGGTCTTCTAGTAATGTCAATCTCGGGTCGCCAGTGGTCTGGAAGTTATATAACTGAAAGCAGTATTCCGTCCATCTTCGAATAACATCATCTTCTGCGGTCAATGTGTTCCCTGTCTCGTCCTATATTGTTCTCACTTTAGGTACGTTCCTTCTTGCCAGCCCCTTTACCAGCTGGTACGCTCTCTTATTGTTGTTCTTGGCAATGCAGTCCTGAATTTATATACACTGTTCTGATATCCACCCCTCCTTTGCTTCCGCCATTTCTTTCCGTATGGTCTTTTTAATTGTCCTGTGCTTGTTAGTCCCAGAAGGGTTATTGTTCTCATTTTTGAGATTCGTCCTGGTGTCGCACAGTGATGTCATGTGTTCAGTGACCCAGCGCTTGGACCTCCGTTTTTCTCTCCAGCAATGTTTTAGAGCTGTCAATGAGAATGGTATTTAAGGATTGTGTAATTGCTTTAAGTTATGCCCAACTGCTCACCACAGCCCCTGCCAATCAAACCATTCTACCCCTCCACCTCTTGTCTCCCCCTCAAGCTCTTTCCCACCAAACCACCAATCCCTCCACCCAGCTCTCTCGCCTCGACATCTTACCCTATCCCTTCCTCACCTTCTTATTTTCATCTTATTATTAATTTTTTTTCCCGCCCGCCTGCTCTCCTCTCATTTCCTCACACATAAACAGGCCCATATAGACGAAACGGTTCAGAGCTGTATGAGGAACAAACAAAGTTTCAGTTTTATACAGAACAGTTTCGAAGTGTACAACTATTTCCATTGTTTGCCAAAGATGAAGGAAAATGTTTGTGGTAGTTCATAATTTCTCTCGGTTGTTAAAGTGTGCATTCCAGTTTGTAGAAGTCTCTACACACTATATAGTCTCTATAGTATTGCTGCTAACTATCCATTCAGTTTGAATGTTTGAATGAACCATAGCACACCCATGTTTGTTCTCGTTCATCAATCCCAATGTTGCCATTGTACGATGACTGATGCTTGTTGTGTTATGATAACACGACTATCAAGTTTGTGTTTGATGACATGATGTTTATTTATATTATAATGTCTCCAGAAAACGCATTCACCCCATCTCCACACATGGAGAGCAGGGCGGTTCACTATCGTTTGTTCATGATACAGCAGTTGACAGTTTTACCTTCCCAATATGTGAATGTTCAGAATTGACAACTGGCAGCTGATAGCGGGTAGCCGTCTCCGTCTTACAATTATAATCCCCACACCACAATCGCACGTGTCAGTCAGGTTTGTTTGTTTGCCAGCTACATGGATGACATGATCTGATCATACAATTGACATCTTTGAACACTTTGCATTGGAGATAATTATTAAGTAGACACACCTCTGCCATTGAGATGTTCAAGAATGACCTAACCAAGCAGGACTTGTACAATCAACGTCACGCTCACCTACTGGTTGCTAGATGACCCTTCGTTATTGAGATGCTTGTCATTATTTGTTTCATTGACATTGCTAATCTGTGATCTGCTTTATGAAGACACGCTACATTGACTTCGGATATCTTTAACTTGTGTGTCGTCAGAGAATATCGCATGCTGGCTTATCGACGTTACCGATAATCTGTTTGAAAGTAATAGTTTCTATATTGGATTTAAAACATAGCGATACGTGGGATTGAATGAGCAAAGTTGAAGAGTATCAACTAATTGTAACCACAAGAACATAATTCACGTAAACCATTAATGGAATGACTTACATTTCTGGCAATACACAAGAAAATCACATTCAAGTAAAACAGTTTACAGATGCAGTATTCGTCTGTGTATCCGAAGTTGAATGGCGGTTTTAAAAATAATCCACGGACAGTTAGTTACATACTATCGTTCTACTGGAGCTCACTTGTTTAGTTTAGTTTAAGTACAATCTCCGCAAAGGAGGTCAGCTTCGATGTGTCGTCAATGCACTATCATCCTACAGTGTACTCTCTTGCCGTGATAGTGCAATCTCTCAGGCTTTCTCCAGTCCATCTTCTAAAGTTATCCACCCATTTATTGTGTTGTCTGTCTATTTAACCGATGCCTTCCTGTTTGATCCTCTAGTATGGTTTTCAACAAGGAGGTATGTGTTTACATGACCAAAATAACTTAACTGTCTAGACTTGATTTTGGTCATTAAAGCTCTCTTCACTCTAAACTTTTTCATTACTTCTACATTTGTTTTCTCCTTTTTTCAAAAAATGCGAACAAATCTTCAATTTACCAATATTTCGAAGGCTTCAATACTCTTTTTCAATGTTTTTTTCGGAGACCGTCTTTCTGGGCGATACAGTATGACAATTATAATTTCTCAATGTATGGTTTATCTGTTTGGATGACAGAATGTGTTACGTGTTGCTGAATACTATTTTAGCGATACCGATTAAATGTATGATTTCTTTTTCACACCTGCTTTCTTTCACTTTAATTTGACCTAGATAGGAGAAACTCTGCACCTGTTCTAGTACTTGGTCGTTTATTGTTATCTGCATTCATGGTTTCTTGTAACTTTCCTCAAGTATCAATGTCTTTTGTTTTCTTTATGTTCATGTCTAATCCAAGCGTTTGACTTATTTTGTATATTGTTGTCACAAGCTCCTGCACTTCTTGCCCCCCCCCCCCCCTCCCTCCCATTTTGCCATCACAACTGTATCATCCGCATATCTTAGGTTATGCATTGCCTCTCCTGAACAGTGGTATATCTTTACCATCTAGACCTATTTCTTGGAGACATTTAATTAATTTCCCATATTGAACTGAAAAGCCTTCTGGTAACCTATGGAGCAAATATAAATGTCGTTATGGATTTATGTCTTAGTTCTCAACCAGAGAATTGCATCCCTTGTTCCCAAATTGCACTTCCGAAACTTGCCTCTCCACTTTTCGAATTATTCTCTTTTGTATTATCTTCGTCATGGCAGGTCAGGTCATCCCGTAACCGGTGAGGTCGTTGGGGCACCCATAAAGCCATCCTCACAACACCACTCCACCCTTCTCTGTCAGCGGCATCTGTCTGTGCTTCTTCTGGTCGGAGATTGGTCCTTTCTTTTATGTTGTCTTCCCACCTCTTTTTGGGACGGCATCTTCGACGTCTGCCTTGCACCTTTCCGTAGAGGATCGTATTTGCAAGACCATTTGATCTCGATATGTAACCTTACCAAGCGAGTTTCCTTCTTTTGAGCAGTACATTAATTGTCTGGCTCATCAGACTGAATGTTCCAAAGTCTGAACATTCTATGGCATGTGGTTTTGAGTATTATTGTAAATGTTGATGTTTTCACGTCAGTTAGTATGCATTTAGTATTGCATATGTCTTTACACTTGCCAGTAAGTATATATTACAAATTTCTCTAGGGCCTCTAAAATTTATTTGTGTGGGTCAGGTCTTAAGTGGTTAGACTTGGGAGTGATCCTAAAACTTATATATATGATTGTGGGGACAGGATGGTGAGAGAATTAGCAAAGCCAGATCCACCACCGCTATAGTGGCGAGTTGTTGTACATGTGGATGGAGGCATTTACGAGGGAATCTAGAAGTGAAGTTCTGTCTCATTAATTGTCAGGCCCCGAAAGTTAAAATGCGAACTGTAAACTCAGCGGAGCATGTAGGACCACGTATCTAGCGCTCAGCAACAGCCATGAAAGAAGGTGACGTTTAGAAGGAAAGATAAACTGATTTGTAAGAGATGATTTACCCCTTGAACTTTCAAAGTTCTCTGCGATAGCTATATGAGTCAGACAATACTCACAGTAGGATCAGAACGTTGGTGGCTGTGAAAGCAATTTGAGTCAGATGATACTCAGCAGGATTATAAACTTGATGGCTACGATAGCTATATGAGTCAGACAATACTCACAGTAGGATCGGAACATTGGTGAAGTTAAAAACCTGCATTGAATTGTCTGATGACGTCACTGATTGACTGACTCCAGTACGTATCTGTCACATATCAGTGTCGATGGTTAATTGTCAGGAAATGTATAGGCAAACTCCAGGGGTGACACTATATTATCATGATCGCTTCCTTGTCAGAAAAAGATATTCGCAAACACCAACGACTGTGTCCCATTATGCGAATTTCCTTGCGAGAAAAAGGTGTAGAGAAACACTAGGGATCGTATCTCGCCGCACGAATTCGAGAATTTTTTCCCCACAAGAAAACTGAAGTACTGATAGTTCCAGAACATCAGAGATCAGACACGCTACAGAAGACGAAAAACAAGAACCAAGTTAATAATTATATATTAGGTAATTGTGTTAGGGATATATTTAAACTATTATTGACCAGCGTTTGATTACCTGCAGACATCCGGTTAGATTGCAACACCCCCGGATAAGAGAGCTTAGATCAGGATAGTTAGACTTAATTGATGCAATATTATCAAGTTATGAAAATAGAAGTGTTTTATTTTTATTTATACAGAAGAGGTTTTTGTGTTGAATATGCATTTATGTCTTAGGCGACAGGTGAAGTAAATAGATATTTCAGATAAGTCTCCTATACGTCACAATAACAATTGGTCACAATGTCCAGTATAGCTAGTTGGGTTGAATGCGTCTGGTACATATATACATATCATTCATGAGCAGACATAAACATACATACGCACCTCAGCATCTATTTCTGTTATATATGGGCTGCTTGCACACAGAGCCCTCACTGATTGAAATGCTATATTTGATTAGATTATTCAAAGCTGAACGAATATGTGCCATATTTTACCTTGTTATTATGTCTATATGACTGCGTTTAAGATTCTCTTTCAGACTGCCTTTGAATCTATTTTTGGACGTCTACGTGATTGCCTTCCTTCACGTCATTGGATTACACAATCCTTTTTTGGGTGCCGTTCGTTTACCAATCTTGCAAGATGACAAGTACAGCTCAGTTGTGCATTCTAAAAAGTACTCGAGTGTCAGGCTTGATGTACTGGATATGACTTGTTATATGGTTCTGCATCGAATATATAGTCATGGGGAAGTTATTTAACCTCCAGACGACTCAAGCGTAGACATTCCAGGTCTCTTAGGTGAAGAACAGACAAGCGAAAATGGCGGTACAGCAGACTTTCAGCTCAGCCAGTAAGCTTATTCTCCGACGTTTATACTTTGCCGAACGTATTCGATCAAAAGCTGATCTCATCAGGGTGTTTTCTATGAATATTAATTCATCCTCTGTTTCTAATTTATGTTTTTTAATGTAACCAATGGTTGTGCAAACGGTTTACCCGTGGCTGGTGGGGTAGAGGAGACTAAACGTCTGGTCAGGCAGAACATACTGATAGTTCATGTTAGTCATGGCCGGCCTGCTCCGCAGTAGTGAGCGACACGCAGGTCAAGCCAAGCACAGCGCAACCACCTGGAGAAACCCTTGATCACTTTCATCAGCACGCTCGTGATGTGTATTCAACAACAACAGCAACCTGGGGCTGGCCGGTGCATAACCTCAGCTTTGTATATGTTAATGGTCGAGCTAAAGGTGTCCCAATCATCAGAAACACGTCCAGACTTTCCTGTGTGTTCTGTCTGAACTACCGTTCGGACATTAGTAAACGATAACATAACCTTGGATTTTATAGTCCGTCTGTGGGGATTAACTAGACTGCCATCCATTAAAAACCCTATGGATTTGCCACACTCGATATTCGGTAAAGCGTCAGCCAGCATAGCTAACAGCATTATAAAGGGTCCAGGCAAAAACGCTTTTGTGTCTGACGCCCTTATAGACATAAACACGATAGGCTCGCTGGTGTCAAGTATACCTTGTTCACGTTCCTTCCTGGAGCTGTTTCAGCAAAGGTACATATTTGCTACAACCCATTCTCTGCTGACTGTATCATATGCATGTGTAAGACCAGTGTGAACATAGCTGTCATATTCATGGGATGGGGCAGTCATTAAGTAACATCAGTTGTATTATAACGTGCACGAAGAATATGTTCAAGTAAAAATCTTATGTTAAGACACAAAATGACTGTAGAAATACCCCATGTAGGAATTGTGACGGTCCAGCGGTATGCGAATGTGTGATATAGCGTATAGCATCAACAATGAGACGTTATTACTTGTGTGTGTCCAGAGGGCGAGAGACTTTCTGAAATCTACAGAAGAATGAAGGTTCAGTTTGGAGACAATTTTAGTCACATGTTCCGTCTCTAAGTCAAATAGGAAAACTGTCATTACTTTTGGATTCAACAGGCTAATCGTATTATCTATTTGGAATGATGCTGAGTTCCACAAAGGGCGAAGCAATTTGAAAGCAAATCTGGCCTTGATAATCCCAAAGTTAACATTTTTAAACCTCTGGGATATCATGAAAGAAAAGGGATTGCGTTCATACACTTAATTGATTACTTGTGTCAAGTTTAGGACATGATCTTCCAGGTTTGAAGCTCACTTATCCTTGATAAACTTCTTGTCTATAGCGGAGGCGGTATGGTTCAAAAACCTTACACAGGTGGCATAATAAAGACACCAGTCGGAAGTTCTTAGGTTCGGTTAGTGTTTTACCGATCTTATCAGCGCAACCAATTGGGATTTTCTACAGATTTAAGACATTTATAAAGATTCGTTGAATGTGTTAACAAACTTTAGGAGACACTTGATGGGGTCTGATACAACATTTTTAATTAGCTGTCTTTAAATCATCAGGCCAGCTGCTTTGTTGTTTTTAATTTGATGTCCTGCATCATTTTTTTTAAATTTCTGTTTGGAGAAGAGTGTCACTAGTAAGTAATTCTCATTCGTACAATCATTAATAGTATACTTTCTCACAGAATAGTTGGTCATGTGCTTGGAAAGAAATCAGGATACCCATTCTTGTCTTTAATGTAAGGCCAACATGTTGGGACGAGCAGCTTGTATCTCTTAACAAAATATTACACAATATTATGTAGAGGAAGACTGATAATGAAGCTGTTGGGTGTCTATCTGACAAGCACATCCCTTAGCCGTGGACTTTCAGTTAATGAAAGAAAGGCCTAGAATTGGTCAGGATAAAACATAAGGGTGCTTGTGAGCGTCGAATGTTCTGTTCACGTTCTGATTTAATGCAGAGAAAGGCCCGAGATGCTATTTACTTAAGAACTAATTATTGATACACTAGATAGGATTAAGTGTGATATTTGTTTTAACAAATCTACATTTAAGCACAGGCTAGGCCCCTTCTATAGCAAACGATGATGGCATAATGAATCTTGCTAGCGCAATTTTTAGTAAGGATTAACTGCGATACTTTGTATCTTCACTCTCTCTTCTCGACCCGCCCAACCCCAATGGCAAGTCAAGGACAAGACGACTAGGAGGTGGCTACAAGATGCAGGGGACTCCGAATCAAGCACTTGTGAAAAGAACAGCGGAGTCCGGAGTCGAACCCACACCACCTGATCACGAAGCCGAGAGCTTAACCACTTCGCCACGGAATCCCCATTTAAGTACCTGTGACATTATAACACTAAAGTAGCTGAATCAACAATGGTCTGACTACATTAAATTTGAAATATGATGTAAAATTACTTATGTGGGTGTAGAAGAATGAATAAAGTTGTACTAGAAGTTATAGGTGACCTGTGAATCTAGTAGGATTTGTTTGCAGTGAAAAGTAACTATTAACCTAAAAAACCCTTTATTCAATTGTCTATGATTTTATTTGACCAACAAAATGAATTTAAATTTGTCTCAAATAAAGTAATACATCTTGCTAAGCTAAATATGATCACTGTATCCGCTGCCATGAATATATTATTGTCAGCATACCTACATATATTTTCTGTTTTACAGTTCAATTTATTTTATTTGCTTTTATTGTTCAGACATCCAATATGTATTTTCTTACTAGGCTCCAACTTCATGGGAAGGATAAACACTTCGTTAAAAGTAATTCTGTACTTTGGGCTCATTTTGATAAACAGGAGCATATTCACGCTGGAATTGATCGTCTCAAATAACAGCCCCAATGACCATGTGACACATAACACATCTGAATATCGATCTATAACTCTAAATTCAGGTTCAAAGAAATTAGCAGACCATAAAAAAATACCAGGAGTGTAGCATACAATTAAAATGCTGGCAATCAGTACAACCATACTCATGGTTTTCCTGTCTCGGTTTGACATCGACTCGGACTTGGCCTGGTCCATATTAGCGGCCTGACGCCAAGTACTTTTCCGTCCTAGTCTTCTGACTAAAACTGATGTAAACAACACGACAACAGTGCAAGAAGCGACTCCTATAATTACCTGCACGATACAAAATGTCTCCGATAGCTTGTCGGTGTTTGACGTGAAAAATAAATCCAGAAGTGTTTCACTTCTGTCTGGACTGAATTTCCTTCCAATGGATGTTGAACAATAGACCAGAGCAATAGACATATATATAAGTCCATATATCAGAACCATCACTGTGGCAATTCTTATGGGATTTAAAATCTGCTTGCCTAGTAGATGGAAAGCTATACACGGGCATCTCTCCAATGTGGCGTAGACTGTGATCAAGCATGTCATCTTTGATAACACTACTCTAGCAGTCCCGGCAGTCAAATACTGAAACTCTGAAGGCATTATATGCACATTAGGGAATATACAGATTGTAATATACCATTGAGTAACTAGACCACACAGATCGGAGATGGCCATTGCAAAGAAAATCACTTTTATGCTAGAATTCCGACCTTGTTTGTAGAAGACGATCACGTTTATGATATTGCTGACCATCCCGAACAGAGTTATAAAAGTGCACAAAAAGACATATTTGACCACCTGAATAATTAGTCTCAGCTCGTCACTGATAATCTTCTCGTATATTGTAATATATGTATGTGCATTGTTGACAGTCGAATTGTTCACAGCTGTATCCAATACATCCATTGTTGAAAGTGGATGGAAACAAATGTCCACTGTGCACTTTTAACACAACTCAATGTCCATGAATTGTTTTTTTACCCGATTTCCTTTCAAAATGAAAATGTTAAACTGTGATACGTAAACAAATATATCGGACAGCGTGAGAAAAAAACCATTAGTTAGCGCATTGCTTGTTGTGTATCCTATTTTTAACTGTCTCTGTCTATTCTATAACAACAATACTAGAAAGAAAACATCAACAACTAGGTCTACATCGTCTATTCAGATTGTTGAGGTGTGTCTTGACAATAAAACTCACTGCATAGACATATTTTTGTTTTATTATCAACCATTTCTATTCAGTTGCAATCCACTTGTGCAATTAAGCGTCGAGGAGAGCTCAAGTCTTCTTTCTTATGCAAACTGAGTTATCTTTGTTGTTAATCCTATCGTTGCAGGATTATTCGTATTCCAGATACCGGTCAACTATGGGCCTTCCTTGTGCCCTGAAGCCAGATCTCCCTGTGTTGTAAGCGAGCAGAGGGAGCTGTTATGCCGAATTGTAAAGTGATAACAGAACCATTTTATTTTGTGTAGCAATTGTACTGACAAAAGCGCATATTCACTATACGTTTCGAATGTCATCTTTGCTTCGTCAATCTCTCCTGGTGACATCAATAATTTGTCATTGAGATTTCATCTAACACGTTGAGATGTTCGTTTCCTCCGTCTTGCATGAGAACCAAGTTTGGCATTGATAGCTTACAAGTATAGTATTGTTCATCAGTTGTTTGGCAGTCAACGTACTGCTGTCTCCTGTCTTTTGGTAGTGGTAATTGGTTATTGTTAATTCCAACAATGAGTATTGTTTGTTGTTTAATGCTCGTAATGAGTAAGTTTGCTATTTTGTTTGCCCTGAATAGGACGTTAAGTGGCGGGTTGTCGCTCACATCTCGAGCATGCTGTTAAAGGTTGACCGCGGTCCTCCATGCGGTTATGCTATGCTTTGCGTCATCTGCGGGGCGCGTACTAAAGCGGAGATTACATCGATCCACATCTCGTTAGCCAGACTGCCTTGAAAACAGTCACTTATCAGGGAACGCTGCATAGAAGAAAGATAATGGTCTTAATCAGCGTATTGTGCCAGACCCTGACACGACGTTATGGTAAGTATGTTGTGCCTGACGCTGACCAGACTAGCCTCTCAGTTCCCCAGAGGTAATTGGTAAATCACAGCAGAAGATTTCTGACAAATAGTTCCAATTTCTCTGACAAGCCTTTCATCAACTGAAACAATATCTCCTAGATGTTTGAGCGCTTGAGCTTGTTTGAGGCGGGTATTGCTGCCTTGTCTGAAAAGTGAACTAGGTATGCTAATCCTCTTTGATGCGCTAACCTTCATGTTATTTGTTTCACAGACTGTGCTTAACGAAATAATATGATTTATAAGTCTTATCTTCGTCCTCGTACAATATACTTGGTAGTCAGTAAAGAGTGGTTACTGAATTGAGTAAGGTTCAAATACTAGAGTTGCAATTTAGCTGCCCTCTGTTGTTATTCTGTCCATGCAAATTGTTTTGAGTAGACATGGTGAAATCAGATATTCCTGTCGCATTCTTATGTTTTTATTTTAAAACAATCATGACACCGTTACATTTCTGTTGTTTCAATTGTATTCATAGGGTACAGTGTTGCAGAACAACCTGTAACCTGCCTGGCAATATGTCGCCGCGCGGACAGGGCATCTTTCTCATCCATTAACACGACCCAGGACATTTGCCTTGACCAGAACCTACCCACCTCGCTCTTCAATTCCACTGTGCTCCTTGCTAAGTGCTACGGCACAGAGACATTGCCACTAACAGAATCAGTGGATGACAAATTAGGAGTGGCCCAATCCTTTCTTGGTAGGAATCACTCTCCGGAACTGTCATACGACATTTTTCCCATTGCTAGGGTAGTCGAGCGGTTTTGAAGGCTGAGGACTACAGACCGCTTCTCTACTGCTGTCGCCACGTCGTGTGATGGATATGTTTGTTTATTTCCCCCCCAACAGAAAAACAACATATGTCATACCGGGGATTCGAACCGCTGCCCTCCTTGTCGACAGGCAGGCCTCGAAACCATTCGGCCACTGCCATCAATAACCGATCTCCCTTAATTCGTGTGCCGTTGAGTGTATCCACGTCAGGTTGGAAAGTGCGGTGCTTATTATTAGCACTGTTGGCCTTTGCCTTCACCTGCGCTACTCGATGCCGCGAGTTCATTCTTGACAAATCTCATGGCAGCAACGGGAGTATCTCTAGTACACCTCAGAACTGCCCTCATGGCCTCGTTTTGGAATCACTTCAATCTATATATCTGTGTCTGCGATAGCATGAGTAACCCAAGACTGTAATCCAGGACAGACAAAACCAGTGCTTGCATCAACAGGAAGAGAGTCCATTGTTACATGCCTGTGTCTGCGATAGCATTAGTAACCCAAGACTGTAATCCAGGACAGACAAAACCAGTGCTTGCATCAACAGGAAGAGAGTCCATTGTTACATGCCTGTGTCTGCGATAGCATGAGTAACCCAAGACTGTAATCCAGGGCAGACAAAACCAGTGCTTGCATCATCAGGAAGAGAGTCCATTGTTACATGCCTGTGTCCGCAATTGATTTGTTTGCGTTGATATCTATCTTTGCTTTCAGAATTACATTGGCAATATATTTATTGAAAGAGAGGCTGCTATTGAAAGTTAACTTCATTGTTAAGTCCGTCCTGTCGTATGGCTCTGTAAGTGGGGGGGGGGGGGGGGGAACTAAGAAAAGCACAACTAAAAGGGGCCAAGCTTTTATCACTGGACGCCTACGTCGAAATGAGGCAATAACAATAAATGATAGTCGTAAATATATAAACATGCGAAAGAACAAGGAAAATTCAAGAGAAACTTGACGTAAAGAGAAGCACCTGGCGATGTACATGACACACATTACGGAAAGCAGCTTATAGCATTACACTGATCTGGAATCATCAGGGATTCAACAAGACAAGTAGAGGGCGAGCTAAACACTCCTGGGGAAAGGAAGTCGATATAAACCTGAGCTCGTTGGATCACGTCTACGCTCATGACGTCATTATACCCGGCCACAGTTCTCGACATCTGGTAGGCTCCCTGAAGGCATTGACATCACCCATAGGATAGGCCTGTTAGCTTTGTACATGCAATATTTCTGGTCCCAACGGAAGTTTTTTCTGTAGTCCAAGCTTCGTATATACTTCTCATGTACGGCTCCGAGACCTAGATACTACAACAACGGGATCGGCAGGGTCTGGAGGTCTTTCACCTGATCAATCAAGGGTGCTTTTTCGGGATCCACTGGCACGACTCGATTTGCCAAAAGTAAAGTAGGTCGGCGTACTCAACTTGCAAGCATTTCCTCGACGATTATCGCCGATGTCTTTCCCTCTTCGACCACGTTGCCCGTCTCCTCCGGGAAGTCTCAGCCAACGAGATGTAGGGACGACGGACGGAAACAGGTCGGGCTCATCCTGAGACGACCTCGGGCCGCCCTCCTGCACCTAGATGAATCAGATCGCCACATCCCGAACAGAATTGCAGGCGTCCTGGTACGAGGCCATCAGACGTGGTCATGTACATGACCATTCCACGCGAAGAACCGTTGTCGCCTAAGCGCACTATTGTATTTATTATACATGTATCTATATATCGCTCCACCTAGCTCGTTTAAATTGAATTGTCGTTTAAAGGCACTGCCTCAGATGTGATAAGTCATTACAAACGATTTGTCTGTGTTGAGTTCGAAGTGGCGGTTCGTCTGCGTGCATCAATATCTTAAATGCTATGTGTTCGATTATAAAAATGGTGTGTCGGGTGTATGTTCTTTTCAACACACTACTATTAAAGAACGGTTGTAATTTCCGGTCGTGTGTATCTGTTAACGATAGCACGGATACCACGTGCACACGCTGTACACGTAAAACAAAAAATAGTTTGCTGATAACTGCTGTCCTGGAACAATGATAAAAAGAACTGAACGTCCTACACACTGCGAAACCTACCGCCTTATCCCTAGGCCTAGTAAATCGCTCGAAGAAAACATTGCAACATAAACAGAATGTACAGTAATCTGCATTCGAACGAGTCTTCCGCCCACTTTAGCTTGTTGACACCATTAGAGACCACCTTGTTCGTGAATACCAAATGTCTTCCTCTGGTTGCTAGTTTGTTTGTTGATATTTAGTTGTTTTTCTTTTCCTGCCAAAATGTTGGACACAATTGACACTCCTTTGTCTTTGTTGCTGATGTTGTGGTTGTCATGCTGGTTTGTTCAGTGCGTTAGTGTGAGGTAGTGAGGAAACTAGTATGTGAAGTGTATATAGATCTACTTTCTGTTAGTAATGTTGTTCCACGGACAGTATCTTGTCTTTCAGCTGTTTCTCCATCGTCTTTCATTTCTTTTCTTCTTGATTGTCCTTTCATGCCAAATTCCTTTTAGCACGTTTACATATATGCGGTCACTAGTCCTCTTGCTCCCACTTCTGTAGCAAAGGATTTGACCATGATCCTCGCCTGTCTTGGCTCTGTCACTGTGTCACAGTTCTTGGCTTGTTTCACAGAGTACATGTCATTTAATATAGATTAGAATTACACAGTGAACTCGGTCAAGATGATGTTGTCATGTTGGTCCATCGTGGGTGGGGAAGACCAATCTCTCTATTCATTCGTCGATGGATTTGAAGGTTGCTGAAGAGACTGACACGGGTCTGGAAAGACCTAGGTCTGTGTGGTCAGAGAATAAAAGCTTGATGTAAAGACTTTCATTCACAAGTTTTTCTATCATCTCTTCTATGACCAGCTACCCGTGCGTATGCCTCGCATGACGCCGTATCATCACGAAGAGATGTGCTCATGTGATTCGTATTATTTCAGCAGATTTCATTTATTGGGCATTAGTGATATCTTAAGCGTGTGTCTTTTAAGCTCTTCCAGTGGGGGCATTTACCATTCTGCAGCTCACCAAAAGTCAGTATTTCGGTAGCAGATCTAGCAGACTACATGACTCGTCCAGAGGATATGTGATTGTATCTGAATAGTATCGATGCTTTGTATACTAGTTCTCTCAAAATAGGCAGACTATGGGATTTTGCCTTTACATTGAATCTTCATCACGTTTCTGAGACAGACCGTACAGCGGTGGTTCAATTTCTTTACGTGACGTTTGAGTACAGCCAATGTTTCACATGCATATATCAGCATCGGAAGCACTACATCTCTGTATACATTCAGTTTTGTATATAGTCTAATGCCATCTCGATTTTAACCATTGGTGTATCGTCTGGCCAATGTGCTGATGTCATTTGAGATCATATCGTTCACCCTATTATCAATGGCGAGGCTCTGTGATATTGTGTTACCAGTGAGCGTGAATCTGTTAATAAAAATATGTGTCTCATTATTTACCTTAATGAATGTCTCAGCATAACGCTTGCCAGGAACAGGCTGATACGTGGTTTCTGTTGATGGCAAAACTCAATATTTAAATGTCAAACCGATATAACACTGTATTCCTAAACTGTAGTCTGTACTTCGTCATGCAGTTGATCCCCTGGTGTGATATATTTCTTTAACAGCCGTTCTTTTATGTGATTTTAAACAGAACGTCTCTACCGCCGAACGCTTCTGTCAAGTCGGCAAATTCGTTGTACAGGTCACAACGTTGTTCGTGTAGCTGACTTGCACTTTACTCCATATTGGAAGTTCCATGTTCATTCTAGAATCCACACTAAAGTTCCGGTAGAAGACTTACCTCAAGATGTGCCGTGAAGCGATTCAGAAGGATTCTGACACGTATCTTCTCTGTGATTGATAATATAGCAATGCCTCGGAGGTTGATACATATTTGAGGATTATAGTTTTGCTTATACACATGTATAACTGACATATCTCTGAGATTTTGCGAGATGGTTTCAATCTGCCATATTTTGGTTAAGAAGGGAAAGTTTCTTACTAGAATTTTACCGATATCTGGGTTGAATCTGAGCCGTCGGTGTGTCCATTAGAAAGTTCACACATTACTATTTGAGACTCAGCCAGAGCGTGTCCTTTATAGAAACACAGGGCAGGCGTTCTGTGACTTTCTGGTTAATAGATAGTGCCAGATTAAGAATACAATTGTCAATTTTAGATAAAAGGTTTGTATAATTTTTTCTTTGACCCCAACTGGTGTTTTACCTGTACACTAATCAGACGATTTAATGACATGTTTGATATAAAGTGTACCGAAGATCATTGGATCCATGAGTCTCCTAATACATGGCATTCTGGACAACGTTTGCTAAATATGTAATTGTTGGCAGCCTGATGTCAAAATAGGCCTCTCGTTCAATGGGTCATACATATCCAGCCATGTTGCTGATGGGTATATCTTTTTGAGCATCGGAATAGGATAACCCCATATGTTAGCCTAGTCCTTTTTTTTTTTATTGCTCAATGTCCCAGAAATGGGTTGTTGAAACAGATCTCAAACAAACCTTAACGACTACGAGAGAAATTTGTTTTTATTGTTATTTCGAGTTCTGCCCTACAGAGAGAGCTATACTGGGCTTTTAAAATGCTTCGTTATATATTGTCTTGACTTGGTTCTTCTCCTTCCTAATTTCTTCTATATGCATTTCGTTTTCCACTTATCTGTGGTGTAAGCATTTCATGCTTTCTTTCTTGATTGTGCAAGTAGGCAATTATCTCAAGACGAACTCCCGCACCTCTTTTATGGTCAGTGAATTGTCATGTCCATTTATGTCTCGAATATCGTACCACTAAGCTCCTTGTTTTGTTCTGAAATCGAAGTTAGTTGGAGCTGTATTTCTATAATGAAGTGTAGTCCAAGAGGCATGTTTCTTTGATATCAAAGGTCTAACCACATGTAAATCCTTCTTAAAAGGCAATGATCTAATCAAATATCAATCCTTCTCAAATGTCACTGGTCTAACAATGTATCAGTCATTCTCAAGCATCACTGGTCTGACCATGTACCAGTCCTTCTCACGTATCACTGGTCTGACTATGTACCAGTCCTTCTCACGTATCACTGGTCTGACTATGTATCAGTCATTCTCAAATGTCATTTGTCCTTCAGATATCAATCATTCGCATATGCCAGTTGACCAATCATCAGTCAATCATTCTCAATTGTATATTGTCCAACTACAAATTAATCATTCTAAAATATTAATTATTAAATGATATATCTTTATTTGGAAACTCTTTACAAAGTATTAAATCACAATGTCATGTATTCGTCTCTTCCTTGAACTGTCTACCTACCTTAACCTATTTGACAAGGCTACCTCGATCAGGACTATCACGTGTCATCCTGCTGATTCCAGTTTTTGTGTGCTTTCTAGTCCCTCTATTCCTTGCCAAACTATGGGATCAAACTCACACCACGTTCTTTTATCTTAGTTTACATACTGCCGTACGGCACTAATGCTATGGATTACTTTACTTTACTTGTACATGTAGTTTTATCCATTGTGCTAGCTGTTAGTGGCGACTAAACTAGTTTTGTAGGTGTAAATTATTTACTAAACTATATTCCGTTATCTTTGATGGTGTTCCATAGCCAGCATGATGCACATTCAGTTTTTTCATCATGGTCTTTTATTGCATTGTTGCATTAATGTCATTTAAGACTAAAATACTTCAGCGAGTTGTTTACAGTTGAACCAAATAACATCTAGCGTTTCTATGACTTGGACTGTGGGTATGCATCTCGCTTGCATCAATTCGGCAATATGGCTATTGATTTGATCCGTTTTGAAAGATGCTCATCTAATTTAAATTCGATCGGCACAGGTAAGTCGATCATGGGGAAGTGATACGATGGTGGTTAGTGTTCCACCTAACTCGATCATGATGGCGGTGAGTGTCCCAGCTAACTCGATCATTATGGTGGTGACTGTCCCACCTAACTCGATCATGATGGTGGTGAGTGTCTCAGCTAACTCGATCATGATGGTGGGGAGTGTCCCAACTAACTCGATCATGATGGTGGTGAGTGTCCCAGCTAACTCGATCATGATAGTGGTGAGTGACCCATCTAACTCGATCAGGATGGTGGTGAGTGTCCCAGCTAACTCGATCATGATGGTCGTAAGTGGCCCAGCTAACTCGATCATGTTAGTCGTTAGTGTAACACTATCTGGTCACCTCTGAGACTGTATAAGTACATCACGGTACACCCTACCCCAACCTTTCCTAGTAAGTCCAGTCCCATCTTCCAGTCATTAGAGCAGTCGAGAAATGTTGCCAAGTCAGGTTTGTTTAGTTTAAGGTGTGATGATGTGCATGTTCTGGTAAGATGTTGTTTGCAATTCTGCTGCATGTTTCTACTTTTAGCCTTCATCCTCGCCCTGTTTACTATGGCAGCTAGTTTATGTAATACTCTTAGCCTAATGTAGACTGACCTTATTCTTGGGGTAGTTTTGCAAATATAAATGACATATCTCAGTTTTCCTTTGTGTGCACATTGGTTTTGAGGATCCAAATTTAACAAGATCTGTACCTGGTAACAAGATTTGTACCTGGTGACAAGATTTGTACCTGGTGACAAGATTTGTACCTGGTAACAAGATTTGTACCTGGTGAGAAGATTTGTACCTGGTGAGAAGATTTGTACCTGGTGACAAGATTTCTTTCATTGATCTGGTAATGCAGCTGTCTTGTAAAGTTGTCATTTATCATATATTAGTACAGGTTAAGGATCTTTGTACACGTCATATTATACATGCTATTGCTCTCGCTGCACTTGTCGCACTGAATTTTGGGAACGTATATTCTCCTGCGTTTCTCAGATTTGATAAACTACTGTATCCCTCTATTCATTTTTGATGGTTTCGACCCACAACGAATGTCACCATGGCCATATTAGTTTAACTGTAACCAATTACTATCTTCAGTTTGCAGCCTTTCTGGAATGGATTGTCTGAACTATCACATCTCATGCGTCTTGCAACATTACAAATCTGGCTTTTCCGGCATGTATTCTTCTACTCGGCTGAGTTCAAGTGCCATTTCCTGATTGGAAGTTGGCTGTAATCGATCTTCAGTATACCTTATCTCTATCTGTAATGGTACAATCTGACATGCTTTTCCAGTTCATCTCTTGATGTTATCCACCAATTTATAACGTTGTCTTGGGAAGACTGCCTTCTATGCAATCCTATATTATGGTATTTAATGGAGGTATGTCTTATTATATGGCCAAAATATCATTTACTTCGGTCATTGATTCTCTTTTCACCCACCCCCCCTTACGTTTTCAATAATTCCACATTTATTTTCTTATAATTTTAGTTCTTAGTCGACCTGTACTTCTACAGGGGCGGATGATCCTGTGCAAGTCCCAGCTCTGGTATGATCTGGATGTAGCCGCGAGGAGGAATTCCTGCTTAGCAGGTTAGGCTCGAGCAGCTTATTACTCCGCTGGGCTGGGACGTGTGGCGGACGGTGGTTAGCTGATGTGAGAATCCATCTTAATAGACTCAAACACTAGAGCAAAGTAGACCAGCTTCATCTATGCTGCTCTAAACAAATCACTTAGCCATTTCCATTGTTTTGCCATGTCACACAGTTAGTCGCCTCTTTCGTCATGCTCCATGTGAGACAGTAGTGTTATTATTGTCCTTGGAAATCCACAAAGACCCTGGCGGACCACCCGGTTTTCTTATATTACTGAAAATAAATCTAAAACAAGCTTGGATTACATGCAGTGGAATGCTGAATCTGATATCCCTGATGGCAGTCCTATCCATGACCTTGCCAACCTGTCAATCTTTCTCATCCTTGGAATCCACTGTACACACTTCCTAATCATACATAGGCTGTACCCACATCAGCTTTAGGATCAACATGATAGATAGGAACCACATCGCGTATTTGTCAATTGGTATGTGCCGTTCTGTGTTTTGCTGGGTTCTGTCAGTCATTTATCGTATTTTCTGTACTGCTTTCGTGGCTCTTAGGGAAGCATTGCATATCCAGCTTAAGATGTTCACTGGACTGAATCGTCACTGACAGTTGCGGTTGTCTGGTCTGACACTCAACTTTTGACATGAAACGTTTTGTTGATTGGTTCATCGGGGCGAACAAACATTCGTTGAGTTTTAATCGCACATGAAGTCACGTATGTTGCGTCATCCATTAATGCTTTAACTGGTGGTAAGTACTTTCTTTGATATCCGATCCTCTGTCAAATCCTTGTGCTGCCTTGAGATCAGTATTAGTTAGATGGTACTTTCAATCGTTTCTAATAATGCACGTCAGTTCATTATGTCATGTGCTCTCTAGTTGCAAATTGAACAGAAACCCATACGAAATGTGGTATTACATTATTCCAGTAAGACGCAACTATCAAGACCGTCTTTTCGGTCTGTTTCAAAGACACCTCTCATCATTCAAACAGACTGCATTCAGCAACATAGGTATGATTGTGCAACGTAGGCTCAGGTATGCTGATGTGAATGACTTGAGCTGATTGTATTGCGCCTTTAAGGCTAAGGTTCAGATTTTGGAGCGCTGGGCGGATCGTTTTTACGCCATTACCAACTATCAAATTTCTCAAGCTAGCATGCTATAGGCTACATTTAACTTGGGACTTGACCTTGATCCCACAGCGGTAGACGTCAGCAAAGCTGTCTGCTAGAAAAAGGCAACTGCAAAGCTCCTGTTTCTGATTCAATTCCGAATAAGTTTTATCATATGCCTCAACATAAATTGACTACATTCTTTCGTTGTATTGAGAACGTCATGATAATTCAACAGGAGATAAAGGATAGCATAGCTGTATACCTGCGTAAGCAAAAGGACAGTCGTCAATCCAGCGACAATCACATGGGTATATTCCTGATATCAATCGCAAGAAAAATCATGTCCCAAGTCCTACTCAACTGTGGTTTTCGTGGGAATTGTGGGACGACTGATATGATGTATGCAGCTCGTCAACTGCAAGAGAAATGTCAAGAATAGAATTATGACATTTACACAGTTTGTGCCGCTCTGACTAAAGCGTTTGACACCGTCAATAGTAATGGACTCTGGCAAATCATGGCGAAGTGTGGCTGTCCCTACAGATTCTTTACGATTGTTCGCCAATTTCATGATAGCTCGTAAACTGCACGGTGGAGAATTGCCTGTAGCCTTCCCAGTTACCAACGGTGTCAAACAGAGATGTGTACATGCAACAATGCTCACTGATGATGTTCATGGCGCTGCTGCTGGCATGCACATCACTTACAGGCCACAATGTCGTCAACTGTTCATTCCAACACGCCTGAAATTCTACATCAGGATGAGTGAGACCACGATCCTGGTTCTCCTGCTTACTCACCACTTACTCAGAACAAATATAGAGTCCACCATGACGAAGTTTTCGGCTACATGCAGTGACTTTGGTCTAACGATCAACACTAGGCAAACGTAGATTTTCTTCCAATCTGGCTCGGGGAAGACGTAAAATGAACCAAACATTACTTTACAACAGCAAGGTCTGCAGGCAGTCGCTAGCTTTACCAACCTAGGCATTATCCTCACTAGAGAGCAGTAGCAGGATTACTAAAGCGATCTCAAAGTGTGGGGGGCTCTTAACATACGCTTTAAACCGAAAATGCATCAGTGTGACCACCATGGTAAGTTACTGATGTATCGTGCTGTGGGGGTTTTCCACGCTGCTACAGGCCTGTGATACAGTGTATAGCAGACATGCCATACAGGCTCAATTATTTTAACTGGCTGATCAGGATCAGGTAGCAAGACAAAGTGCCTAATTCTGAAGTTCTTAGCAATACTAATCTAATGAGCATTCATACTCATCTGTGCATAGCTCAGCTAAGATGAACTGGACATGGTTTTTGCATGCCAGATGATGACATTCCCAAACAACTATTGTGCGATGAGCTTAAACCAGGCAACTGCTCGCCAGGAGGTAGAGGAGAAGAAACGCTACACAGACTTCTTAAAGGTGTCTCTGAAAAGCTTAAATAGTAATGCCACTTCCTGGGAGATGCTTGCACAAAACCGTACCAAAGAGCGCTAGAATCACTGAAGGTGTTCAGATCGCAAAGAGTATAACCATCGCGGAGGCGCAGTGAAAGCGTATTGCCCGAAAATACAAAACGCAGTACGTTTCCACAGCCGACTCCTCAAATGTGTGCCCTGAATGCGGCAGGGTAAGCCGTTCCATGGTTGGTCGCCACATCCATCAAAGAACACGTTTCGCAGCAATAGCTTGAGGCTGTGGCCATCGTGGCTTGCTATGGGAAACTAATCATATTACTTTACTTTTATTTTGTTACTGTCATACGACATTTTCCCCATTGCTGGGGTAGTCGAGGGGTTTTATTTTTGTCGCACAATATAATGATACTCATTCATGACGAATATCACAGTGTCGATCCCAACCTCATTGATCAGTCTGCTGTAACACCGTCTGTCTCTATACGCACGATGACGACAGGAGAATGTTTTATCTGGCATCGAAGCTGATTCGTGCTCCTGTCCACACACGCTGTTGCAATATAATGTTCTACGCGAATGTTATTACCATTTGTATGTTATTTCTACTAAACATCTATATGTGGTTTCTCTCGTGTCATGTAAACTTATATTGTTATAGACAGGAAAGAGTATTTGGTTAACGAGATTATCTAACCAATGTTATGAAAAAATTGCTATTTGTTTGTCAACAAACAGGGCAGTATTTGTCCCTTAATCTCATATTGAAAGAAGTAAAGACAATCTCATTACGTTTAGAACACTTGAACATAGTGAAGGGTTGTGGTAGAAAATGTCATAGAACTCTTGGTTCCAACATACACCATCACAGTCAACATGCAGTCAGCCAACATACAACATCCCAGTCAACATGCAGTCAGGCAACATATAACATCACAGTCAACATGCAGTCAGTCAACATACAACATCATATTCAACTTGCAGTCAGCAAACATACAACATCACAGTCAACATGCAGTCAGCCAACATACAACATCACAGTCAACATGCAGTCAGCCAACATATAACATCACAGTCAACATGCAGTCAGCCAACATACAACATCACACTCAACGTGTAGTCAGCCAACATACAACATCACAGTCAACATGCAATCAGCCAACATACCACATACAACATCACTGTCAACATGCAGTAAGCCAACATTTAACATCACAGTCAACATGCAGTCAGTCAACATACAACATCACAGTCAACATGCAGTCAGCTAGTATACACCATCACAGTCAACATGCAGTCAGCCAACATATAACATCACATTTAACATGCAGTCAGCTAGTATACACCATCACAGTCAACAGACAGTCAGCCAACATACAACATCACAGTCAACATGCAGTCAACCAAAATAAAACATCACAGTCAACATGCAGTCAGCCAACATACAACATCACAGTCAACATGCAGTCAGCTAGCACACACCATCACAGTCAACTTGCAGTCAGTCAACATACAACATCAGAGTCAACATGCAGTCAGCCAACATACAACATCACAGTCAACATGCAGTCAGCGGGCACACAACATCACAGTCAACATACACCATCACAGTCAACATGCAGTCAGCCAACATACAACATCACAGTCAACATGCAGTCAGCTAGCACACAACATCACAGTCAACATACACCAGCACAGTCAACATGCAGTCAGCTAGCACACAACATCACACTCAACATGCAGTCAGCAAACATACAGCATCACAGTCAACATGCAGTCAGCTAGTATTCACCATCACAGTCAACATGCAGTCAGCTAGCACACACCATCACAGCCAACATACACCATCACAGTCAACATGCAGTCAGCTAGTATACACCATCACAGTCAACTTGCAGTCAAGCAACATTCAACATTACAGTCAACTTGCAGTCAAGCAACATTCAACATCACAGTCAACATGCAGTCAGCCAACATACATCACAGTCAACATGTAGTCAGATAGTGTAATCTATATGAATCGAGGACTAATAGCGCATACTGAGTTTACCATGCACACACAAATGATCAATTTATAATGACCTGATACATCAACAAACAACATTACAATGCAAATTTCACATAGTAAAAGATTCATCTGACTCAATAATTAGTTAAATCAGCCTCACTTTACTAGACCCATGTACCAGAACATAACCATCGCGTCTCTGTCTTTCAAAACGGCAGTAACGTATGGATACATAGGTCGCAATACACAAGCCACTCTTCCCTACACAAACTGACATTTTAAAACATTCTTTGAATGTGTATGTATGCGCATATGATTTAGTGAAATAACAACACGATATATCCTATACACATATGTTAGTATGCGTGTGTGTATGTATGAATATAAATATATAAGGACATAAGTAACACTATGTTAAAATACGGAATTATAAAACGCTCATTCATTCCAAAACTGAGACAGATTGAAATACAAGCCAACAGACCATTCCTCAAAACCATTACAAATATGTCACCTATTCTTTCAATCAATATTTAGCTCGAAGCCAAAGATCCCTGACTGAATCTTGTGATGCAATTATGGGTGACGTTTACACATTTTCACTGCAAAAATGGTTGGAAAAGGTTTCTAATTCTATCATAGTTTGTGGGTTACGCGGGTGTAAATCAGGGCAACTAAAGTGTTGATAACTGACAATCAGAAATAATCACGTATCAAGATTATTGATATGTGGCTAAGGACGTTGACTAACTAACAGAACATACGTTCATGTTTAATCAATTAAGTAACCATCTGTTACCTTAGATTCCTCTTTAAATATATCAGGTGTCGATACCAATTTCTTTTCTCCCTGTCTCGTGCCTTCAGGTGTTTGTTTGATAATTGGCTATTGAGAAGTACAGATAATTCCACGATAAATATTTGTCTAAATATTAGGAGAGCAAAGGTCAAACGTGTATGAATACTCTCAGAGTTGTTCCTTTTTCCTGACTGCCTTGCTTTCTAGTGCTATGTCATCGTTGACATCTTATTCATTTATATATAATTACATATTCAAATCTGAAAGTAATATTATTTGTTTAATGCCACTGTTTCTTGTAAGTAACAAAATGTAACTAATGCGGAGAGAGAAGGATGATGTTAAATGGCGATAACATATTGTATGTGAAACAAATAGTGTATATAATATTAATGTTCGGTCTGCCACATCCATGACCCACAGCTGTGGCATGGTTCCAGGCCTCGTCCTGAGCGGAGGTGGAGGTTACTATCTCCTGCATTATTACATTGTTAAGGGAAATGTCTGAAACAATTATGGAGCCAACAATTCCAGAAATATACGGTAACGGAATAGCACCGAAAACCGTAGAGACCATATATTTGCTGGAAACCAAAGTGGTGACATCCGATACAAGTACACACATTTCAAGCAATACAAAAACATTCTGTACACACTCTGAAATCAAATTGCCTATGTCGACTGGATCGAACGCGTTTTGCTACAAGTAGGGGCACAGTTAAGGAATTTTGCCTCAATAAGCATCTTTGAAGCAGCTCAGTGAATCCACTTACTACTTAGGATTAATTACGTCATTTTCTTTTCGCTGATCGGGTATTGCCTTTCAGTTTCGGGTTATGAAATAATAACTAATGGCTAGACTCAGGAAAGGATTTGATTTAACTTGAATCACTAGTGTTTCACGCAGTCCAAATTAATCTTATTTCATTCACACAGTCCAAGTTAATCTCATATCACTCACGCTGCCCTAGTTAATCTTATACTTTTCAGGCAGTCCTAGTTAATGTAATACCATCCATGCTGTCCTAGTTAATGTAATATCATTCATGCAGGTCTAGTTAATATAATATCATTCGTGCAGTCCTAGTTAATCTTATATCATTCAGGTAGTCCTATTTAATCTTATATCATTCGTGTAGTCCTAGTTAATCTTATATCATTCAGGTAGTCCTAGTTAATCTTATATCATTCGTGTAGTCCTAGTTAATCTTATATCATTCAGATAGTCCTAGTTAATGCAATATCATTTAGGCAGTTCTAGCTGATCGCATATCATTCACCGCAGGACTAGTCAATCTCATATTGTTCTTGTAATCCTAGTTAATCGTATATCAATCATGTAATCCTAGATAATCTTATATTATTCACACAGTCCTGGCTGATGATGTATCATTCACGCATGACTATTTCATCTTACATCATTTACGAAGGACTAGTTAATCTCATATCATTTCTGTAATCCTAGTTACTGTTACATCAATCATGTAATCCTAGATAATATTATATCATTCGTATAATTCTAATTAATCCCACATAATTTATATAATACAACAGAGATACCAAAAACGACTATTTCGTTAACCAGCAAAATGTATTAACAAGTAATCAAGTATTGTTCTGCATGTCCCGTTGATGATTTTCATTAGAACCACGTCAATGGAGATTTCTTATAACCATTCAATGGCCACGGTATCACATTCAGACAGTCAAATTGTGGGTAATATTATGACCGACGACCAGAAACTAATTATCGTGTTTGTGAACTGTGTGTTTCTGTGCAGCTTGATATGCATATTTGGAGTGATAACCAACGTGATAAACGTGATTGTATTTTACAAGCAAGGTCTCGACTCGAGTATCAATATTACTTTCTTCGCGTTATCCATATCTGATTTGTGTGGTCTGTTATCCCAGACATTGTTTAACGTATATCTAAATCCCTTGTTTGAGACAGCTGATGTGCCCTTTGTGGCTGGGGAGTTTCAATACCTCCAGGCAGGTCTACCACGAGTAACGTTCTCAAGAATAACAGGCCTGATCACCGTCTACGCCACAATGGAGAGATGTTTATGTATAGCTTTTCCCTTACACGTCAAACAGATGATAACACCCAGAAGAACTGCCATCATCATTATTATTATATACATTCTGACATGTATGTCCCTTTCCCCAGTGTACTGCACAGCCTCCCTAGGATGGAAGTTTTATCCGAACAGAAACAAAACTCTTATTGGTCTGATTATTTCTGAGAAAAGCCACAAGGTACAAGAGACAGTTTACACTCTCCAAGCCTCTATTGCAATAGTGTCCGTGGCGGCGGTTGTGATATTTACAGCGATTTTAATAAGAAAACTTGGACAGAAGAGCACTTGGCGTCAGTCGGCGAATGCGGACCAGGCCAAGTCCGAGTCTATGTCCAACCGAGACAGGAAAACGATCAGTATGGTTGTCCTCATTGCCAGCATACTTATTTTATGTTATACTCCTAGTGTTATGTTATACTTGGTCACTTTCTGTGAACCCAATTTTAACATCGAAGGAAGGTACTCTGACATATTCTTACCGATGTGGTCATTTGGTCTGATGTTTGAGACTATCAATTCTAGTGTGAATATTTTCTTGTATCTCAGGATGAGCACAAAGTACAGAGACACTTTTCATAATCTGTATAGTGCACAGCCAGTTAAATTTAAGTAAACGTAACGCTTGCGTGGGTTACACGATCATACAATATACGCACATTATAAATATGAATGTTTTGATCTGTTGTACTCTGGGGAGCAGCATATGAACACTGATCATCTTAGTATATGTCCAAACATTGTTGATTGTGATGCTTCCGGTAGTTCGTTGACTGTACTCTACTGCTCCGTTATTTCAGGACCATCTCTCTGCTGGACCTCTGAATAATGTCAAAGCTTTGCAAGCTGTGCTTTGGGAGTTCCTTGACTGTCGTGTGCTCGTCAGAGAGGCGGCCGTTGATAAATTGCAAAATGCCAAATCTATCCATTGTCAATATCTATATTGCAAATGCCCCTATGGCCAGGATGTCAGATCGGTAGTTTTTAGTCAGAGAGGGGTGAATGCTTGGAATGCATTGCCACAGGATATAGTGGAGGCAAGGTCAGTTAATGCATTGCAAAGTAAATTGGATGCACACACTTATTTGTAGTTTAGTTTAGAGTGGAATGAATTGGTTTTATACATCATTATAGCTCTGTAGAACGTTATATACCAATGACATGTTAAGTTAAGTTAAGTTAGTTATGTTAGGTCGAGTTCCACAAACTAAAGCATGGCTGTGACAGTGGATCAAAACACAATCTGAAGTCCGAGTCTTCTCTGTCAGTTTTTCACTTATGACATAGCCAACCTTCATGTACCTTGAAAAACTAGGATTGAGAGTCAAATGTGAATATTTATTAAAGCGACCTTCTGAATACATCTCAGTACTGAAATCTGCCTCGATCTCCATGCTCATATTGGAAATTGGTATCACGTATGCTCCTTTCCCTTCAGTAACGCCCTTACCTCTCAGTCTAACAGAGCAGCTCCAACTCACTTCCTTACTGCGCAGCACATATCCAACGGTATCACGGCAGAATCATCATCCTGGGCATTTTCACTTATTAGCTGTTTAACCTCGAGGTCCGCTTTCATTGTGCACCAATCTCTGCATTTCTCACCATGTATGAATCTATTCTTCACTTTTTTTATTTTTTAATCTTATGTTGCTATCTCTAATTGTGCCATATATGACATCCCTCTCCTGACTCTACTACCGTTGATATCTGCAGTTTTCGGGTGCAGTAAGTCATTCTTGGCTGGCTGCATCTGCTGGCACGTATGCTTTGTCCTGCACTAAATCAATAACATAATCAATAGTAATATAACAAACGTAAAGTAACCGCGAAACGACTACAATAATTGATCACAATTATTGTGTTTAATGAAAGCAGCAACGCAACATCTAATATGTGTGCTAATATAAATGTTTGCAAACCACTAAGTATGTAGACGCAATGAAACAAACAGTCATCACATTATATATTTCGTTGTTTGGTATAAAGTGTTAAAGGCGTAAATACTTTTTAACTCAAATTATGGGTAACGAGTTTCCTTCCTTTCAGCTTTAATTTAGAAAATCATTTACTACTTTATAACTGGGTTGACCAAAAAAGGCTATGAATGAGCAACATACTATGCCAATGCTACAATGTTACAGACAATTGATGTATTCATCATCAATCCCAGGCCATTCAGTCCTAAGACTGGTCAACAAGCTCATGGATTCTGTCCTTCCATTTCTGCATATCCTCTGCAGCCGTATTCAGCTCGGCATACGTCTTCACAGCCATTTCTCCGCAAGCTTGAGACAAAAACGTATGTCTACGTCTTCTCCTCCCTCTCCTTCCCTGCATAATGTCATCTGACCTTTTTGACTGGGGCATCTCGCCACAGATTATCATTTCATTTGATTTCTTCCACAGCACTGGCCGTTACCCCGGGGAAGCAAACCCTTAGAAAATGCAAGAGGAAGCAGACCCTTACATAAAATGCACGCTAAAGTCGGATGCACTGGGCCGACAGGCGCAAAATAAAAACCACAGTACAACGCACACCGCCTCGGGGATTAGAGAAATAAGGAGAACGCAAAAAAAAAAAAAAAAAATAAAAAAAAAAAAATTATTTCTTCTCAGTCCAACTCACTCTCCCCATCTTTCAGTAACACCGCATCTTAAAAACCTCCAAGTATCTTTCCTCTCTTTTTGTAATGGCTCTATTGCGTAATATATTATTATGTTTTCTGATGTAATCATATTTCTTTTTTCACTTTCATTAGATTCAGTTAATAGTGTGAACTGTACATGGCCTTAAACAGTACATTTCATAGCTTCAAACAAGTTATCGACCTTCCAACTCCTGATCATGTCTGATACAGGAAGAAACAAATTATGGCAATCAATAGTCCATATTGTGAGTAAGGTTGCTGTATGCGCAATGTCCCTTTGATGCGTCTATATAACATTCAGAATTACATATTGTTATCTTATCCATAAAACCTTGGTCAGTGACGAGCGGAGTGGTCAGAGATCATCACATCTGATAGTGTCTTTAGCAGCATCATCACACCTGATAGTGCCTTTAGCAGCATCATCACACCTGATAGTGTCTTTAGCAGCATCATCACATCTGATAGTGTCTTTAGCAACATCGTCACATTCCCTCAACGTCATGCAGCCATCCTTCGTTAGGTGTACCATCAATTATTCATCATTTTCATTTTCCGTTAAACGGGTCTCCGACAAGTTGTGTAATGCCGGTCTCCGGTTAAACGGGTCTCCGCCAAGCTGTGTTATGCCTGTCTCCGGTTAAACGGGTCTCCGCCAAGCTGTGTTATGCTGGTCTCCGGTTATACGGGTCTCAGCCAAGATGTGTTATGCCGGTCTCCGGTTAAACGGGTCTCCGCCAAGCTGTGTTGTGCCGGTCTCCGATTAAACGAGTCTCCGTCAAGCTGTGTTATGCCGGTCCCTCATTCTACTTCTCTCTGGAATCCATGCCATGGATGGTTCTGGTGATGCTGTTAAGTTCTCATCTTATGACATAGCAGATTGATATTCCATACCAACCTGGTAGGTTTGTGTGTATATCATTCTTTATTGCATTGAACAAGAAGTTCTCTGTTGCTGATAGTGTTTGTCTATACACATATATGATTCCTTCTTACACGCCTTTTTTTGAAAAGATGGCGACATAGACACTCATTTCTGCTTTCCACCAGCATTACATCCCCCACCCCATACACAAACACATTATGTACATGTTAAATATTTTTCGTTTTGTATATTTTTGCTGTATTGCAAAGATTTATATTGTTTATGCTAGCAAGAAAAACTCGTTACAAATGTCTTCAGTTGAGACAAAATGAAAAGCTTTATATTACAAATTCCTCTAGATGAGAAAAAAAAAGCTCACTGTCACAAATTATCTATAGAAGAGATACCAATAGCTCGTTGTTTTAAATATTTTAAGAGAAGATATGAAGTGCAGTTAACCACAAAGAATGGGTACTTCTTTGTGTCAGATTTTGCTCTTGGATCATATAAGTCTTGTTCCACAGAGATTGTACATAGTGAAACCTGGAACTTCGAAGACCAGACTACAAGAGTTGCATATGCCACAAACGACAAAAAAAGTGAATAAATCATTTATACATTCAGTTAGATTCTATTAAAATGAAAGGATAAAACTAGTTAGACCAAAGGAGACAACCTGTCAAAAATATAAAACTGATAATATATATGTGTTATATACACGAAGACCCTGCTCTTTACCACTACGTAAGGATAGTTTACAACTAGCATTCAAAATACAATTAGACAGTATTGTCCTAAATTTCTAAATACATATATATATATATATATATATATATATATATATATATATATATATATATATATATATATATATATATATATATATATATATATAATAGTTGTCCATCACAAGTGATGAAGACCACTCTCTTTGTTCAGCCGTGTGGACAGTCGTATCTCTTGCTGTGTCCGCTGAAATGGGTGACTTGCGCGGTGATTTGGATTAAAGTGAGGAAGAAACTGCGCCTTTTGTCAACCTCACTCACAGAGCCTAAGCTACCTTTTGCGAGTGGCAAGACATTCATCGAGACGACTGGAGATAGCATAGGATGCAGATTTCGCCTCAGGGTTACCACCCAAGCTTTTCCGTAAACATGTAACCCGCAGGGTAGAAAGGTGGGATGGCATCTAACGCAGTTAGTCGTGCCTTTTCGATAACCACAAGAGGTCGTATGGACAACACTCAGCGTGTGAGTGAGTCATGCATCTTTCCCCAGCTGTATTCAGCTCATCATAGTAGCATCTACAATTTCTACATGCCAAATTCGTGAAGGTGAACCGGCAGAACTAACCCGTGAAATACGACACAGGTATAAGCGTAGTTCCATTCAGCCGGCGTCCAGACCAGGATAAACGGATGGAAGAAATCACAAAAAAGAACGAAATAACAAGTCCCGACGGAAAACAACACCACGTTTCCGTGAACACAAGTGTAAGTCGTCGACTAGTGTGCATTCCAGACAAATCCGTGGTCTGGCTGCATCCATAAAATCCAAAACAGGAGAGAAATGTAGACTCGCAGCCAGTTATGGCGCCATCTTTGCCCGATTTATATATATATATATTATCAAGATATTTATATGTATCTTCTGCAGAAACTGTTCATTTGTGTGCTTTAAATAATCATCAGAGTCTAGTCGTTATGATCAGAGTCTATAGTTACGAGTGTCAAGAGGGTTTAGATTGAAGTCTCAGAGGCGTAGGTACCAAGGGGGTGTGAGAAGTCCCTCTCACACCGATCCATAAAGCTATTTCGTTCAATTTGTGTGTGACATTAATTTAAAACTACGGTGGTTAATAGTCTAGCATGCAAAACTATAATTATTCGAATGACATCAAAGATGCTCTGACCAGACAAGGTTTAGCATAACATACCCAATTACTGTGTGTTATTATCAATTTTGTTTATTGCACAAGTAGCCACACGGTCACTGTCTATGATAAGGCCAGATTGCACGGAAAAAAATGTTACTATGATGTCAAATTTGAAATTAGATTCCCCAAGTCAATCATTGGTATTGTTGTTGTTTTGGCAATATATATGGGTATGTGTAATTTCCCCTACTACATGCATCAAGCATCAGGAATGTATATGTACGATTTAAGGTCTTGCTCTAAAATCAACGGTTGACTTGCTGGTGTTGGAGAGATAGCGAGTGGGGGTTTTGGTTGACCAGAGGGATGGTGTTGATGGACAGTGAAACCAGACGTATCTAGTTCCTTTATCAGTGCCAATATTTTTAAATCGTGGAAAGTTGAATAATATCACGGTTACTGTTAGATGTTTATTATGGTCAACCGACACCTAAACCAGCAGTTAGGTCAGCATGAACATGTCATGCATAAATTAGATATCCTACTTGGGGCATGTTAGCATACAAACCACCATTGTGTTGAAGGGTAATGGACATTTTGGAAAAACAGGAAGGGTTTTATCTAAGGTAAATTCAAGGTTGTAAATATCTGCGTTCGATTGTCACATATAAAGGATCAACATGTGAGGTGTTGGGCAGAATAGCACAGCCAATAGCGTAGCTTCCACGACTTTTCCCAAACTGGCAAGATAAGCCATGTACACGAAGATTAGATTAATGCGTCCATTGGTTGTCCTTGTAAGAAATGGACAGACACAGCTGCCCTGCAGCGGAAGATACATGCCTTATGGATGAAATGTTTCTGAAGACTGCTAAGCGTCACGTACAATCACCGAGTGGCAAATCAGGAAATACGAGAAAGCATTGCAATAGCAAAATGGCTTTTTGAAAACCTCTTTGCAGAGGTCAAACGACGGAAATTCACTTAGTAAGGCCATATATCGAGAACAAACGGTCTTACAAATACAATAACGCACGGCAGAGTGCAAGGTGAACAACGAAGAGGTCGCCCCCCCCCCCCCCCCCACCAAAAAAATAAGTGGGAGGACAACAAAACAGAATTGACCTTTCTACAACTAGAGGAGACACAGGCAGCTTCCGCTAAGAGATGGTGGCGTGGCGTTGTGGGGATGTCTTCATGGATGATCTATTTATATCACGTTTCGGGATGACCCGGCATGAACTGAAATTCTGGAGATCACCATAGAATCTAAGGACGATCGGCCTCAGGTCTGGCGAGTTGGATCACGGGATTTTTCCTTATCAGCCAGGACAAATGATGATCGGTTCAGGGTGCGCATACAAGATGGGACATCAATATATTAAGAGCAAACACGATGTCATCTTAAACTGGGAAGTGAGAAAGAAACTGTTACTGCAGGCCAATTGTTTTAACGTTGACGAAGATGAACAGACCTGATATAGACTGACAAATCCAACGAGAGTGTAAAAACATACTAGACTTCAAATTGTAAGATATTTGATTGCATTGTTTCTAGCAAAACGTATGGCTTAGACAACAAAGTCAAAGAGTGACTAGCTTCTGCACAAAACCTGTTGCTTAGTCAATGAAGTCTTTGAGTGCCTTTTGTCTGTACTCATGCGACAAAGAAGGGATTTCTTTATAGTTGTGGGTTAAGAGTTACAACATCTAACACTTAACGTTAAGACTTCAACATAGAACACTCTGAAACTTATGTGAACGATAAAACAGAGTATGTATTTATTGCAAATATATGGTTTACAGCATGGACAAAACTAAACTCATGATTAATAACTCAATGTTTGTATCTCAAAGAATGTTAGCATAAATGTTAGCAATGTTAGATGGAATCCCTGGAACTGTAAACCCAGTTTGATAGTCTACACTTATTCATATGGCATTATATACACAACTTCGTGATTAACTGTTGTATATTATTTAATCACGTGTACCCGTTAGCAGCTGTTGAAGAACGTGTTCCCTGACGGCCGTCGGTTCTGCGTTGCGTGCTGATAGTGTCTTGCTATTATTGTGGGACTGCTCCCTGATGATTCAGGTTATACCTTTTCGATCAGGAGGCTACGGCCCCAAGCCTAACATAAATTGTGGGTACGAACAGATCGTTCTCTACCGCAGCAGAACACCAAGAACTGAGGCCTGTTGAAACTGCCACTGAGTTTATCACGTCAGTTTGTAAAACTGTCACGACAAGTAAATACATTTTCCGTTGCGGCTACTAAATCTGTTCACTGTTGATTACATTATGTAGCAGTGCAATGCCCATAAAACTCCCAGAGGCTAACCTCCCTCCTTCTTAGAATGCAGATTATTGAATCTCCTCTCTCGTTTATAGACCCCATTTTTATTTCCGCCTAAACAGAGATGGCATCCGACACAGTCACCCTTTCCTTTCTAGTTGACTGGTCTGTAGTAAATCATATTTTGGGTACTCCCTTTTAGAATCATTTTGACTCATATCGCCACTTGTCGCTCTTTAAATCCAAATCCAAATCCAGCCTGACATGCGATTAGTTGTTGCTAACTCCTCTGCTGATACTAGTCCAATATTTAAAAAAAATGGGTAGGTCTAACAGTCACTACTCCCAACTCAGACAAACCTGTCCCAACTCCCTGTAAACACAGCTGCCTTTCTCTCTCTCTAACGTTTCAAATTCAACCCCCGGTTTGATAGTGGCGCTGTGTTGATCCTAAATTGACCAGACCTTGCCAATAACTTTCTCAGCTAATTCTTTGCTGTCAGAAAATAAGTATCCAGAACCAACCTTTTCTACTTCATAGGGATCAGTTACATAGTCAAGAGACTTTAATAACGAAGTCCAGGAGTGGCTATTATATGTACATAAAGTGGCTTAGACAAACCATTATAGTAGTGACTATTGTCAGTACATAGAATAATTTAGACAAACCATTCCATGAGTCTTGTCTCTGTAGATACCGTGGCTAAGACAAAACTATTCCAGGAGTGACTATTGTATATACGTATCGTGACTTAGGCAAACCATTACAATAGTTTATATTGTCCTCACATAAAGTGGCTTAGAAAAATCATTCTAGTAGTGGATATTGTCTGTACATAGTGGGCTTTTCTAGGAGTGACGTGTATTTGTTCAAAGCGTGCTTAGACACATCATTCCAGGAATGACTTGTATATGCACATATAGCGGCTTAGACAAACCATTCCAGCAGTGACTTCCATCTGTACATAGAGTGGTTTATAGAAAGATGTTTTGGAGCAACTATTGTCTGTACAAACATTTTTTCCCTAAAACACGATGACCAATAGTGACTAAAGTTCGAGATGAAAAGAGCACGTTATATTCCACAGTGGAGCCTGAACGAATTTACCTGTTACAGAAAACATTATGTTAAACGTACGAGTAAGCTAATTAGACCATATTCACAATTATAGGTTACATTTTTGACTAGGGCAACACATGTGGAACTACACTCATACCTTGATTTGTTAGTCATTAATAAAGAGATGATACCATTCTTGTATGTGGAATCCA
Organism: Ariolimax columbianus; assembly: GCA_036924085.1. NCBI lineage: Eukaryota > Metazoa > Mollusca > Gastropoda > Stylommatophora > Arionidae > Ariolimax > Ariolimax columbianus. The sequence goes on from JAVGWX010000014.1 coordinate 15,226,716, forward strand.
TTTGGCATAGTTTGTAATAACATTCATTAATTGTTGTTGAACTCTATTAAATGATAGCGGTAAATTTATCTCTGAGTCATAGTTTCTGGAAGCGAAAGAGGCGAGGTAATTTAATGGTAACTGTGAATTAATCTTATATAAATAATCTGTTTCAAGAGAAATATAGTAAAATTAAGTAATTTTATCAAATGAAGAAGGAAGATACCTCTGCTATTTTGTAATTGGTGCAATTTTTGAGAACAGCAAAATAGGAATGCCTCCAATCATGCACTGAACCTCTAAGGGCATGATGGGCACATCTTATTTCTCAAGTAGTGGGTTTTGGCCTATAATAAGTCTCAACTGGAATGGTAGAAGGCACATATTTGAGATAGTTATTGCGAAGAACGTAATATTGATTCCTAAGCCCAGATCCTGTTCGCAAAACACAACAAAGCATATCACATTTGTTATCATTCCAAACATGGCTATCATTCTGAACATATTCATTTAAATGACTATCTGAGTAAGTTGCCTCAGCTTAGCGATAATAATGTTGTGGATACAATTTATATTAAGATAGCAAGTATTTGTTAAACAGTGGGTCAGCGCTGAATAAATGAAAGTCCTAAATAAAAGTTGATTAATAGTTCCGTATTTGCTATGTTGTTGAAAACGCCCTGACGTTAATAGTTCAAGTAAATTTCCTAACTATGATGACATCCACTATCCAATACGCTATAGACATCACAAGAAATGTGTCCACAAAACTTTTTGCAATCCCTAATCAAAAGAACAATGTCAATAAACTCACAATGACAGATCAGAGCTAAATAAAACCGTTGATCGTTATCATTTCGAGATCCTGGCAGTCAACGACGTTAAGTAAATTCTTCTTCCTCTGCAGAAGTCTGATGAATACAACACTTTGTTTGGTTCTATACAACAATTAACAAACACGTGCAGATCCCATGACATAACATAGGGATGACGGGCTAGAGTCCGAATGCGGCTAGCTCAGTAACACCAACAAGAGTAACAACAACACGATATTTGTTGTAATATCGTCTCGTCAGTATGCTACTGCGCACTAGTCAATGTTAGGTACCAAAACGAGTGTGACTGAATTAAATATATTACTCTGTGGCTTGATTGTTAATGCCTGATTCTAGGAACGATATTTTTGGACATTCAAGAAAATGCACGCAGACTATCAGTCACTGAAAGCAATTTCATACCTATGACATGTGTTCCACTGATATCATCGAAATTGTGTTGGGTAAATGTAGCCTTTTCAATTTGAAAGTTATTATCTTGCAGGTCATGGAAAATAAAAGTCACAATCAGATGACAAATAACTACAACTCATAACAGCAACAAACGCATAAACAGGTATTCGTTAAATGCATTGATTGCCGTTTTTTTTCTGTGCGTCGCACATACAGATAATTGACGGTCGCTATCGTTATCTAAATTACGTGTCATTAAATAAAACATGTTATTTGTCATGGATATCGTTAGAGTGACCGGAAAAACTCCCGCTGACTGACTAACTCTGACAATAATTTGCATGCTAGAATTTGTGAGTGTAGACTATAATTATATTCCCAGCTTCAAACACTGGGTTCATATACGTCCAACCAAGAAAATATCACCTTCGTACGTGACTCATTTGCTATGAAGTATATTTATTATTGTTCTGCCTCTTATCCTCTCCCAGCTTTGTCATATGCATTCGTATTTCAGTTCTGTGTTATAAACGCATTGATAAATATACACATTTTAACTGTTTTGCTCTTAGTGACCGAAACGTATGCTCACAAATTCTTTCAAACATGTCATCATAGGTGATACAAGCGGGGTGTGTGTTTGGCTAGCAACAATAGCGACACGTGTTTGTATATAAATACATCTAATAGATGAAAGTTGGGTTGACAATCTAGCGACACGTGTTTGTACATGGGCTTACAATAGATCACCGTTGGGTTGGCAAATTAGCGACACGTGTTTCTACATGTGCTTACAATAAATCACAGTTAAACTAGCAACATTAGCGACACGTGTTTGTACATGTGCTTATGCGATAGATCGCATCATACATAGTATTCATTGATTCAATACATCAAAATTGAGGCCAGATTAGGCCGAATTATGGCAGTGAGACCAATAGATCAATCGATTGTAAATAATAATGTCGGATGTTTTATTTGTAAGCAATATTAACACCGACATTTATTAACCGTAAACTACATTTGACCCGACTTGTATATTAGAAGACAACAATTTATACACCGTAACATAGACAGCATGACGCATGCGGTAAACAAGTGTCTAGCCACTCCAGGCTGAAAGACTGTCCATCTCGCAAGGTTAGAACACCCCGACATTCACCAAGTCCAAAATCCTGCTTAGTTTAAGGAAACTTTAGTCATTTCCAAGACAATTCCAGGTATAATAACACAAATCCCCCGCCCCTCACCACCACCCCTTAAATAATACCACAACAAAAATATGATGAACTTCTTTTCCTGCAAATCGGAAAGGAAATATAAATTAACTCTTGAAATACATACTAGACAAAACCAGAGCGTCACAGTAACAGAAGAAATGTTGTTTAGTGGGCTTATCTCTGTCCTATCCTTAGTTGGAACTTCCGTCATGTTTGGTACGTAGAATCAAACGACTGTCTTAGCTATAACACAATATATTTTAATGCTTACTCTGCTGTTGTGGTTCCGAAAAATATATTTAGTGTAATTCAAGAATTGCTTGATCATTAATAATCACATTTGTGTTACTGAGTTTGCTGTTTCCTTGGCTTTTATGTTCGTGTGTGCAGACCTTGATGAAATCTGTAACCTGAGTTTCGTTTCCTCGATTGTAGTTCAGAGAGTGTTGCCAAGTTTGGCTCAATCTCTCTCTCTATTAATAATGAGAAGGATTGACATCTACTTCTGCTGCCTTAAGCTATTCCTCTCTCTCTCTCTCTCTCTCTCTATATATATATATATCTATTAATAATGAGAAGGATTGACATCTACTTGCGCTGCCTTAAGCTATTCCTCTCTCTCTCTCTCTCTCTCTCTCTCTCTCCCGCTCTCCCTCTATCAATAATGAGTAAGCTTGGCATCTTCTTCTGCTGCCTCAGACTCTCTCTTTCTTTCTCTCAATAATGTGAATGCTTGTTATCTTTTTCTGCTGCCTCTAGCTCCCGCTCTCTCTCTCTCTCTCTATCAATAATAAGTAAGCTTGGCCTCTTCTTCTGCTGCCTCTAGCTCCCGCTTTCTCTCTCTCTATCAATAATAAGTAAGCTTGGCATCTTTTTCTGCTGCCTCAGACTCTCTCTCTCTCTCTATCAATAATAAGTAAGCTTGGCATCTTCTTCTGCTGCCTCTAGCTCCCGCTCTCTCTCTCTATCAATAATGTGAAGGCTTGGCATCTTCTTCTGCTGCCTCTAGCTCCCGCTCTCTCTCTCTCTCTATCAATAATGTGAAGGCTTGGCATCTTCTTCTGCTGCCTCTAGCTCCCGCTCTCTCTCTCTCTATCAATAATGTGAAGGTTTGGCATCTTCTTCTGCTGCCTCTAGCTCCCGCTCTCTCTCTCTATCAATAATAAGTAAGCTTGGCATCTTCTTCTGCTGCCTCTAGCTCCCGCTCTCTCTCTCTCTATCAATAATAAGTAAGCTTGGCATCTTCTTCTGCTGCCTCTAGCTCCCGTCTCTCTCTCTCTATCAATAATAAGTAAGCTTGGCATCTTCTTCTGCTGCCTCTAGCTCCCGCTGTCTCTCTCTCTCTCTATCAATAATGTGAAGGCTTGGCATCTTCTTCTGCTGCCTCTAGCTCCCGCTCTCTCTCTCTCTATCAATAATAAGTAAGCTTGGCATCTTCTTCTGCTGCCTCTAGCTCCCGCTGTCTCTCTCTCTCTATCAATAATGTGAAGGCTTGGCATCTTCTTCTGCTGCCTCTAGCTCCCGCTCTCTCTCTCTCTATCAATAATGTGAAGGCTTGGCATCTTCTTCTGCTGCCTCTAGCTCCCGCTCTCTCTCCCTATCAATAATGTGAAGGCTTGGCATCTTCTTCTGCTGCCTCTAGCTCCCGCTCTCTCTCTCTCTATCAATAATGTGAAGGCTTGGCATCTTCTTCTGCTGCCTCTAGCTCCCGCTCTCTCTCTCTATCAATAATGTGAAGGCTTGGCATCTTCTTCTGCTGCCTCTAGCTCCCGCTCTCTCTCTCTATCAATAATGTGAAGGCTTGGCATCTTCTTCTGCTGCCTCTAGCTCCCTCTTTCTCTCTCTCTATCAATAATGTGAAGGCTTGGCATCTTCTTCTGCTGCCTCTAGCTCCCGCTCTCTCTCTCTATCAATAATGTGAAGGCTTGGCATCTTCTTCTGCTGCCTCTAGCTCCCGCTCTCTCTCTCTATCAATAATGTGAAGGCTTGGCATCTTCTTCTGCTGCCTCTAGCTCCCGCTCTCTCTCTCTCTCTATCAATAATGTGAAGGCTTGGCATCTTCTTCTGCTGCCTCTAGCTCCCGCTCTCTCTCTCTATCAATAATAAGTAAGCTTGGCATCTTCTTCTGCTGCCTTAAGCTCGAAACGAGGGAGTGAGGATAACACGTAGCACAGTTAATCCTTACTAAAAATAGCGCTAGCAAAATGAATTATGCCATCATCGTCTACCTTTGTCTTTGCTAGTTAAATGTTAAAGAGCTAAAAATTAAGCGTAGATAAAATATATAGAGACAGGTAAATCAAAAGAAAAATTTTTAATGTTTGGACAGAAGAAGAACATAGATCAGAAAGTGAATAAAACAGAAAAAAGTGTACTTCGAAAAGAAAACTTGCTCAAAGGATCAAGAGTAATAGTAAAAGCTTCTTTTCGTATGTTAGACATAAACAAAGAACGAAATCCAATGTAGGTTCTCTCATAGACAATATAGGGAAAATAATAAGTGAGAATAGGGAGGCAGCTAATCTACTCAATCAGTACTTTGGCAGTCTACCCAAAAAAGGAATGCTCTAAGATCCCAGAGCCTATATATATTTTCCAAAGAGACCTGGAAACAGCGGGTTTACGATCGATCAATAAATCATACAAATCAATCTTACAGAGGAAATAGTTTTTACAAAATTGGACGGGTTTAAAGTGGATACATGTCCAGGTCAAGATGGTATTTATCCAAAACTGTTGTTCGAAATTAGAGACCAACTAGCAAAACCATTGACTATATTAAGTTCTCAATCACTTGCAAATAGGAATGGTTCCACGAAATTGGAAAGATGCGGGGGTGATCACCTTATTAAAATAGGGCAAACAATCAGATACAGTAAATTATAGACCGGTGAGTTTAACGAGCATAATCAATAATCAAAGAAAACATTGTAACGCATTTAGACAAGTTTAATCTAATCAGAAATAGTCAGCATGGGTTTACTAGAGAAAGATGGTGCTTAAAAAAATATATTGTAATTCAAGAAAGAGGTTACTAAAATGATAGATAAAGGGGGGCCAGTGGATGTTATCCAGATTTTTTTAATGCCTTTGATCGAGTACCTCATCAACGATTATTTTGAAAGTTAAAATCACATGGAATAGGTAGACAAGTTCCCAAATGTATTGAACATTGGTTAAAGGGAAGAAGGCAGATAGTGGGCATACATAAAGAAGTACTCTGAAATAAAAAGTGAAATGCCACAGGACTCGGTTTTGGGACCAATTTTGTTCTTGATATATATACACGTTTTAGACAATGATATCAGATGCATGATTGCAAAATTTGCAGATGACACAAAACTATGCAGTAGTGTCTCATCTAAAGCAGAAGTGAATATATTGAGGTAGGAGTGGTCTGTAAGCTGGCAAATATAATTTAATGTAGATAAATGTATAGTCATCCACATGGGTAGATCCAATATAGAACATAATTACATAATGGGTGAGACCAATATTAGAAAGAGAAAAGGAAAGGGACCTAGGGTTTATAATAGAACATACAGGTAAGGTGAGTGAGCAAGTTCACGTAGTAGTGAAAAAGGCCAATGCAATGTTAGGTATGATAAAAACAAATATAAAAAAAAGGAGCAAGGAAGTGATAGTCGAACTGCATAAAGCATTAGTTAGACCTAGATTGGAGTACTGTGCACATGTGTGGAGTCCTTATCATAGAGGGAATATAAACTTGCTAGAAAGAATACAAAAAAGAGCGACAAAGCTGATAGTGGGATACCAGAATTACAGTTAAAGTAAGGAAAGACTCAGAAAAACCGACCTACAGTGTCTAGAAAGGAGAAGAATTCGAGATGCCTTAATACAGGTTTATAAGATGATCAGAGGAACGGATAAATTAGACAATTACAAATTTTTTTTAAAAATACGACCACCTACAAGAACAAGAGAGCATAGCTACAAATTAATTAAAGAGAGGTCCAGATTAGATATTAGGAAATATTTTTTTTGGTCAGAGAGTAGTGATTGCTTGGAATGTATTGCCACATGAGGTAGTGGGGGCAGGGACAATTAATGCATTTAAGAAATAAATTGGATGGGCATATCTTTTAAAGAAGGTAATGTAAATGAAACTGGTTGTATACAGAATCTGCAGAGTCTTCTAAACCAGTATAAAGATGTTACATTTAGTTAAGTTAAGTTAATACCATTCATGTAACGCTAGGGAAACCAAAATCTGTCCTGCAAACCCTAGTGAATCTATTACCATCTATGTAATCCTAATGAATCTAATACCATCTATGTAATCCTAGTGAATCTAATACTTTCTTCTTCTTCTTCTTCTTCTTCGTACGCAGTCAGACAGTAACCATTATTTTTTTCGAAAAAAAGCGGCGGTCATCCTGAGGCTGTCGACACTGCCATAGAGCTTGTCTTGTGGTTCAACTGATAATGGCCACATCTGCTCTCTCTGATCCTCGTATGTCGGGCAGTTCTGCAGCAGATGTTCAGCGGTAATTTTCCCGGTACCACACGGGCATTCGTCGGTTCCACCTATCTTCAATTTGTTGAAAAGGTGGTACCTCAGTCTATTGTGGCCAGTGCAAAGTCTGAAGACAACGACCTGCTCTCTTCTGTTCAACTGGTAATAGGCATGTTCGGTTTCCCATTTGGTCATGTATCTGGCTTTAATAAGCCGTTTTGACTCTTCGTACGTCATACTAGTATATGTTTGTGGTAGTCTTGCGCCTTCTTTTGCCAGGCTGTCTGCCTCCTCGTTGCCTTGGGTGTTGCAGTGTTATGGGACCCAGTGTACCACTACCCTTTTTGGTGCGGACTGATGGCATAGTTGACAGAGTACTGCTCTTAAGTCATTAAGCTCAGTGTTTTTCTGGCTTTTTAGCGCTGTGACTACGGCAAGAGCATTTGTAAGCATGACTGTATGGCTTTCATTTTCTTTATGTGTCACAATTTCTTCCACTGCCGCCCTCAGTACCTCTGCCTCCGCTCTGAAATTGCTTGTGTACTTACCAGTAGCGAATGACAGTGTTCTTTTTCTGCCATTTGGTAAATTCAGGAATTATCATGCCCCACCGTTCTGTGTAGTGTTTGTTACAGAGCCGTCGGTGTATGCATGGGTCCAGTCCATGCTTGGGTAGTTTTTCGATATAAAGCTTAGGGTAGTATCTCTCCTTTCTGTTTCGGTCTGGCAGTTTTTGTTTTCAATACCTGGTATATTTTCTACCACCTCTGGAAATATATCTTGCCTTCAGGTAGGTTTTCGTACAGTAGTGATGGGCTTTGGTGTTGTTAGTGCGTTTATTGGATCTTCGTGCATCTTTGCTTTGGCTATTTCTGCAAAGTTTCTCCGCTTTAGTTTCCCATTTCACAAATTGTTTAGTCTCTGGTGCATTGGATGGTCAGTCAGTCTTCAGAGTTTCTCTGACTGCAGCTGGGCTCTGCAGTCTCTTCTATCGGTCATGGATTGCAGTTTTGTAATCTTTTCAAGTTCTACAATTGGCGTTGACTTCATGCTTCCTGTTATAACTCTTATGGCTTAGTTTTGAAGTTTGCTAACTTTATCGAAGTTCGCCTTTGCTGCTGTTGTCCATGCCGCAATGCCATAATCGAGAACCGGTCTCACTCTTCCAGTGTACAGTTTCTTTAGTATGCTTTCGTCTGCTCCCCAGCTTGCGCCAGCAAGTTTCCTCATGATTGCCATTCTTTCCCTGGCTCTCATTCGGTTTCTCTCGATCTCACTTTTCCATGTCATGCGCCGATCAAATAAGACTCCCACATAGTCTGGGTTGTCGTTCGGATGCAGGAATGTGCCATTTAGGCTTAATTTGGTGTTTTGTGGTTTGAATGAAAGCGAGAATATTGTGCATGTGGTTTTCTCCTCGTTTATTTTGACCAGGCATGAGTTCGTCCACTCTTTCAGCGATGTTAGGGCCTGCTGCATCCGATTTCTTGCTATGGTGAGATTCTTTTTAGATGTCCACATAGCCAGATCGTCTGCAAGCATTGAGCTATGGACTCTTCTTGGTATATTTTCTGTAATGACGTTTATATACACCAGGAAGAGTGTGGGTGACAGTACTCCCCCTTGGGGTACTCCCTGCTCGAGTGTCACCTTTTTACTCATCTGCCCTTGTACTTGGACTCTGGCCGTTCTTTGTTTGAGGTAGTGGTTGATCCACTTGTACATTCTCCAACAAACTTCACTTCTCCTTAGCTTGACTCTCAGTCCGTCTTTCCAGACTTTGTCAAATGCCTTCTTCTGGTCCACCCAAACCGCTACTGTGTGTTTCTGTGCCTGGTAGGAATCTTCTCTTTCCTGGACTATGAGGATGACCTGGTCCTCAGTGGATCTGTGCTGTCTAAAGCCGGCTTGCTGTGGAATTAGTATTCGTTTTTCTTCCAGATGCCACTTCAGTCTTGTATTTATCATACGTTCCATCAGTTTGTCAACATAGCTCAGTAGGCTGATAGGCCTGTATCCATTCGGATCTGTTTTGTCCTTTCCATTCTTTGGTACTGGTACAAGTACTGCGTCTTTCCATGCCTGGGGTACAATTCCCCTTTTCCAGCTTTGGTTCAGGACCGATAGCAGTTTCCTCTTCGCTGTTTGGCCCATCCCTATCAGCATTTCGTTTGTTATCCCGTCTTTTCCGGGTGATTTCCTTTTCTTTAATGTTCTCATGGCCTCTTCCATTTTACTCATTGGTAATATGGCCATCATGTCCTCTTCTGGTGCCGTATTGATGTTGTCGTGCCCCTTTTGCTCTTCACTAATGTCTGTATTCCTATATGTAGGGACCTCGATGTGGTTTGCTTTGGCATAGTGTTCTGCAAAAGCGTTTGCGGCGTTCTTCCATGTGAGCAGGTTTTCGCCCCGCTTGATCGTAATTTGTTTGTTTGAAGGGGTTTCGTCGTTAATGGCTCTGACTAGCTTCCATAGCTTGTTCCCTTCTTTGTCTAGGTTGAGACTTTCAGTTTTGTTTTTCCAGCTCTCTTTTGCTGTTTGGTTGAGAGTGTATTTGTATTTCGCCGTGGCGGCTTTGAGGGCGATATTTGCCTCCATAGATTGTTCTTGCTCTGCCATGTTCCTAGCATTTGTGATTGTATCTTCCGCTTTCTGCAACTCATCATTCCAATAGGGCTTATAGTTTTTCCTAGCTCCTCCTGGGATGGTTTCAGTGGCGGCTCGTTTGTAATTCCAACGTTGGAGCGGTTTTGTTTCCTGTGGGCCTACTTCTGTATCAATGTCTATCCTGATCGGACTGTGGTCGCTACCTTCCAGTTGGTTAAGTACCTAGCTGTCTATTGTATGGTGTATGTCCTGTGTGGAGAAGTCCAAATCTGGAGTCGAGGTGGTATGCCATGTTCTAGAATAGAAACTAGGGCTATCCTCCGGTCTATTGATTAGGTAGAGATTTGTGTCTATCTCCCAATCTTCCACTTTTTCACCTCTGCTGTCTGTGTCCGAGTATCCCCATCTCTCCGAGTGGCTGTTGAAGTCTCCAACTACTATGCAGTTGGAGTCTTTGACTTCCATACTCGAGAGCAATAGGTCTTTATTTGGTTGTCTGTACAGATTGAAAATGCGGAGCTTCGTCTCTAGAGCCATTATGTCAACTCCTACAATTTCTGCTTGTCCGGTGGTATTGACAGATACCGCGCTACTCGGTATGCAGTTTCGGGTCAGTATCAGGACCCCTCCTTTGTAACCTTCTCTATCGAGACGGAAGGTCTGGTATCCTCCGATTGAGAATTTATGATAATTGTTGAGGTGCGTTTCCTGGATACATGCCACGTCAATCTTACCTTCATGCAGGTGATTTGTTAGAGAAAGGTTTTTGTTATTGACTCCCTCCGCATTCCACTGTAGTATTTTGAGGGTCTTGAGTTTTTGGTCAATAGAAATTGCCCCATAGCCATGTGCCTTGACTCCACAGCACATGGGTGGGTGACCACCAGTAGTCCAGGGTGGGCTCCTTCGAGGTGTGAGGCCCGGCACTCTCGCTGCTTGGCGGGACTCCGCAGAATGAGCGCCATAAGTTTTTCTAATCGGTTGTACTATCATCATACTGCGATTGACGTTGCACTGTTTCGTTAGGCGTGTGACCCCGTGCATCCGATTTCAACAGGCGTTTCTGTAGGGATGCCCTCCTTAGCCTTTGGCTGTTCCCAGCCTATCTGCAAGGCAGCAGTTGTTTTGGATCAGAGTTGTCTCTCATATGGAAGTTGTCTTACCAGGCTAACGAGTCTTCACTACTCGTGTCTATAGGGTGCAGTGATTATATATGAGATGATGTATGATATGGACTGGTTTACCCGGAAGAGAGACATTCCAGTGTGTCTGTATCCCAGGATCGTCACTTCCTGCCAGAAACGTATCATGTGCATGTGGGCGGGGTACCTCTCTGCTCCCTTTATTTTCTCGGCACATCTTCAGTGAAAGTACGTCTAGCATTCCCCGCCACCTGGGACATTGACACAGTAGAGCAGATGTGCAATATCCGCTAGTCTGCATCTCTTCTGCGTCCATTGGTATGGCTCATAGCGTACAGAGGTAGAGATCGAGGCAGAAGTGCATTTAACCAGGGGACAAGCCTGGTAATGTCACGGAGCTGTTGTTCGCCTAGTGTGCGGACAAATCTCATGTTCATTGGTTGAGTCTCGACAGTTCACAGTGAGGTGGCTGCTCTACTGTTTTCGACACCCCTACCAAGAACTAAGTCTTATGTTTGTGGTTTCGCACCCCATCGCCGTATAGGGTGAATATCAAGCAGCTATCCGCCAGCTTTGATCGGCGGACGGCCGAGACCTCTTTCTGCGGCTCTACCGGATAGAGCTGGAGCGCGAGCCCCAGGTCCTGACCATGTCGAAGCCTCCCATTGCAGTGGTTCTGAGATTTTGGGCGGGATTCCGGCTTACAGGCGTTCAGCCGTAATCCCTCACATGGTAGCCTCGCGCCATTGGCTTATCAGCCTGGTACGTGAACTAAAATGTCTGCGGCTCCTCTCGAATTGAGCTGGATTACCGTAGCAACGCCCTGTCATTAGTAGGGTAAAACTGACCTGTCTTCAGATGGTCTATTGCCAGCACCCGTTCACTATTAGACCAGACGAATTAAATGAGGGCTTTTGTTTGTCATTGACCAGGTATCTGACATCTGCGATTTCTGAGGGGTTAAACACGCGTGAGGCGTGCGATGGAAGACCCCCCCCCCCCCCTTGCGAACAGCCAGCCATCTGGTGTAGTTGTCTCGCTGCCGTGATTCTTCTTCTTCTTCTTCTGCGTACACAGTCAGACAGTAACCATTATTTTTTCGATAAAAGCGGCGGTCATCCTGAGGCTCTCGCCACTGCCATAGAGCTTGTCTTGCAGTTCCACTGGTAATGGCCACATCTGCTCTCTCTGATCCTCGTATGTCGGGCAGTTCTGCAGCAGATGTTCAGTGGTCATTTTACCAGTACCGCACGGGCATTCGTCGGTACACCCTATCTTCAATTTGTTGAATAGGTGGTACCTCAGTCTGTTGTAGCCAGTGCGAAGTCTGAAGACAACTACCTGCTCTCTTCGGTTCAACTGGTAATAGGCATCGTTTTTGGTGTAACCAGTATGTTCGGTTTCCCATTTGGTCATGTATATGGCTTTGATAAGCCGTTTTGACTCTTCGTACGTCATACTGGTATCTGTTTGTGGTAGTCTTGCACCTTCTTTTGCCAGTCTATCTGCCTCCTCGTTGCCTTGGATGTTGCAGTGTGACGGGACCCACTGTACCACTACCCTTTTTGGTGCGGACTGCTGGCACAGTTTGCAGAGTGCTGCTCTGAGGTCATTAAGCTCAGTGTTTTTCTGCCTTTTTAGCGCTGTGACTACGGCGAGAGCATCTGTCAGCAGGACTATATGGCTATCATTTTCACTGTGTGTCACCATTTCTTCCACTGCCGCCCTCAGTGCCTCTGCCTCCGCTCTGAAATTGCTTGTGTACTTACCAGTAGCGAATGACAGTGTTATTTTTCTGCCATTTGGTAGGTTCAGGAATGCTCCTGCCCCTCCGTTCTGTGTAGTGTTTGTTACAGAACCGTCGGTGTATGCATGGGTCCAGTCCATGCTTGGGTAGCTTTTCGTTATGAAGCTTAGGGTAGTGTCTCTCCTTTCTTTTTCAGTCTGGCAGTTTTTGTTTGCAATACCTGGTATATTTTCTACCACCTCTGGAAATAGCTGCCGTTATTCAATTGTATCCAGTGTTCGTAAAGCGATCTCGATCCCGCCAGGCTTAGCGATAGCGCGGGCATGCGGAAAACGCTCGCCTGCCTTTCCCCGTAGAGCTATTGGTGTGCGGTTTGTTGTGGCGTCTCCTCCACCGAGGTGCGCTTCTCTGGTCCGTATCAGGAAACGTGGTCCGTCGGTGGTGATTTATCTAAGGCTTATAGCAGAGCTCGACAGTTCGTCTCGCTGCTCGTCAGACTCTCGCAAAGATCTTGTGACCGGCAAATGGAAAGCAGGAATCGTGCCTCAAGGCCCTGTCTTCTCTTCGGGAGAAGGGCAGGCCGGCAGGCCAATTTGTCTCTAGTCCCAGTGAAATTCATCGCCGAGGTCGTTGGGATCCGTTTTGCACAGAGCGCTGCCATCCCTCCTCGAGCGAGCCCGGTCGGTCGGTCGTCTGGTGCGTGTAGGAGGCCCCTGTCAGGCGGTCCTAGGTCGACAGAGTGAGGGACGGGTGGAACAACCGTCCGTCCGTCCCGTCAGTCGGTCCCTGCGGACGTCCCAGTGAGGCTTTTTACACACCCTTCCTCCGCCGACCGGTGTGTGCTGTTCGTACGTCTCCGACAGATATCTGGTTGATCCTGCCAGTAGTCATATGCTTGTCTCAAAGATTAAGCCATGCATGTCTAAGTTCACACTGTCTCACGGTGAAACTGCGAATGTCTCATTAAATCAGTCGAGGCTCCTTAGATGACACGATTCTACTTGGATAACTGTGGCAATTCTAGAGCTAATACATGCTTACCAAGCTCCGACCCTAGCGGAAAGAGCGCTTTTATTAGTTCAAAACCAATGGTCGTTTCCCCTAACGGGGTTGCGGCGTCCCCACTGGTGACTCTGGATAATTTTGTGCTGATCGCATGGCCTCATGTGCCGGCGACGCATCTTTCAAATGTCTGCCCTATCAAATGTCGATGGTACTAGACATGGCTACCATGTTTTTAACGGGTGACGAAGAATCAGGGTTCGATTCCGGAGAGGGAGCATGAGAAACGGCTACCACATCCAAGGAAGGCAGCAGGCGTGCAACTTACCCACTCCCGGCACGGGGAGGTAGTGACGAAAAATAACAATACGGCACTCTTTCGAGTCCCCGTAATTAGAATGAGTACACTTTAAACCCTTTAACGAGGATCTATTGCAGGGGCACGTCTGGTGCCTCAGCCGCGGTAATTCCAGCTCCAATAGCGTAAACTAAAGTTTTTGCAGTTAAAAAGCTCGTAGTTGGATCTCAGGCGCAGGCGGGCGGTCCAGCTCGCGCCGGTTCACTGCCCGTTGTCTCCTGCCCTACCGTCTGCCGGCTCTCTCCCACGAGTGCTCTTTGCTGAGCGTCCTGGGTGGCCGGCACGTTTACTTCTAAAAAATTAGAGTTTTCAAAGCAGGCCTCGGCTGCCTGAATAATGGTGCATGGAATAATGGAATAGGACCTCGGTTCTATTTTGTTGGTTTTCGGAACTGGATGTAATGATTAACAGGGACAAACGGGGGCATTCGTATTGCGGCGTTAGAGGTGAAATTCTTGGATCGCCGCAAGACGAGCTACTGCGAAAGCATTTGTCAAGAATGTTTTCATTAATCAAGAACGAAAGTCAGAGGCGCGAAGACGATCAGATACCGTCGTAGTTCTGACCATAAACGATGCTGACTAGCGATCCGCAGGAGTTGCTTCGATGACTCTGCGGGCAGCTTCCGGGAAACCAACGTGTTTGGGTTCCGGGGGAAGTATGGTTGCAAAGCTGAAACTTAAAGGAATTGACGGAAGGGCACCACCAGGAGTGGAGCCTGCGGCTTAATTTGACTCAATACGGCCAAACACTGACATGATTGACATGCCGAGAGAATTTTTGTTGGGTCTAATATGAAACGGGTGCTGGTATTATACTTTCGAAAATCTGGGGCTACCCTCTAAGCAACTTGATTGTCTCGCTAAAGGAATTGACAGAAGGGCACCACCAGGAGTGGAACCTGTGGCATAATTTGACTGAACACACCAAAACTGTAGAACGACTGACAAATCGAGAGGACTACCGTTGGGTCTAATAATGAACGTACGCTGGTATTAGACTCATGGAAGACAAGTCAGCCCTCTAACACTCTAATAAAAGAACGCTACGGAAATCGTGTTTAACCCCGCAGAAATCGCAGATTTCAAATACCTGGTCACTGACAAACAAAAGCCCTCAATAATTTCGTCTGGCAAAATAGTGAACGGGTGCTGGAAATAGACCATCTGAAGACAGGTCATTTTTACCCTACTGATGACAGGGCGTTGCAACGGAAAACCAGCTCATATCGAGAGGAGCCGCAGACACTTTGGTACACGTACCTGGCTGATAAGCCAATGGCGCGAGGCTACAATGTGGGGGGTAACGGCCGGACCCTTGTAAGCCGCAATCCCGCCCAAAATCTCAGCACCACTGCAATGGGAGGCTCCCACATGTTCGGGACCTGAGACTCGCGCCCCAGCCCTATCCGGTAGAGCCGCAGAAAGAGGTCTCTGCCGTCCGCCGATCAAAGCGGGCGGACAGCTGCTTGATACTCACCGTATACGGCGATGGGGTGCGAAGCCACCAACTTAAGACTTAGTTCCTGGTCGGGGTGTCGAAATAGTAGAGCAGCCACCTCACTGTGAACTGTCGAGACTCAACCAATGACCATGAGATCTGTCCGCACACTAGGCGAACAACATCTCTGTGACATTACCAGGCTTGTCCTCTGGTTAAATGCACTCCTGCTTCGATATCTACCTCTGTACATAATCAGCCATATAGCTATCATGCTGGACGCAGAAGAGATGCAGACCAGCGGACATTGTACACCTGCCCCACTGTGTCAACATCCCAGGTGGCGGGGAATGCTAGGCGTACCATCTCTGCATAGAAGCCAAGAAAATAAGAGGGGGAAAGAGATACCCCACTCACATGCAAATGCTATGTTTTTGGCAGGACGTGACGATCCTGGGGTACAGACACACTGGACTGCCTCTCTTCCGGGTAAACCAGTCCATATCATATATATCATATATCATTTCACATATCATCATCTCACCCTATAGACACGAGTAGTGAAGACTCGATAGTCTGGTAAGACAACTTTCATAAGAGAGACAACTCTGATTAGAAAAAACTGCTGCCCTGCAGATAGGCAGGGGACAGCCAAAGGCTAAGGAGGGCATCCCTACAGAAACGCCTGTTGAAATCGGGTGCACGGGGCCGCAAGCCTAACAAAACAGTGCAACGTAAATCGCAGCATGATGACAGTACAACCGATTAGAAAAACGCATGGCGCTCATCCTGCGGAGTCCCGGCAGGCAGCGATAGTGCTGGGCCTCACGACTCGAAACAGCCCACCCTTGACTACTGGTGGTGACCCACCCATGTGTCGTGGAGTCAAGGCACATGGCTATGGGACAACCTTTATTGACCAAAAACTCAAGAACCTCAAAAAACTACAGTGGAATGCGGAGGGAGTCATTAAGAAAAAACTTTCCCTAACACATCATCTGCATGAAGGAAAGATTGACGTGGCATGTATCCAGGAAACGCATCTCAACAATTATCATAAATTCTCAATCGGAGGATACCAGACCTTCCGTCTCGATAGAGAAGGTTACAAAGGAGGGGTCCTGATACTGACCCGAAACTGCATACCGAGTAGCAAGGTATCTGTCAATACCACCGGACAAGCAGAAATTGTAGGAGTTGACATAATGGCTCTAGAGACGAAGCTCCGCATTTTCAATCTGTACGGACCACCAAATAGAGACCTATCACTCTCGAGTATGGAGGTCAGAGACTACAACTGCATAGTAGTTGGAGATTTACACAGCCACTCGGAGAGATGGGGATACTCTGACACAGACAGCAGAGGTGACGAAGTGGAAGATTGGGAGATAGATGCAAATCTCTCCCTAATCAATAGGCTGGAGGATAGCCCTAGCTTCTATTCAAGAACATGGCATACCACCTAGACTCCAGATTTGGCCTTCTCCACACAGGACATACACCATAAAATAGACCACCAGGTGCTAAACCAACTGGCAGGTAGCGACCACAAGGCGATCAGGCTAACCATTGACATGAAAGTAGGCCCACAGGAAACAAAACTGCACCCACATTGGAATTACAAACGAGCCGACTGGGACAGATTTGCAATCCTGACAGATGGGCTGTGTGAAACCATCAACACACGAAACAACAAAATGAAGCCAATGTTGGAAAGCCTAAGCAAAAAATAATGCAAGCAGCCACTGAAACCATCTCAAGAGGAGCTAGGAAAAACTATAAGCCCTACTGGAATGATGAGTTGCAGAAAGCGGAAGATGCAGTAACAAATGCTAGGAACATGGCAGAGCGAGAAAAATCCATGGAGGCAAACATCGCCCTCAAAGCCGCCACGGCGAAATACAAACACACCCTTAAGCAAACAGCAAGAGAAAGCTGGAAAAATAAAGCGGAAAGCCTAAACCTGGAAAAAGACGGGAACAAGCTATGGAAGCTAGTCAGAGCCATGAACGACGAAACCACTTCAAATAAACAAATTACTATCAAGCAGGGCGAGAACTTGATCAAAGGTAAGAAAGCCGTAAACGCCTTTGTCGATCACTATGCCAGAGCAAACCATATCGAGGTCCCTGCAGATAAGCATACAGACATTAGCGAAGAGCTAAAGGGGCACGACATGAATACGGCACCTGAAGAGCACATGATGGCCAAATTAACAATTCACGAAATGGAAGAGGCTATGAGAACATTAAAGAAAAGGAAATCTCCGGGAAAAGACGGGATAACAAACGAAATGCTGATGGGGCTGGGCCAAACAGCGAAGAGGAAACTGCTATCGGTCCTGAACCAAAGCTGGAAAAGGGGAATTGTACCCCAGGCATGGAAAGACGCAATACTGGTACCAGTACCAAAAACAGGAAAGGACAGAACAGTTCCAAATTGATACAGGCCCATCAGCCTACTGAGCTGTGTCGGCAAGCTGATGGAAGGGATGATAAACACCAGACTGATGTTGCATCTGGAAGAAAAACGAATACTAATTCCACAGCAAGCCGGCTTTAGACAGCACAGATCCACTGAGGACCAGGTCATCCTCATAGCCCAGGAGATAGAAGATGCCTACCAGGCACAGAAACACACAGTAGCTGTTTGGGTGGATCTGGAAAAGGCATTTGACAAAGTCAGAAAGACGGCTTAGAGTCAGGCTAAGAAGAAGTGATTTTTGTGGGAAAATGTACAAGTGGATCAACCACTACCTCAAACAAAGAACGGCCAGAGTCCAAGTACAAGGGCAGATGAGCAAAAAGGTGACACTCGAGCAGGGAGTACCCCAAGGGGTAGTACTGTCACCCACACTCTTCCTGGTATATATAAACGATATTACAGAGAATATACCAAGAAGAGTCCATAGCTCAATGTTTGAAGACGATCT
Organism: Ariolimax columbianus; assembly: GCA_036924085.1. Lineage (NCBI taxonomy): Eukaryota > Metazoa > Mollusca > Gastropoda > Stylommatophora > Arionidae > Ariolimax > Ariolimax columbianus. The sequence continues at coordinate 15,244,852 of JAVGWX010000014.1, forward strand.
GGCTATGTGGACCTCTGAAAGGAATCTCACCATAGCAAGAAATCGAATGCAGACGGCCCTAACATCGCTGGAAGAGTGGGCGAACTCATGGCTGGTCAAAATAAACGAGTAGAAAACCACATGCACAATATTCTCGCTTTCATTAAAACCCGAAAATACCAAAATAAGTCTAAATGGCAAATTCCTGCAGCCAAACGACAACCAAACCTATCTGGGAGTCACATTTGATCGGCGCATGCCATGGAAAAGTCAGATTGAGAGAAACCGAATGAAAGCCAGAGAAAGAATGACAATCATGAGGAAACTTGCTGGCACAAGCTGGGGAGCAGACGAAGGCATACTAAAGAAACTGTACACTGGATGAGTGAGACCAGTTCTCGAGTATGTCATTGCGGCATGGACAACAGCAGCGAACGCGAACTTCGATTAAGTTAGCAAACTTCAAAACCAAGCCATGAGAATTAAAACAGGAGGTATGAAGTCAACGCCAATTGTAGAACTTGAAAAGATTACAAAACTGCAATCCATGACCGATAGAGGAGACTGCAGAGCCAAGCTGCAGTCAGAGAAACTCCGAAGACTGACCGACCATCCAATGCACCAGAGACTAAACAATTTGGGAAATGGGAAACTAAAGCGGAGAAACTTTGCAGAAATAGCCAAAGCAAAGATGCACGAAGATCCCATAAACGCACTAACAACACCAAAACCCATCACTACTGTACGAAAACCTACCTGGAGGCAGGATATATTTCCAGAGGTGCTAGAAAATATACCAGGTATTGGAAACAAAAACTGCCAGACTGAAAAAGAAAGGAGAGATACTACCCTAAGCTTCATATCGAAAAGCTACTCAAGCATGGACTGGACCCATGCATACACCGACGGTTCTGTAACAAACACCACACAGAACGGAGGTGCAGGAGCATTCCTGAACCTACCAAATGGCAGAAAAATAACACTGTCATTCGCTACTGGGCAGTACACAAGCAATTTCAGAGTGGAGGCAGAGGCACTGAGGGTGGCAGTGGAAGAAATGGTGACACACAATGAAAATGAAAGCCATATAGTCCTGCTTACAGATGCTCTCGCCGTAGTCACAGCGCTAAAAAGCTAGAAAAACACTGAGCTTAATAACTTAAGAGCAGCACTCGGCAAACTGTGCCAGCAGTCCGCACCAAAAAGCGTAGTGGTACAGTGGGTCCCATCACACTGCAACATCCAAGGCAACGAGGAGGCAGACAGACTGGCAAAAAAAGGTGCAAGACTACCACAAACAGATACTAGTATGACGTACGAAGAGTCAAAACGGCTTATCAAAGCCAGATACATGACCAAATGGGAAACCGAACATACTGGTTACACCAAAAACGATGCCTATTACCAGCTGAACCGAAGAGAGCAAGTCGTTGTCTTCAGACTTCGCACTGGCCACAATAGACTGAGGTACCACCTATTCAACAAATTGAAGATAGGTGGTACCGACAAATGCCCGTGCGGTACTGGTAAAATGACCGCGGAACATCTGCTGCAGAACTGCCCGATATACGAGGATCAGAGAGAGCAGATGTGGCTCTCACCAGTGGAACTGCAAGACAAGCTCTATGGCAGTGGCGACAGCCTCAGGATGACCGCCGCTTTTTTCGAAAAAATAATGGTTATTGTCTTACTGCGTACAAAGAAGAAGATTAAGAAGAAGAACAGCCAGCCAGCCTGGGACGATATAAGAGCAGTAACGCTCCGGCTGCTGAAGCGACAGAAGACGACCAGGAGATACCGGCGTGCACTTGAGGCCACGGGAACCACCGGGTGAGCGGCGATTCGCGAAGGCCCAAAGCGCTTCCTCGGTGACCGTCCCATCTGCAGGCGCCTGCACCCCGCTCAAGAGCAGAGCGGGAGAGGAGCGCGGACAGCCGGTAACCTGTAACCGAAACATGTCATGTACATGTGTAGGAAGCGATTGCTGTAGACTCGCCGACCCTCAGACGGGTGTAGCCTCGGGATGTACCCGAGGCCGCCATATGCGTTTAAGGTGTCGATGTTCAATGTGTTCTGCAATTAACATTAATTCACGCAGCTGGCTGCGCTCTTCATCGACGCACGAGCCGAGTGATCCCCCGCTCAAAGTTATTTTGCAAATTGTCGTTTCTCCACCACCGGTTTGACAAACCAGTAGAAGAAAGGCACAGTATATCGATGTGTTGCGATGATGTGAAAAGGTAAATGTGGAAAAGAGAAGGCAGGGGCGGGTCTGACCAAGAGCAAGTCGGACCTCTTTAAGCCTCGCGGCCCGAGCAAGCCGGGAGCTACCGTGCCCAGTTATGACTGGACGCTCAGGTACCCCCAAGTACATCACCTTCTCCCTTCGGCACGGCGAAGTTAGCAAAAACCACCGGGGCGGCGACGCACAACGCCTGCTTAATCCCCACCAGGTGATGGGAGGCAGCAGTCGCCCTCGTCGCACTTTCAAGCTGGACGACCCGGCGAGCTATGGGGAGCTCAAGTCGTCACCGTGGGTCGTATCGAGGACTTGTGTGGTGTTTAGGTACCCCGAAACATGCATTGCGGACAATCGGGCAGGGGCGACGCTTCATGCGCTCCCCCGAGCCCGACATAGCTTCGTTTGCGTACAATCAATCTGCTTTTATCCTCCCGTCTAAATCCGTCCTCCTTGCAGAGTTGGGAAAAAAGGCTAGGGGAAAAAGAGAGACCGATAATGATCCTTCCGCAGGTTCACATACGGAAACCTTGTTACGACTTTTACTTTCTCCAAGCGGTCGAGTTCGAGCTTTTTCTCGACCAACGGTGCCGGGACTTGCGCACCAGACCGAGACTAATCTGAGGCCCTCACTGAACTGCTCAATCGATAGTAGCGACAGGCGGTGTGTACAAAGGGCAGGGATGTAATCAACTTGAGCTTATGACTCGCGCTTACTGGGAATTCCTCGTTCATGGGGAATAATTACAAGCCCCAATCCCTAGCACGAAGGAGATTCAACGGGTTTCCCAACGCTTTCGGGCCAGGGAGGCATCCACGCTGATTCCTTCAGTGTAGCGCTCGTGCGGCCCCGGACCTCTAAGGGCATCACCGACCTGTTATTTGCTCAATCTCGTGTGGCTAAACGCCAACCGTCCCTCTAAGAAGTTGCGCCGATGCATCGAGGGACCGGCGAACTATTTAATAGGCTAGAGTCTCGTTCGTTATCGGAATTAACCAGACAAATCGCTCCACCAACTAAGAACGGCCATGGACCACCACCCATCGAATCAAGAAAGAGCTATCAATCTGTCAATCCTTACAGTGTCCGGACCGGGTGAGTTTTCCCGTGTTGAGTCAAATTAAGCCGCAGGCTCCACTCCTGGTGGTGCCCTTCCGTCAATTCCTTTAAGTTTCAGCTTTGCAACCATACTTCCACCGGAACCCAACCACTTTAGTTTCCCGGAAGCTGCCCGCAGAGTCATTGAAGCAACTCCTGCGGATCGCTAGTCGGCATCGTTTATGGTCAGAACTACGACGGTATCTGATCGTTTTCGAGCCTCTGATTTTTGTTCTTGATTAATGAAAACATTCTTGACAAATGCTTTCGCAGTAGCTCGTCTTGCGGCGATCCAAGAATTTCACCTCTAACGTCGCAATACGAATGCCCCCGTTTGTCCTTGTTAATCATTACCTCCAGTTCCGAAAAACAACAAAATAGAACCGACGACCTATTCCATTATTCCATGCGAATCTAATATAATCTATGTAATCCTAGTGAATCAAATGCCATATATGTAATCCTAGTGAATCTAATACCATCTATGTAATCCTAGTGAATCTAATACCATCTATGTAATTCTAGTGAATCTAATACCATTCATGTAACCCTAGTGAATCGAATACCATTCATGTAACCATAGTGAATCTAATACCACCAGTTTGACACTAGTGAATCTAATACGATCCATGTAATCCTAGTGAAACCAATACCACCAGTTTAACGCTAGTGAAGCTGATATCATTCATGTAACCGTAGTGAATATTATATCATTCATGTAACCCTATTGAATCTGATATCATCCATGTAACCCTAGTGAATCTGATAACATTCCGTTTAACCTTAGTGAATCTGATATCATTCCGTGTAATCGCAGTTAGCCAGACATCCTTCACGTAAACCAAAAGAGATACAGGTGTGGACATTTGCATTAACCAAGAGAATGTATTATTATGCATTCCACACACATACTTTTCTATAGAACCTCGTTGCTGGATTGTTCTTATAAACAATTCTTATTACCTGCTTACAGTCACGTTATGGGAACAAATATCAACGACGAACTGAGACTAATAATTGTGCTTGTAAACTGTGTGTTTCTGTGTAGTTTGATGTGTATTTTTGGAATGATAACAAATGTGATAAACATGGTTGTGTTTTACAAACACGGTCTCAACTCAAGTATCAATATTACTTTCTTCGCATTAGCCATATCCGATTTGTGTGGTCTACTATTTCAGATATTTTTTAACATCATTCTAAATCCTTTGTTTGAGACATTGGGTGTGCCCTTTGTGTCTGGAGAGTTTATGTACCTGCAGTCAGGTCTGCCACGAGTAACGTTCTCAAGAATAACAGGTTTGATCACCGTCTACGCCACAATAGAGAGATGTTTGTGTATAGCGTTTCCTTTACACGTCAAGCAGATGATAACTCCTAGAAGAACTGCAAAAGTTATGATTTTTATATACAGCCTGACATTTATGTCCCTTTCTCCAGTGTACTGTTCATCCTCCGTTGGATGGAAATTTTATCCGGACAGAAACAAAACCCTTATCGGCCTTATTATTTTAAACAGCAGCCACAAACTGCAAGAGATAGTTTACATCATCCACGCTACTATAGGACTAGCGTCTGTTGTAGCTGTAATGATATTTACCACAATTTTAATCAGAAAACTTGGACAGAAAAGTAATTGGCGTCAGGCTGCAACTGTGGACCAGGCCAAGTCTGAGTCTATGTCCTACCGAGAGAGGAAAACGATCAGTATGGTTGTCCTCATTGCCATGATACTCATTGTGTGTAATACTCCAAGTGTTTTGTTATATTTAGTTACTTTCTTCGAACCAGACTTTAGTCCCGTAGGACGGTACGAAGACATTTTTGTATGCATGTGGTCATTTTGTACTATGTTTGAGACGGTCAATTCTAGTGTCAATATTTTCTTGTACCTCAAGATGAGTACCAAGTACAGAGACACTTTTACTATGCTGTGTCATTCTAGGACATTTAATCATACGTAACAAAAGAGTTTATAGAAGCTTCAAGTAAATAGAACATACACAAAAAGTAATAATAACAAACAAAAATCCTTGAAAGTGGTAAAATTGTATTCAATCATAGCACCATGAAATGTACCAGTGCGCTAAATATAACATTCAGTGTTCATAATTGTATAGATGTGTAAATATGCAATAGTACACTTCAAACGGATATAGGTGTGCTAATTTAACTGTTGACATGTACTAACAATAAGGGAGAACTCATATAATTTCTACAGATGAAATTAATATAAATGTACTTATATAATTTATAAATTGGAGAAACTTTTATGGAACTGCATGAACGTTTGCACGAACACCTCAAGGAAACTTCAATGATCCTGAGCATCGGGGTAAGGCTGACGTTAGTGTCACTGTGCTAGTTTCTTGCTTCTCTGACGATCGTCATCGATTTGCCCTTGAGAACAGACTTCTCCAGCATGGGTTGCCTCCAACCTCATATCCTCCATACCTTTTCTTAAAATCGTATACTGGCCCCCATCTATTTGCCTTTCTTTGCCCTCCTGCCCCCTCCCCTTTCTTCTATCAGTCCTCCCCTAACCCCCACTTCTCCCGGGTTATATCACTTTATTTGTGTTCTCCCACTCGGATCACTTTTTGGCCTTTTCCATATTTGGCCACCACTGACTTATCTGGCACATTCTGCATCACCTTACCCATTTCCTGACCACCTTATTTGACCAATGTCCTTCATTTACAGTCGAGCGTCCGACACAACCAGTCGCGAGAACAGACACTAAATCAGATAAGTAGACCATTTTTTTCCTTATATGTTGATTTGCTAATTCAGCATTGTTGTTATTTATTCTCCCTGCTGAATGCCTATTGGTCGTAACGTAGGTTTTGTTTGTGTTCTCGTTTCGGTGTGGTATCTGACCATAACCATTTTATAATTTTGATTAAACTTATCTTTAATCAACTTTAACATTTTCTTTCTTTTATAAATTTTTTCCCCTAAGCTAAGTATGTGTGATTACATTTTTGAGAAACAGATCTGAAAATCTGATGTCTCAATAGATCCAATCCCTAGATCTGAAAGGTCGATGTGCACGAATAGATCTTACATTAGAGACCAGAAAGCCGTATTCGGAAGCAGAACTAAGAGCAGAGACAAAACTACAATCATTTCAGAGGACCAAACGATCCAAGAGCAGAGAATCTAGAACTGACTTTCAGGACATAGCACATACAAATTAATAAGAGAAAACGGGGCGGCAGCTAATGTACTAAATCAATACTTTGACACTTTGCCAAATTTTGAATTAGATTCCCAAAGTCAATCTTTGTTATTGTTGGTGAATGAAGCAATATACTTATGGGTAATGCAATTTCCACCACAGCATACAACATTTACCAGTAATTTATTTGTCAGAGTTAAGGTCTTGCTCTATAATCAACGGTTGCCTTGATGGAGTGGGGGAGTAGGAAAGCGAGTGCGGGTTTTGGATGTCCAGAGGAAGGTGTTGGAGGTGAAAATAGGAGCAACTAGTTCATCTAACAGTAGCAATATTTTAAGGTCGTGGAAAATAATACGGCTGCTATTGTATGTTTATCATGGTCATCTGAGACCTCAACCAGGCCAGCATGAATGGGAGGTGTTGGCCAGAATATCACAGCCAATAGCGTGGCTCGCATAGGTTATCACAATCTGGCAAGACAAACGGTTAGCCATGTGCACGAAGATCAGATAAATGCGTGCATTGGTAAAGACAACATTCTTTTATGCTTGTGAGACATGGACAGGCACAAATGACCCGCATGGGGGTAAACAGACCCAAGGGATTAGATGTTTCTGAAGACTTCTAAGAATCACATATAAAGACCGAGTGACAAATGAGGAAATAAGAAACATAAATGCAATAGCAAAATGGCTTCTTAAAGACCTCTTGGCAACGGTTAAAAGACAGAAATTCACCCAGTACTGCCCCATATCGCTAACAAACGGTCTCGCAAATACAATCGTGCACGGCAGGGTGTGAGGTGGACGAGGAGGTGGATCGTGCCAAAAAGATGTGGGAAGACAACATACAAGAATTGACCTATCTCCAAACAGAGGAGCCACAGGCAGCGGCCGCTAACAGAGAGGGTGACGTGTCGTTGTAGGGATGTCTTCATGGGTGGTCTAACTACCTCACAAGGATAACCTGGCCTGACATGAAATTCTGGAGGTCACGATATCAACTAAGCACGATTATCCCAACATCTGGCAAGTTGGATGACGGGATTTGTCATTATCAGCCAGACACAAATGAAGATCGCTTTATGGTGGGTATATTTTAAGCTGGAACGGGAGAAAGAAACTATTACTTGCAAGTCAGTTGTCTTAACGTAAACATAGATACACAGGCCTGTAATTGACTGACAAATCCAACCAGAGGGTCAAAACATACTAGACTTCAAATTGTAAGATCTATGGCAAAGGCAATACCGTCCAAGAGTGACTATCTCCTGCGCAAAACGTTCTGCCTAGTCACTGAAATCCAGCAATGACTATTGTCTGTACAGATGTGACAAAGCTTAGCTTTCTTTATAGTTGTGTGTTAAGAGTTACAACATCTAATACTTGACGTTAAGATCTCAACATAGAACACTCTAAAACGTATGTGAATGATAAAACATGATATGCATTTATTGCAAATATATGGTTTACAACATAGACAAAACTAAAATCATAATTAATAACTCAATATGTGTATCTCAGAGAATGTTAGCATGAATGTTAGCATGTAGGCAATGTTAAATGGAATGCCTACAACTGTAAACCCAGTTTGATAGTCTACACTTATTCCTATAGCATTATATACAAACCTCATACTACACTGATTAACTTTTGTGTATTATTTAGTTACGTGTACCCAATCACAGTTGGTGAATAACTTGTTCCCCGACGCCATCAGTTCTACGTTGTGTGCTGATAGTGTCTTGCTGTTATTGTGGGGTTGCACCCTGAGGAGTCAGGTTACAACTTTTCGATCAGAAGGCTACGGCTCCCTAGCCTAACCTAAATTATGCGTACGAACAGATCGTTCTCTACCTCAACAGAACACCAATAACTGATGCCTGTTGAAACTGCCACTGAGTTGATCACCTCAGTTTGTAAAACTATCACTGCAAGGGAATACATGTTCCGTTCCAGCTACTAAGATCGGTTCACTGTTGATTCCATTATGTAGCACAGAGGCTAACCTCCATCCTGCTCTGGAATGCAGAATATCGAATCTCCTCTCTCTTTCATAGACCCCAATTTTATTTCCCCCGAATCAAAGATCGCAGCCGATACCAAGCATCCTGTTCCTTCCTAGTTGACTGGTCAACCATAAATCTTATGTTGGGTACCTCCCTTTTAATCAAATTGACTCATATCGCCTCTTGTCGCTCTTTAAATCCAAATGTGATAGCCGGATATGCGATTAGTTGTTGCTAACTCCCCTACTGATACTAGTCAAATTTACAAAATGGTAGGTCTAACAGTCACTACACCCAACTCAGACAAACCAGTTCCAACTCCTTGTAAACACAGCTGCCTCTTCCTCTCTCTCTCTCTCTCTCTCTCTCTCTCTCTCTGTCTGTCTCTCTCTCTCTTAAACGTTTCCAATTTAACCCCTGTCTGATAGTGGCGTTGTGTTGACCATCAATTTACTTGACCTTGCCAACAACTTTCTCAGCTAATTGTTGGCTCTCCAAAAATAATTATCCGTCCCCCAATCGCCTCTGCTTCATAAGGATCAGTTACAAAGACAAGGGATCTAAACAACGAGGTCCAGGAGTGGCTATTATCTGTACATAGGACGACTGGGAGAAATTATTCCAGGAGTGACAATTGTCTGTAAAAAGAGTGCCTTAGACAAACCACTCCAGGAATTACTATTTTCTGTACACAGAAGGGCTTAGACAACGCAGTCCAGGAGTGACTTTTATCTGCACACAGAGGGGCTTAGACAATGAAGTCCATGAGTGACTTTCATCTGTACACAGAGGGGCTTAGACAACGAAGTCCAGTAGTGACTTTTGTTTGTACATAGGGTGGCTTAGACAAAGAATCATTGGAGCAACTATTGTCTGTACAAACGTATTCTCCCTCAAACACAAAGAGAAATAGTGTCTAGAGTCCGAGATGAAGAGAGCACGTTATATTACGCAGTGGGGCTTCAACGAATCTACCTGAACATCAGAATCAGAATACGCTACTGGAACACATCAAGGACACGAACATGTTACATAATAAATACATTGTGTTAAACGTACGAATAAGCTAATTAGTTCACATATAAAATTATGGGTAACATTTTTGACTAGGGCAACACATCTGGAACTTACACTCATATCCTGATTTGTTAGTTATTAATAAAGAGATGATACCATTTTTGTATGTGAAATTTCTGTTTCATTGTTTGTAATAATATTCATTCATTTTTGTTGAACTCTATTAATTAATAGTGGGAAATGTATCTCAGTTTCTGGAAGCGGAAGATGCGAGGTAATTTAATGGTAACTGTGAATGAATCTTATAGAGATAATCTGTTACAAGAGAAATATAGTAAAATTAAATAATTTTATCAAATGAAGATACCTCTGCTACTAATCCTGTTTTGTAATTGGTCCCAGTGATCTGGATATTTGAACAGAGTTTAGCCTCTTACACTGACATTGTTTATTATTTCTTGTAGGAATGCATTTGCTTGTTACATGGTCCAGAGTAACTGCTTCCCGGATGGATAAATGTGTCTGACATCTCTGGTACTTGATTTTCTGTTAAAATTGCTGTGGCATTTATTAAATTGAGTAACTTGTCTTCTTTATATTTTCTTATATTAATGTGCAGTGCTACTGGTCGGCTATATGTACTCAATATTTCCGTTTCATCTTGACTGTGTTCGTGTGAGTTTGCAAATAGTGACAAATACCTCTGTCGGCTTTCATCCATGAATAAACTCATTATAAGAGTGATTGTGATCAAACGTGAAAAGTAATTTGATCCACCACGCCAGTAGACAAATTTCAGGAGCGGCTACTCGACCACCGACAACTCCCATACAATCAACATAATGTTTTGTGTTTGTCGACTATTAAAATCCCTTCGACAGCATTAACATAACTGCAGTAGCAAATTCCCTGAGAAATCAGAGCATTGAAAAAAAATATGTTAGAAATCAATGAGACCTACTCAGGGATTATCATATTCTACTTGATCGCGGCCATACATTCTTCACAAAACTCTTTACATTGGTCAGGTCAGGTCATCCCGTAACCGGTGAGGTCGTTGGGGCACACATGAAGACATCATCACAACTCCACGCCATCCCTCTCTGTCAGATGCCGCTGCCTGTGACTCTTCTGGTCGGAGACTGGTCCATTCTTTTATGTTGTCCTTCCATCTCTTTTTGGGCCGACCTCTTCGCCGTCTGCCATGCACCTTCCCGTGGAGGATTGTGTTTGCAAGACCATTTGATCTCGATATGTGACCGTTCCAAGTGAGTTTCCTTCTTTTGACAGTTGCCAAGAGATCTTCGAAAGGCCCTATTGCTGTTGTAATTCTTTCTCGTATTTCCTCGTTTGTAACTCGATCTTTGTACGTGACGTTCAACAGTTTTCGGAAACATCTCATCTCCAAGGCCTGTATCCTTCGTTGAAGGTCAGCTGTAACTGTCCATGTCTCACACGCATAGATGAATATTGACATGACCAGTGTACGCATTAATCTGATTTTAGTGCGTAGTGCTAACCGTTTATCTTGCCAGATTTTGTTAAGCCGTGCAAGCGCCGCTATTGTCTGTGCTATTCTGGCCAACACTTCACACAATGTGAAGTGTTAGGTTTACATTGATCTTTGACGAAATCTTTACAAAACTAAATCGGGAAGACACAGGTGTGAACATCGTCATAGAAAAATGCTCAGCCACGTAAAGTTTGCTGATGACATAGTCATTCTAAGTCACAGTGTCAGAGAGGCTGAGCAATGCCTAAATGAGCTCAAGGAATCAAGCACATCGGTAGGCCTTAACATTAGCAGAAAGAAAATCCAATATATAATAAACACACTGCCAAAATGAGGAACTACGGCTAGAAGCAGATCCCCTGAGTGGATGTATACCTGTTCCTGGGCCAAAGAATTACAACTTGTCTGCGTGGGATAACAACACGATAGATTAGTTTAAATCGTATCAAACCCATACTTCAACAGGTGTGAAACGACAAGACAACAGCTTTAACAGTATGGTTATCCCAGCCATGATATACGACTGCCAGGAAGGGCCCTACCAAAAGCTGATACATAGAAGCTCCAAGCTGCTCAGATGTCATTAGAGCGAAGAACAGTGATATCATCTCTACGGTGGCCGAGTTAATAACTCAGAAATCAGACGCCGAACTTCGTACAATGACGTCGCAGATGGTGCTTTCCTAAATTGAATGCAGATCGGCATGACACGTGGTACGTAGGTCTGATAACGTGTTTGCAAAAGGTATGTTATGGTGACTTACAACTTTAAGTGCTCAAGTGGATGTCAATTAATGGGATGGAGAGATGATTTTAGGAGGACCATTGATCCAACATGATACTCCAGGGACAAAGAGAAAGATGCCAATGAAAGATGGTCTGCGATGGCAACATTTTCCTAGCAGCAACGCTGACACAGTAGAAGTGGAAAGTCGGTCATCTCCTCTGGTGTAGATTTTTACTACGAGTCCGGCATATATGCTCTTGTTCATCGTAGGAGAAAATCTATATCCACAAGTGGTGGCTATGTCTAAAAATAGTTTTTTGAAGGCAAGACATTGCTCTACCAAATGTTGTTATTGTCCTCCGTTTATCTGTGATGGTTTTCACGAAATAAAATAGGAGACATTACTTTCGTAGCGCCTTTCATTCACTGACCATTACCTAGAGATAGTCTATATAAAACTACCATGACCTTATCTACACTTCGTGTATATACAACTACGACGCATTTAGTCTAGACGTGTTTCCAGGATGACTTTTAAAAGCACGCATTATAATTGTTTTACAGACGGATGTAATAGTCATGCTGGTAACGTGCGTTCTAAATGAGAACAGCGAGATATGTTGTTCTACAGGTATATTCCATATTAATAATCTTGTCATGTTCTATTGACGACATAATTGTGAGTGCCCTGACTTTAATTATATAGATGATGCTGTTCAAAGTTTTCATCAGATGCCTCTACACAAGGATCGGCAATACCCCCGAAGAAGTCCAACTCATAGAGCAGACTGGGTTTAAATGTACCTATCGCACGCTGGACCACATAACCACGTGTTGTTATTTGATTGAGGCAGCAAGAGAGCACCACACCCCTCTAGTGTTGACTTTTATCGACTATAAAAAGTCGTTTGACTCGGTTGAACCAGAATATGTATGGAAAGCTCTGGAAGAGCATGTAGTTGAAGTTGACTATACATACATGTTGAAACGTTGCTATGATGGATGTATCACCATCTTGTATCTATTCAGACGACCGATAACTATCGCCACGGACAAAGATGTATGATATGGCGACTCAATCTCGCCCAACCTTTTCAGAGTGAAGTGAGTACGGCATCGACCTAAACGGGCGATTACTCAACCACCTACGATTTGCTGACGATATCACACTAGTCACAGAAACACCAGCTAAAGCAACACAAGTGCTACATCGCTGAAAAGCGGAGGGTAAGAAATCAGGCCTTACCATAAATATAGGAAACAACGGAAGCTATGCGCAACCGCTTTGCAGAGCTTAACTCCGAGGTCCTAAACAATACACCATTAAGAATGTGGAAAAATATATCTACATCAGCTGCCTCTACAACATGGAACATAACTTGAAACTCGAGATGGCCAGGCGTCTTCCAGCAGGCTGTGCAGCCTTCAACTTAATAAAGACGGCAACATACGTCACGAGAGACACCAGACTGCGAGCTGACATATTTCACTCAGTTCGCTTTCCAGTGCTATGTTATGAAAGTGAAACCTGGTCTCTGACAAAAGCCACGAAGAACCAGTTGAGAACAACACAGGCCTCGCTTCAGGGCTGTCTCATGGGCCTATCACTTAGGCAGCAGCGGCAGGTGGGACTTAACGTGAGTAATATCCGGGCATTGTCACATGTCAAGAATGTCCTACAGCATACCAACAACTCTAAGTACCGCTGGGCTGTGTAAGTACTCAGAAGAAAGGATCAACACTGTTGCGTAGCAACCACTCTAGAGTACCTGCACGGCATAAATAGACCACATGGAAGACCCCTGCCCCCTCCTCCTAACACCCCCCCCCCCCACCCTCTTCCTCTCTATAGGGCAAACTTCGCTCGAGCTGCACAACATTCGTGACACTGAAACAAACAAGTTAGCCATCCACTGGACAACCCGTGCCCGAGATACAAGTTAGCCATCCACTGGACAACCCGTGCCCGAGATATAAGTTAGCCATCCACTGGACAACCCGTGCCCGAAATACAAGTTAGCCATCCACTGGACAACCCGAGCACGAGACGAGAATCGACTAGGAACAGATGAGACCAGCACAAAACACAAAATAAAAACAGTTCAGCTTGAACCCAGCCCGCTAAACAGATTAATGCGCCCGTCTACTACCAACTCGCACAATAGTTGGGACCTGCACAAGGGCAGATGGCCTTGTAGATCCACATATAGAGTTACACTAAGACGAATACCACACCAATGTATGGTTTTATTCTATAACGACTTCCACCAACCTTATCTATTTTCTTCTGTGGACGAGTACCACCAACCTTATCTGGTTTTGTTCTGTGGACGAGTATCACCAACCTTATCTATTTTCTTCTGTGGACGAGTACCACCAACCTTATCTGGTTTTGTTCTGTGGACGAGTACCACCAACCTTATCTGGTTTTGTTCTGTGGACGAGTACCAGCAACCTTATCTTGTTTTGTTCTACAGCGAATACCACCACACATTTCTGGTTTTGTTCTGCTGACGAGTACCACCAACTTAATCTGGTATTGATCTATCGAAGATTTACGTTACCATCATCATACCTTCTTTTTTAGATGACTTTACCATCACGATTTGATGTTGTTCTTTTGACAATAAAGAGGCAGATAACGTGTTTTTTTGTCGCTGTCTTTATCGCAGATCTACATTTTACACGCAGTATTTTAGCTCTTATTTCACATGTGCCCAAATTTAATATTGTAACATCGCTAAGTTTTTGGATCTGACCAAAGTATCAGTGATGGTTTTGGTTTTTTGTGTGTGTACTAGATGGCACATACCCTATCGGAAAGTGAGGCATTGATCATACTGGTGATCCGTCGCAAATGCAAGTTCTAAGCTGGCATACGTTAATACCAAGAGTCGACACACGATAGAGATGATATGAATATGTATTTATATTTTAAAATGTGATATTTTATGCAAATGTGTGTAAATTTGTGAGAATATTGCAGTTGTATGATGTCAAAACCATGCTTCGGTTTTCCTGAGCTATTGGTGGCCAAAGGCTCATTACTAGCTTCATGAAACGAGATGAACGAATCAGGTGTGGCAAATACTTTATTCCCTAAATAAGGTGATGTCCAGGAAACACACTGCACCCATGCAGCCTAGTTGAGAGAATGTGGTTCGAATAAGAAACACAAATGTGCTGAAACAGGAGAGTAGGACCGAGATACACATTTATCGCGGCATTGCTGTAAATTATGACACAACGTAATACAATGTATTTATAATTAAGAATTATCGCTAAAGACGAAGATTAGGTGTTGAACAGGTTTCTATTCCAGCTGTTACACTTTTCGCCGACAAACCAAATCATCTGGGAGTTATAATCTGCTTGGCGTGAACAGAGAAAGCCAAACACAGATCCAATGTTGTGTAGACGGTGGTCAGACAGGCAATTTTTGTGAAGACATTTATGGGAATGCCTCTGCATTCTATAATCAATCATTTCTTCTTCGCTTGATACATCTAAGTCTGTCATCTTGATCTTCCTCAAACGTCTGAATGAAGAAGATAATCTCACGAAAAGTGATCCTATACGTTTCAAACATTTAGACGCAGATGAAGATATTTACATAGAACGTATACTGTCAAATAAAGTTCAACATTACCCAATATATATCAGGGCATATTGTCCTGCGATTCCAATTTTAGGTTTATATAAATTGTGTAGACTGAAAATTTGACTGAAAATGGAGCATACCATTAGCGTGTGCATTTACATCAACCATGTCGATGATATTGCTGTTCTGACTGGACATACTTTTGTGGTTGCCCTGGTACACGTTCGTATAATTTTACCCTAGTTGTGCCAATACACTTGTACATATTCCTGTATCCACGAAAGATGGCAATTCCGAAACATTCTTGAGCATGAACAACATCTCACATGGATCATTGCTGTTGCCAGCACACATTAGAAACAGAAGAGTTGTACTTCCTTCTGGAAAGAACTTCCAGCCAAACGAGGACAAGCAATACATTTGCGCAAGTGTCCGACATGTGGGAATGTATTTAGCAATCCTATTTATGGCAGTTTGTCTGGGCGTAATAATATACTTGGCGTGAACAGGGAAAGCCATACACATTCATCTCTCCAATATGCTGTAGACGGTGGTCAGGAAGGCAATTTTTGTTAACAGCAAAATGGGAATGCCTCCAATCATATACTGCGCCCTCGAGGTCATGCTTGGCACATCTTATTTCTCAAGCAGTGGTAACAAATCTCAATTGAAATGGTAGAAGGCACATATTTGAGATAACTATTGCGAAGAAAGTAAAATGGATGCCTAAGTCCAGACCTTGTTCGTAAAACACAAAAAAGAATATCACATTTGTTATCATGCCAAACATGGCTATCATGCCAAACATGGCTATCATTCTGAAAATATTCATTTAAATGACTGTCTGAGTAAGTTGTCTCAACTTAGCGATAATTATGTAGTGGATAAAGTTTACATTAAGATAGTAAGTAATTGATAAACAGTGGCTCAGCGCTGAATCAATGAAAGTCATAAATACAAATTGATTAATAGTCTGGCATATTCTATGCTGTGGAAAACGCCTTGACGTTTATAGTTAAAGTGAATACAGACATGACAAGAAATGCGTTCACATAACTTATTTCAATCCCTAATCAAAAGGACAGTGTCAATAAACTCAAAATGACAGATAAGAGCTAAATAAAACCGTTGATCGTGTTCATTTGGAGAGCCTGGCGCTCAACGACGTTAGGACAATTTTTCTTCCTCTGCAGAAGGCAGATGAATACAACACGTTGTATGGTTCTATACAACAACTAACACTCACGTGCAGATTCCATGACATGATATAGTGATGACGGTCTAGAGTCCGAATTTGGATAGATCAGCAACATCAACAACAGTAACAACAATACGATATTTATTGTAATATAGTCTTGTCAATATGTTACTGGTCCTGGGACAATGTTGTGATATGAGAAGGTATTTTCTTGACATGTTTGACAGATATGATAGCATATAATATAACAACTACAATTACACGTACGATAAATAACGTCAATATGAAACAGGGTTGTTATGTAACAGCACTTGTCAATGTTAGGTACCGGAACGAGTGTGACTGATTTAAATATATTACTATGTGGCTTTATTGTATCATTGTCAATGTTTGGCTCTAGGAAGGGTATATTTCGACATTCAAGAAAATGAAGGCAGATTATCAATCACTGAAAGCAATGATATACCTTTGACCTATATTCCACTGATTTAATCGACATTGTGATGAGTAAATGTAACATTTTCAATTTGAAAAGTTATCATCTCTCAAGTCATGGACAATAAACGCCACAATCAGATGACAAAAAAACAACAATCATAACATCAACAAACGCATAAACAGGTATTCGTTAAATGCATTGAGTGACCTGTTCTTTCTTTGCGTCGCACATACACATAATTAACGGTAGCTAGCGTCATCTAGATTACCTGTCATTGAGCAAAACATATGTTATTTCTCATGGATATCGTTAAAATGGCCGTAAAACTACCACTGACTGACTAACTCTGGCAATAATTTGCATGCTACAATTTGTGAGTGTAGACTATAATTATATACACAGTATCAAACACTGGGTTCATGCGTCCAATCAACAAAATATCACCTTCGTACGTGACTCATTTACTGTGAAATATGTTTATTATTGCAGTTACACAAATGTGATTATTAAAGATCAAGCAACTCTTGAAAAATCCTAATAATATTTTCAGGAGCTTATCCTCTCCCATCTTTGCCATATGCCTTCGTGTTTAAGTTCGCTGTTATAAACGCATTGATAAATGTACACATTTTGATTGTTTCGTTCTTAGTGACCGAAACGTATGCTCCTCACAAATACTTTCAAACAAGTCTTCAGAGTTGATAAGATGGGGGCGTGTGTTAGGCTAGCAACATTAGTGACACCTGTTTGTACATGTGCTTACAATAGATCAGAGTTGGGTTAGCAACATTAGCGACACCTGTTTGTACATGTGCTTACAATAGATCAGAGTTCGGTTAGCAACATTAGCGACACCTGTTTGTACATGTGCTTACAATAGATCAGAGTTGGGTTAGCAACATTAGCGACACCTATTTGTACATGTGCTTACAATAGATCAGAGTTTGGTTAGCAACATTAGCGACACCTGTTTGTACATGTGCTTACAATAGATCGCACCATACACAGTATCTATTGCATAAATACAACAAAGCTGATGCCAGTGCAAGTCGAATCATGTAAGTGTGACTGATAGAATAATCGATTGTAAATAATAATGTCGGATGTTTTATCCTAGGGCAATTTTCACGCCGATATTTTTGTACCCGACTAGGATGTTAGACAACAACAATAGATACACTGTAGTATAGACAGCATGACGCATGCGTTAAACGACAGTGTGGTCTAGCCACTCTAGGCTGATAGACTGCCCATCTCGCAAGGTTAGAACACCCCGATATTCACCAAGTCGAAAAGTCCGCTTCAAATAAGAAACCGTAGTCATTTCCAAGACACCTTTAGGTACAATTACCCACATTTTCCCTCCCTCACCACCACCCCCTAAATAATACCACAACAAAAATATGATGAACTTCTTTTCGTGCAAATCGGAAAGGAAATATAAATTAACTCTGGAAATGCATACTTGACAAAACCAGAGTGTCACAGTAACAGAAGAATGTTGTTTAGTGGGCTTGTCTTTTTCCTTCTTTTAGTTCGAACTTCCGTCCTGTTTGGTACGTAGAATCAATAAAAAGCCACCAACAAAGCTAAGAACAGAATGGCGATAATGAGGAAGATATCAGGCTCAACATGGGGAGCGGACACGGGCACCCTAAAGAAACTGTACACAGGTTATGTGAGACCAGTGCTAGAATACGGGATAGCAGCATGCTCTACAGCAACAAAGAATAACTTTTACAAAATAAATAGAACCCAAAACCAAGGTATACGTATCATCACTGGAGCTATGAGAACAACACCAATAAATGCAATTGAGAACATCACACGAATCGAAAGTATGGAGACGCACGAAGAACGAAAAAACACTTCAGCAGGGGGAGAAGTTCAAATGAATACCTGATCACCTAATATATTACAGGATAAATCGCACGAGAAGAGGGAGATT
This sequence comes from Ariolimax columbianus, assembly GCA_036924085.1. Taxonomy (NCBI): domain Eukaryota; kingdom Metazoa; phylum Mollusca; class Gastropoda; order Stylommatophora; family Arionidae; genus Ariolimax; species Ariolimax columbianus. Next base: position 15,263,801 of record JAVGWX010000014.1, read on the forward strand.
AAAGAGAAACCACTTCATATCAAAAACAAAAAAAACTTGCAAGAGCAGAACGAATCATAAGCCAGGCAGTTGTTAGAGATCTGAAACAAACATCTTAAATCCCACAATGGACAAAAAAAGATGGTAGAAACCATACAGGGAATAGGGAAAAAGAAAACTAAGACAGATTCAGAAAAGACATTTCTCACAGAAGAATATCTTAGGAGAGTATACCCACCAGAAACATGGATACACGTATATACAGATGGCTCATCTAACAAAGCCACATCCAATGGAGGTGGAGGGGTCTATTACAGACTAAGGAATGGAAACGAAAAAAAACTCGAGTATTACCAACAGGAACATAATCCAATAACTTCCGTGCAGAAGCAGAGGCACTGAAGGCTACAGCTGAACTTGTAATCTAAGATAGAGATATCCACCAAGAAAACATAGTATTCCTGACTGATGCCGCGTCAGTATTAGCAGTGCTAAAACAACACAAAGATGAAGATCTCGAGCAATGTATATTCTCCCTGACACAGCTCTCAGCAGAACACCCAAGGTTGGTCATATAGTGAATCCCATCCCACTGCAATATTGAAGGCAATGAAGCTGCAGACAAACTAGCAAAGAGTGGAGGAGCATCCCCACAAACAGATCTGAGTATCACTTATAATGAGACCAAGTCCATAATTAAAGCCAACTTCAGGGTAAAATGCGCTGATCAACACCCCGACTTCCGAAAAGAAGACAGCAACTATAACTTAACTAAAGAAGAGCAATTCATCCTTTTCAGACTGAGAACTGGGCGTAAAAGACGCAAGGGTCGTCTTTACAACAAAATGAGGATTGGGACAGAAGACAGGTGCCCATGTGGGGAGCATATCATGACCATGGAACACATCCTGCAAAGCTGCACGCTCACGCAGGAAAAGAGAGAACGATACTGGCCTCGTGAAACAGATATGAGACAGAAGCTGAATGGAGATGCAATAGCCTTACAAACAACGATGTTCTTTATAAGAAAAACCGGAACCTTCATCTGAGGATGAACAAAGATGAAGAAGAAGAGGAAGAATTAGAAGAAGAAGAAGAATCAATCGACTATTTTAGCTATTACACAATACATTTTATTGCTTACTCTGGCAATGTGCTTCCGAAAATATTATTACGATTTTTCAAGAATTGCTTGATCTTTAATAATAACATTTGTGAAACTGAGTTTGCTGTTTTCGTGGCTGTTGTGCTGTGGCAGACCTTGGGGAAAACCGTAACCTTAGTTTCGTTTCTTTGATTGTAGTTCAGAATATATTGCCAAGTTTGACTGCAGCGCCCCATATATTATCTATTCGTCTTATAATATGTGACCGTCTCATTAATATCGCCATTCATTGTTATTTGCAGTATATCAATCAAGGAAAACCACGTCCCGATCGATGTGATAAATATGTCTACAATAACTACAAGCCATATCTTTCTGTCACGGATCATCTGAACCTGATCAGTCCTCGTCTTCACAGTCTCTTTGATTTTTGCATCAAGCTCTCCGTCATGTAGATGGGCAGCCTCTACTTCTGCTGGCTCAAGCTCTCTCTCTATCAATAATGAGTAGGTTTGTTATCTACGACTGCTGTCTCAAGCTCTCTCTCTCTCTCTCTGTCTCTTTCTCTCCCTCTATCAATAATGAGTAGGGATGGCCTATTCAATATCAACGCTTCGTTTTAATTTCCTGTTCCGTTGATATCTGCCGTGTCATCTCCCACAGACCAACATTAGTGATCTTAATATACAATCTGAATTCTTCTATTCTGCGCAGACATCCGTTTATGAGAGTCTACACTTTTGTTGTTAACGTTTCTTATGTGGTCCACAGCGTTTCAGAACAAAATATAATAAAAACCCAATTTATATAGGACTCATTAAATTACAAAACACGATAGAAGCTCCATTATTCTTTTGTATACGTATTTTTACATCTGTATCCGTGCCTCTAGTTTTATCTATGCTGCCGTCATTGATATATCTTTCAACATACTCTGTCCCCCTAATCGTTTATATCCATCTCATCATTCTCAAATCTCTGATTTAGCAGCTGACGTATTTCACGTTTTAAAATATATTCTACATTTGGTCATTTGATACTCACTATCCGACAAAGACATTTTTGTTTTTCATTCTAATTTTCCTTGCAGATTATACTTTATTACTTCTCCGTGTTTCGTAAAATATGAGATACCTCTTCAAGATCCATCTTCAATTAGGTCGGTCTCCAAGTTCGTCTTCTCGTGATTCATGTTCAGTCTCGTCGCGTGCCGCTAGCACGCACATGTAACCTCAGCTGTTATTTTGTCATCCGTCAACTGTGCATAGATAATATCTTTGAGGATGAGACCATCGTCCATGCGGCTACACACCAAAGCCATGGTAGTGTTCACTGCCTAAGGAAAGTGTAAATGCTTGAGAGACCAGTGTGAGAAATGCACCTCTGCATTTGCCACTCACTGCTTCCATGAAATACCAAAGCTGGATCGTTGAATTCTTAAATGGAAGTTAGTAAGACTTTTGGATTTGACATAGGTTGTCCCATAATCAATACCATATAGTATAGTGTCCCATAATCAATACCATATAGTATAGTGTCTCATAATCAATATCATATAGTATAGTGAGATAGTATAGTGTCCCATAATCAAAACCAGATAGTATAGGGTCTCATGATTAATACAATATAGTATAGTGCTATCGACACATGCATTGTAAACCATGACCTTGGTATGAGTTGTCAGTTTCTGGTTTTTCCAAACACGTGATGTAAAATTAGCAATTATATCAGCAGCTCTACCAATACGATATTGATGATTGGGGCTAGAGTGATTTCATTCTGACTGTGAATGCCACATGCAGCATAATTAGCGAATTTCAAATCTTAAGCAGTAACTATCCTGATCTTCGATTTTGCATTGAGCGTCGCAAGTTTAGTATCTTACAATCCGACCCAGTGTAAAGGCAGATTTCATCAATTGCGTAACAACATAGATGGCATGTCAACGAAGAATGCTTAGAGTAACAATATTGGATAGAATCAGAAACGAAGATATTAAGAAACAAGTAGGTACAACACCTGGTCAAGATACAGCAAACCAAATGGTTTGGCCAGGTGACACGTCAAACAACAGATATTATCTCTCAGAAAGTGATGTTGTACACATACAATGTATACACAGCCAAGGGCCAACTGCACATACGATGGATCTCAAAAATAACAGAAGTACTAAAGCTCTCCGTGTACGAAGCACATACTAGAACCCAGTCAAGAAAACTTCTCATAACTTGACGACTAGCCACACTTCCTTGTATGACCTCTGCCCGGACTAACAACTCACCTTCATGACATGACGTCTGCCACGACTAACCACTCACTTAAATGGTACGACGTCTGCCTTGCTAACCACACACTTTCAGGACATGACGTCTAACATGACTAACCACTCACTTAAATGGTACGACGTCTGCCTTGACTAACCACACACTTTCATGACATGACGTCTAACACGACTAACCACTCACTTAAATGGTACGACGTCTGCCTTGACTAACCACACACTTTCATGACATGACGTCTAACACGACTAACCACTCACTTAAATGGTACGACGTCTGCCTTGACTAACCACACACTTTCATGACATGACGTCTAACACGACTAACCACTCACTTAAATGGTACGACGTCTGCCGCGACTGTCTATTCATGTTCTGTTATGACGTCTGGCAGGACACGTAAAAAACAGGGAGATTGACACGGACAGGCAGGGAAGGCCTGGCACAAACAATGGTATAACACACTCCTCGCGGCCTCATCCCAAGGCTGCAGAATACACGGCTCCAACTGGAGAGTCTGTAGTTGGACATGATAGTGGTCGATCGACGCAACGGGTCCTTGACGCCTTCGCGAACCTTATTATCTAATATAGTATTAGGCGCAGGATCGGATATCGCGTGTCAAGTTTGATAATTTTTATATTCGACATTTCTATCAATGTTAGCCATAACCAGAGCAACCTCTACTTTTTATTTCCTTTGCCACAATCGCATTCACAATTTAGTACATGCATTTCCCAGCATACTAAATAATGTAGCTATGGAGAGAACCATGTTGGTCGTTGGAGGATATTACGCAATATTGAAATTATAAAAAGTCGGTTTGACATATGTTGTTAATTAAAAAAAAAGAAGTTCAGTACACATGTATAGCCACTAGGCTGACCTGCCTGTTAAGAGATGTATGCTGGTTATGGGTGTGGCTGGAGATACCAGTTATCCAGTGTTATTGGAGGCTACAGGAGATCCAACGGCTGCCTGGATGAAGCCGTCTGTTTAACTATTTGGTATTTAGTTTTACACACAATTTTTCTTCGTACTTCAGTTTGCAACGTTTCATTCATGTTTCAGCTCAGTTGATTTATAACATTTATAGTGCACTATTTTTTACCTGGTATAGAATGAGCACAACGCAACAGTAGGTCAAACATATATTATAATAATGTGCTTTTGAATTATATCAATATATTTGTTAAATATACTGTAGGTGTGAAATACCAGTTATATTTAATATTAAACAATATTGTATAAAAAATGTTTCATAAAACTAATGTGTCAACTCACTGATTATATAACAGCAGAGTTTGTGTTATATAACATCAGGATATCCCAGTGGTTTAGAGGTAAGGTGTTAGCCTCGGTTGCTGGAGGTCGCGGGTTCAAATCACGGTGGTGAGCGGGATTTTCTCACGTGGATCAGCCGATAAATATGTCCACTGATATCTGAGAAGTGAGATCGGACACACGCGTGCAGTGAAGCGCACGTTAAAATACCTTAGCATTTGGAAATAGTAAAGAGTAAGCCTAACGACCGCTGCTCGGGCAATATTAAAGTTAAAAGTATATTCAAATTATTCTAGGGATGTTCGACCTACAGAGAATATGTTGCAAAAAGGGAACTATGTGGCTATCAATTCAGGTCTGGGATATGTAGTTAGCGGAGCGGCTTAGATGGCGCCTGACAGGCTGAGGGTCTACCTTGCTCTAATTTATACATCCACCTCCACCAGTCTAAACAAATAGGCGATCGTTTATTTCCGGGGCTAAACAGATGATGGGATTGACCTGGCAAGTCACCAGTGGATTTCACTTGCCGACAAATTTGAAACAAAGGAGTTAAAACACCTCCCCACGACGTCTAGTGGCATAAGTGAACTGAATATAGATAGATATATAGATATATAGATAGACAGACAGACAGACAGACAGACAGATAGATAGATAGATAGATAGATAGATAGATAGATAGATAGATAGATAGATAGATATATAGATAGATAAATAGATAGATAGATAGATAGATAGATAGATAGATAGATAGATAGATAGATAGATATATAGATAGATAGATAGATATATAGATAGATAGATAGATAGATATATAGATAGATAGATAGATAGATAGATAGATAGATAGATAGATAGATAGATAGATAGATAGATAGATAGATAGATAGATAGATAGATATATAGATAGATAGATAGTACATGAATAGAGGAATATCATTGGTTAGCCATACCGGAAAGATATTCTATAAAATAATCGGTAAAAGACTACGCCCAGTCATAGAACCACAATTTAACGAAGCACAGATTGGATTTAGGAAAAACGAGCTGTACAACTGCATTCTTCGCACTCAGACAACTAGCAAAGGAAAATATTAAAAGAGTACTATCAGACACTGCACGTTGCTTTCGTGGACAAAGAGAAAGCATTCGATCGAGTGAATAGATACTTACTAGGGACAACATAAAACACACATTTGACCATTCTATGTAAAAGTCTTTATGTGAATTGCCATTGTACGGTAAGAAAAAACGCAGGATATTCCGAAAAATGTCAAATTAGGACCGATGTACGGCAAGGTTGTGAATTATTCCCTTTACTGTTTATCACATCTATAGTCGCAATATTTAAGAAAGCCAACATTAGTGAGAGATAAAACGTCAGTAATAATTTTATTGAACTCCTCTTTGCTGATGACCAAACAATAATAGCAACCTCAGAAAAACAACTGCATGAACATATCAACAGCATAAACGAGAGAGTACTGCAGAAAATAAATGGAGATAGCACAACGCTCTCAGTTAAAATCCTACGAAAGGATGAGAAAGAACCTGAACCAACATTTGAAGCAGTACGCTCGGCAATTAAAAGCCTGAAAAGGGAAAATCCCCAGGATGCGATGATATCCAAGCAGAGCTAATACACGCAGGAGGGGAAGCAAGTGCTCGAGTCTATCACAAACTGTGTAAACAGATATGGCACAGTGCAGAATTGCCAGAAGCATGGAATGAATTAATTTATATTCCAATCCCCAACAAAAACAACCTGAAGCTGTGCACGAACTACCGAACTATCGTGCTGAAAAGCCAAGCCAGTAAGATACTCTTGCGAATCCTACTAAGAAGGATAGAGAAAAGGTTTGAATCTGACATTCACGTAGTCCAGGCATGTGTTAGTAAAGACAGAGGGACCAGGGACCACATATTCAACTTAAGGAATAACTTCGAAAAATGTAGAGAATTTAATGTAGACATGTGCACATGTTTCACTGATTACACCAAGGCCTTAGACACGGTAAAACATCAAAATATGTGGAGAATCATGAAAGAAGGAAATCAGAAGAAGACTAGCAATGGCACTGCAAAGACTGAACAGCCTGAAGAATATATGGCAGAGCACCAACAAAATGATAAAAGTAAAGGTCTTTAGAGCCTGTGTTTTTCCTGTGGCAGCTTATGGATGTGAATCATGGACGATTATCAAAACTTCCAGACAAAGAATCGAATCCTTCGAGTCAAAATGTTACAGAAAGATCCTCAGAATACCATGGACAGAGAAAAAGACAAATGTAGACATTCGGCAAGAGTTGAGCATAGAGGAGAACTCGTTTATCAATTCCATTTTGGCTAGAAAATGCAAATACTTTCATCACATCAAGAGACACAACGGTCTCGGGAGAACGGTGTTGGAAGGTATGGTGCCAGGCACAAGAGGAAGAGGTAGACCAAGAAGGCGATGGCACCAAGATAATCAGGAATGCCTGCGTATGACTCTGTGGCGGAGGATGGAGTTTTGGTAAGAGAACGAGTTTCTTTCAGACATACTGTGATGGGAGGGACGTTCTATATAGGACATGTTGCATGATGATGATTATGATGATATATATATATATATATATATATATATATATATATATATATATATATATATATATATATATATATATATATTGAGCAAGTACCCTTAGAGATCAAGCATCAAAATATGTATAAAGTTCATAGAAGAAACTATATAATTAATGAAGAAAATTTAGAGCAAACATTTAACAGACAATAGGAAAGAAATCAATTGGATAGTGATCGCAGTAAATAGCAGAATGAACAACTTAAAAAAACTGGAACGAGCAATGCAAAAATATGCAATGAAGAGATTTAGGACAGAAAATGTTTTATGACCAGCAATGAGAAAAGCGTTTAGGAATATGCGTATCAGCTTTATGTCTGCTTCAGTCTGCTACACATCAGAATCAATTTATTTCAGCTTCCCACTTTTCAATGCGTTTGTAACTTAACTAATTTCGAATGATTTCCAAGTTGAACTATATAGCAGACTTCCAGATGAGTTAGAGTCTTGACCGCACAATGAGACTGTCTGCTCAGACATCAGTCCGCGATATATGCAACACAGCTATCGGGATGGAATGTCAATAGTCAAAATATTATCATCAGACATATTTACTGCTTTCCCTTGCAGGAGGACCATTCCAGATATTTGAAATGTGCTACAGGATAAGCAGACACCTACAAATATACCTGACATAATTACCCGAGTGTTCCAAATGAAGTTGTCTAAGCTATTGAGTGATGTTTTGAAAAGGAATCTCTTTTGCATTGCCATTACAAATACATCTACATCATTGATTTTCAGACTTTATCCAATTCACTCCCAGCACGGCCGGTGAGGGTCGGTATCGTTTAACTCTCAACTCGGCTGGCGACGGCCGCCGTGGATATACTGATTTAAACGATTTTTTTCTTTTCTTTACTTGCGAATAAGACACACTAAATTTAGTCGCCTCGTGACTACCGGTAATGGCGACTCCCATTGCAGTTTACAGATCGTTTCTATCACGTGTGGTTTTCGAGCCGTGATTTAAAAAAAATATGGCTTTCAATTTTCTTCAAGACTTGTTGCGGACTGGAGGAGATACTTATGAGTCAGACGATGGTGATGGTGAATTTGTTGATGGAGTCGCAGCAGAGAATTAGAACAAATCGGATGTTGATAAATATTAAGTTCAGGATTTAGAAAATGAAAGTAGCGACATATTTCAAATAGTCGAATTGTTCCACGACTGTCAATTCACTTTCTAGTATGACGCCTGTCACTACTAATTAGTCATTTCCTGGTTTGACGTCAGTGACGAATAAATTAGACGTAAATTATAGATATGTCCAATATTACTGGGTTACCTTCCCCTTACTTGCATTCTCCGGACGCCCTTCCTCTCTCAGACTCCTACGCCTCCACAAACTCCCACCCATTCCTCGGAAATCCTTTTTGTAATATCATTCTATTGATTATGACCCCGTGGATTTGAGATGACCTTGACCGCTACATGTCACTCTGTACGCACCCTTTATGCAGGTGTAATATTTGGAAGTGATTTGGGGTACGTGTGGTCAAGACCGACCAGTATTTAATGCCGTTTTTCGCGCCAAGAACCTGAATCTTATCCGTGCTGTTCTAGTTGTGTTGTTGGTTTGGATAAATGTGCTACTGCTCTTAGGGTTTATTTTCTTCCTGCGTTATTTTCCTCTTGCCACCGTTTTATATCTAATATGAAACAAAATTACAGCAAAAATTATTATATTAAAACGGTAGAACAGGTTATAGTAGATCATACAGGTAAAGTGAGTGAGCTAGTCCAGATAGCAGTGAAAAAGGCAAATGCATTGTTACGTATGATAAAAAGAAATATTAAACATAGCAGCAAGGAAGTGATAGTGAAACTGTATAAATCATTAGTTAGGCTAGATTGGAGTACTGTGAACAGGTGTAGAGTCCTTATTGTAGAGGAGATATAAAGATGCTGGAAAGGATACAAAGAATAGCGACAAAACGTATAGAGAGATTCCGACAAAACCCCGTCAAACAAACAAATTACCATCAAGCAGGGCGAAAACTTGCTCACTGGTAAAAAAGCTGCAAACGCTTTTGTCGATCACTATGCCAGAGCAAACCACATCGAGGTCCCTGCAGATAGGCATACATACATTAGTGAAGAGCAAAAGGGGCACGACAACATCAGTACGGCTCCTGAAGTGCAGATTATGGCCAAATTAATAATGAGCGAAATGGAAGAGGCTATGAGAACATTAAAGAAAAGGAAAGAAGAAGAAGAAGAAGTATAAAGAGATTCCAGAACTACAGTTTTGAAGAAAGTCTCAGAAAAACCGGCCTTCAGTATCTAGAAAAGAGACGAATTCGAGGTGAGGTAATACAGGTTTTAAGGTAATCAAAGGAATGGATACATTAGACTATACCAAGTTGTTTTTTTTTCAAAATACAATCAGCTAGAAGAACAAGAGGGCACAGCTTCAAATTAACTAAAGAAAGGTCAAGTTTAGATATTATGATACATTTTGTTGGTCAAAGATTGGTGAATGGTTGGAATGCATTGCCACAGAAGGTTGTGGAGGCAGGGGCAATTAATGCATTCAATAATAGATTGGATGCGCATAGTTTTTAGTGCAAGGAAAACTAAATGAAACTGGTTGTATACAAATTCTGCAGTATCATCTAAACCGTTATAAAAACTTTAAGACTTTATTTAAGAATATTTATATTTCTTTCTGCTCTATTTACTGTTGGTGATGTTTTATTGTGCCATGTTGTGTCTTAGTGTGTGCTCTACTGCTGTTTTCAGAATATCTGCATATAAATTCCGAACTAATACTTCTGTACCTTCTGCCTGAACATCTATGAGTTAATGTTATAGTTTTTATAAGAACGCTTCATAATTTTCTTACTTGTGCTTTCACTGAGACGAAGACGAAGATATTCTCACAAAACACATTAACAATCTGTGACAATTAATGCGTTTCAGAATACATTGGATGCGCATACCTTTTAAAGAAGGTAATGTAAATTAAACTGTTTCTCGAGAACATTAAAGAAAAGGAAATCTCCCGGAAAAGACGGGATAACAAACGAAATGCTGATGGGGCTGGGCCAAACAGCGAAGAGGAAACTGCTATCGGTCCTGAACCAAAGCTGGAAAAGGGGAATTGTACCCCAGGCATGGAAAGACGCAATACTGGTACCAGTACCAAAAACAGGAAAGGACAAAACAGATCCAAATGGATACAGGCCCATCAGCCTACTGAGCTGTGTCGGCAAGCTGATGGAACGTATGATAAACACCAGACTGATGTGGCATCTGGAAGAAAAACGAATACTAATTCCACAGCAAGCCGGCTTTAGACAGCACAGATCCACCGAGGACCAGGTCATCCTCATAGCCCAGGAAATAGAAGATGCCTACCAGGCACAGAAACACACAATAGCTGTTTGGGTGGATCTGGAAAAGGCATGAAAAACGGACTTAGAGTCAAGCTAAGAAGAAGTGACATTTGTGGGAAAATGTACAACTGGATCAACCACTACCTCAAACAAAGAACGGCCAGAGTCCAAGTACAGGGGCAGATGAGCAAAAAGGTGACACTCGAGCAGGGAGTACCCCAAGGGGGAGTACTGTCACCCACACTCTTCCTGGTATATATAAACGACATTACAGAGAATATACCAAGGAGAGTACATAGCTCAATGTTTGCAGACGATCTGGCTATGTGGACCTCTGAAAAGAATCTCACCATAGCAAGAAATCGGATGCAGACGGCCCTAACATCGCTGGAAGAGTGGGCGAACTCATGGCTGGTCAAAATAAACGAGGAGAAAACCACATGCACAATATTCTCGCTTTCATTAAAACCCCAAAATACCAAATTAAGTCTAAATGGCAAATTCCTGCAGCCAAACGACAACCCAACCTTTCTGGGAGTTACATTTGATCGGCGCATGACATGGAAAAGTCAGATTGAGAGAAACCGAATGAGATCCAGAGAAAGAATGGCAATCATGAGGAAACTTGCTGGCACAAGCTGGGGAGCAGACGAAGGCATACTAAAGAAACTGTACACTGGAAGAGTGAGACCAGTTCTCGAGTATGGCATTGAGGCATGGACAACAGCAGCAAAGGCGAACTTCGATAAAGTTAGCAAACTTGAAAACCAAGCCATGAGAGTTATAACAGGAGGCATGAAGTCAACGCCAATTGTAGATCTTGAAAAGATTACAAAACTGCAATCCATGACCGATAGAAAAGACTGCAGAGCCCAGCTGCAGTCAGAGAAACTCCGAAGACTGACTGACCATCCAATGCACCAGAGACTAGACAATTTGGGAAATGGGAAACTAAAGCGGAGAAACTTTGCAGAAATAGCCAAAGCAAAGATGCACGAAGATCCTATAAACGCACTAACAACACCAAAACCCATCACTACTGTACGAAAACCTACCTGGAGGCAGGATATATTTCCAGAGGTGGTAGAAAATATAACAGGTATTGGAAAAAAAAACTGCCAGACTGAAAAAGAAAGGAGAGATACTACCCTAAGCTTCATATCGAAAAGCTACCCAAGCATGGACTGGACCCATATATACACCGACGGTTCTGTAACAAACACTACACAGAACGGAGGGGCAGGAGCATTCCTGAACCTACCAAATGGCAGAAAATTACACTGTCATTCGCTACTGGTAAGTACACAAGCAATTTCAGAGCGGAGGCAGAGGCACTGAGGGCGGCAGTGGAAGAAATGGTGACGCACAATGAAAATGAAAGCCATATAGTCCTGCTTACAGATGCTCTCGCCGTAGTCACAGCGCTAAAAAGCCAGAAAAACAATGAGCTTAATGACTTAAGAGCAGCACTCTGCAAACTGTGCCAGCAGTCCGCACCAAAAAGGGTAGTGGTACAGTGGGTCCCATCACACTGCAACATCCAAGGCAACGAGGAGGCTGACAGACTGGCAAAAGAAGGTGCAAGACTACCACACACTGATACTAGTATGACGTACGAAGAGTCAAAACGGCTTATCAAAGCCAGATACATGACCAAATGGGAAACCGAACATACTGGTTACACCAAAAACGATGCCTATTACCAGTTGAACCGAAGAGAGCAGGTCCTTGTCTTCAGACTTCGCACTGACCACAATAGACTGAGGTACCACCTATTCAACAAATTGAAGATAGGATGTACCGACGAATGCCCGTGCGGTACTGGCAAAATGACCGCTGAACATCTGCTGCAGAACTGCCCGACATACGAGGATCAGAGAGAGCAGATGTGGCCATCACCAGTGGAACTGCAAGACAAGCTCTATGGCAGTGGCGACAGCCTCAGGATGACCGCCGCTTTTTTCGAAAAAATAATGGTTACTGTCTGCCTGCGTACGAAGAAGAAGAAGAAGAAACTGGTTCTCTACAGACTCTGCAGAGTGTTCTAAATCAGTATAAATATGTTAAGTTAATACCATCCATGTAATCCTAGTGAATCTAATACCATCAGTTTAACGCTAATGAATTTGATATCATTCGTGTAACCCTAGTGAATCTGATATCATTCGTGTGACGATAGTGGATCTAATCTCATCCGTGTAATGCTAGTGAATCTTACATTATTCGTCTAACCCTGGAGAATCTGATATCATTCGAGTAACACTAGTGAATTTGATATCATTCGTGTAACCTTAGTGAATCTGATATCATTCGTGTGACGATAGTGGATCTAATCCCATCCGTGTAATCCTAGTGAATCTAATATTATTCTATTATTCGTTTAACCCTGGTGAATCTGATATAATTCGTGTAACGCTAGTGAATCTGATATCATTCGTGTAACCTTAGTGAATCTGATATCATTCGTGTAACCTTAGTGAATCTAATGCCATTCGTGTAACCCTAGTGAATCTGATATCATTAGTGTAACCCTAGTGAATCTGATATCATTCGTGTAACCCTAGTGAATCTGATTTCATTAATGTAACCCTAGTGAATCTGATATAATTCCGTGTAATCGCAGTTAGCCAGACATCCCTCACGTAAACCAACAGAGATGCAGGTGTGGGCATTTACATTAACAATGAGAATGTATTATTATGCATTCCACACACATACTTTTCTATAGAACCTCGTTGCTGGATTGTTCTTATAAACAATTCTTATCACCTGCCTACAGTCACGTGATGGGTACAAATATCAACGACGAACTGAGACTAATAATTGTGCTTGTAAACTGTGTGTTTCTGTGTAGTTTGATGTGTATTTTTGGAATGATAACAAATGTGATAAACATGGTTGTGTTTTACAAACATGGTCTCAACTCAAGTATCAATATTACTTTCTTCGCATTAGCCATATCCGATTTGTGTGGTCTACTATTTCAGATATTTTTTAACATCATTCTAAATCCTTTGTTTGAGACATTCGGTGTGCCCTTTATGCCCGGAGAGTTTACATACCTGCAGTCAGGTCTGCCACGAGTAACGTTCTCAAGAATAACAGGTTTGATCACCGTCTACGCCACAATAGAGAGATGTTTGTGTATAGCGTTTCCTTTACACGTCAAGCAGATGATAACTCCCAGAAGAACTGCCATAGTTATGATTTTTATATACAGTCTGTCATTTATGTCCCTTTCTCCAGTGTACTGTACAGCATCAGTTGGATGGAAATTTTATCCGGACAGAAACAAAACCCTTATCGGCCTTATTATTTTAAACAGCAGCCACAAACTGCAAGAGATAGTGTTCATCATCCACGCTACTATAGGACTGATGTCTGTTGTAGCTGTAATAATATTTACCACAATTTTAATCAGAAAACTTGGACAGAAAAGTAACTGGCGTCAGGCTGCAACTGTGGACCAGGCCAAGTCTGAGTCTATGTCCAACCGAGAGAGGAAAACAATCAGTATGGTTGTTCTCATTGCCATGATACTCATTGTGTGTAATACTCCAAGTGTTTTGTTATATTTAGTTACTTTCTTCGAACCAGACTTTAGTCCCGTAGGACGGTACGAAGACATTTTTATATGCATGTGGTCATTTTGTACTATGTTTGAGACGGTCAATTCTAGTGTCAATATTTTCTTGTACCTCAAGATGAGTACCAAGTACAGAGACACTTTTAGTATTCTGTGTCATTCCAGGACAGCTCAATATATGTAAAAAAAAGAGTTGATATCAGTTTCTAGTCAGGTTAGGTCATCATGTAACCAGTAAGGTCGTTGGGCACACATGAAGACATCCTTAAAACCACACAACATCCTTCTCTGTCATCGGCCGCTGCCTGAGCCGCTTTTAGTCGGAGATTTGTCCATTCTTTTATGTTATCCTCCCATCTCGTTTTAGGACTGCCTCTTCGTTGTCTCCCTTGCACATTTCATTGGAGGATCATATTTGCAAGACCATTTGATCTCGATATGTGACCGTACCAAGATAGTTTCCTTCTTCTAGTTGCCAAGAGGTCTTCAAAACCCCCTATTGCTATTGTAATTCTATCTCATAAGTTTCAAGTTCATATAACATATACAAAAATTAATAATAACATACAAAATCCATGATAGTGTTCAAATTGTATTCAGTGATAGCACCATGAAATGTACTAGTGCGCTAATATGTCATTTTGAGTTCAGAATTGCCAAGAATTGCAAATATAAATTGTACACCTCAAATATATATAGTTGTGGTAATTTAACTGTTGACAGGTACTAACAATATAGCTGTACCCATATAATTTCTACAGGTGAAATGAATATAAATGTCACATGTATATAGGTCCACTAGTTTAACATTTTTGTTTTGTAACAGGTTCCAAATACATACATGTGACAAAACAACCTTTTACATGTCTTACCAATATTATATATCTGTGTGCGTGCGTGCGCCTGTGTAGTGTCCTGTCCTGTTCTTTTTGTCTCTCTTTCTCTCTCTTTCTCTCTCTCTCTCTCTCTCTCTCTCTCTCTCTCTCTCTCTCTCTCTCTCGCTGTCTGTTCTTTTCATGTCCAACTTTTTCTCACATTGTTCTATCCATCATTTTTCTCGCATCATTTTACATTCTTGATTGAATTAATTGTTGAGACTCGAATTTTTAGAATTCATTGCTTTGAATAACTGTTGTTCCATTTGTATCTTTCCTCCATTTTGCTAAGTATTCCAGTCATTACCCACGTTTTCCTGTTTTCTTCTTTATTTTTATTAATTGTTATTTATGTTGACTCCTTTAGGGCCCCTTTTGTATTTTGCTTTGGTTGATTTATTTCTTATGTCAATTTCTATATTTTGTTTTCACCATGATGCAATCTATTTGATATATCTTCATTTTCTCTGGACTTTTCCATATACATATCACTCTATTACTGACCTGTTTGCATGTTCATGTTTTAATGCATTTTTCCTGGTGGCAAAATACCACTAGCTTTTGTCTTCTTTTATTCACAGTTCCTAGCCTTTTTTTTTCAACTATGGTGGCCTCATCGGAGCCCTTTTCATCTATCAAGTTCGGATCTCCAATTATCACACCATACACTGCCTTTGTTGCCCTTTATATTTGCTCTAGAATGATGCAAATATTTTCAACCAACTCTTCATCATGTGCTGTTGTAGGCATATATATATGTATATATTTTGTAATAAGACTGTGTCCACATGATTCTAAACCATTCTCGGTGTCGTTAATGTGTGGTTGTGTATGATCACCACTCTCAAAGCAGCTGTTGACTGTATTCAAAGTATTTCCTGAGTGTATCACATGATATTTGTCTGACATTAAAACCCGTCTCTTCATCCTCGCTTACTCAGTTCAAATATTTTTACTTTTAACCTCCTTTTTTCCTTAATGATGCTTTCTAGCTACTACATCTGCATAATTGTAAACACTGATTTCGCTTGATGACGACCCGAGAGACCTTCTCTCCTCTTTTGCTGGGCAAGACACACGGGGTAGAGGCACGGAACCACAGAGGACACAAGAAGGTGTTGGTACCCTCTAACCGTTTGATTATGCCCGAACAAATAACTTTAGAACTGAGACCAAGACAAGTTCGTGTGTCCACATTGCTGTTCACCGAGGGCCAAGAGGTTACCTTGACATCAGCTATTTACAGAGGGACACGGCAGTTACACACTCACGACACATTTGTTATTGTACTCATCGAGGGTCGACCCTATCCAAGAGCTGAGAATCTAGAACTGACTTTCAATTAAGGTTGTGTTAATGTAAAAGAAAACAAGACTAATTGAAATACGTAGAGAACCTGGGTATGTATAACCGTAACGTGGACACCATCTGTGCGACTGGCACGAAAACCCTGAACATCATTACACTTGTTTAATGTAAGTGTGTAAGACTTGAATTCGATGCATAGAAAGCAATTTTCTAAGTTCTTGCCATGTGCTATACGTTTACATTCATGTTATAGATCTGTCACATTTGTGGTGAAGCTTGAGATAGTTAAAATTGTTTTGGATATCATCATCATGTAGAGTTATTTTTTAGAACGTCGCTTTTATGAAAGCCGATCTGAAAGACACTTAATTCCTGGCAGGCTCTCCCGTCCTGCTACTGTTAACTACATAGCCTCTGTAATCCTCCTTGTCTATCTTCTTCTCGGTCTTCCTCTTTTGCTTGGTACCATACCCTCCAGTATCGTTGTTTCTATGACATTTTGACGTTTGATGTGACTGAAGTATGTTAATACCTTCTACGTAACGCTGTTTACTAGCCAGTTGGATTATATGTTAAGCTCTTGTTTGATGTCTGCGTATTTTTTGTTCGTGGCATTTTAAGCACTGGCCTATAACATTTTAGATCGAACGATTCAATCTCCTTCTGCAGGGTTTGTGTGGTTGACAGTGTCTCCCATCCGTACGTTGCGTATAAGATGCAAATCCTCTGGATCTTTATTTGTGTCAATTTATGATTGTTTTCTCATAAGTGCTAATTTAGTTAACTTCTGCAATGCCGATGTCATTCTTCTCTTATTTCTTATTGGCAATCTCCGTTGTTGCTAATAGTCGAGCCTGGATATTCAAACCTAGTGACGTTCTGAACTGTTTGTCTGAATAACTTTAAATCTGGTTCTGGCCTTGTGAGCGCTCGTTGTCTTAGCCTTGCCGATTGTATGAATATATTGTGTCGCTTGACCGACAATGTCATCTGTCCCAGTCCCACATCACTGTTCACAAGGACAACTGTATTATCTGCATATCTTAGATCTAGCATTTCCGGCCGACTGTGAACGGGTCGAACTTCTCATACTCTATGTCATTCCTGTCATACTCTATGTCATTTCTGAGTCATACTCAAAGTCATTCCTGACTGTTCTCATTACGTTTTCGGCAAAAATATTGAGCCCATAAGTACAGCGTATGCATCTTGCCGTACTCCCTTGTGCACTTCGAACCAGTCGGATGTGTTTCCAGCTATTATGACCGTTACTTATTGTGCGCTATGCATTGAATCGATCAGTCGGATCATGTGCATCGTAAACCATATGTTGATCATGTTTTTCCATAGCGTTTCGTGTCGGACACAGTTGAAAGCTTTGGATAAGTCTATGAAGCAGGTGTGTATGTTGACATTGCACTCTGGCTTTGCCCTGTACAAAACCTTGCGGAGTCTTACGTACCGTATTTCCATGCTGATTTTATTTTCTAACCTTTTCATGATGATTGACAGGAGGATTTTGATGAGATTAGCTGATTAGAGCATTGTTCCGGTAATTAGTGCACCGTTTTAGGAATGGAATAAACACGTATCTTGGCCATGTTGTGCTATGCTATCCTCTTCCTCTGCTATTACGAATTCAGTAGACATATCAGAACTGAACATGCAGGTTGGAATGGACCAGTTCTCTGCCGCATGCGAAGATTTTGGTCTGACCATAAATGCCAAAAAAACAGAGGTCATGTACCAACCAGCACCAGGCATGCCGTACACAAAACCAGAGACTACAGTCAGCGGGCAGACGTTGAATGCCGTAGACAAATTCACATATCTGGGCAGCACGCTGTCGAGATCTGTCAGCCTAGACAATGAGGTGACAAGCAGAATAGCAAAGGCCAGCACAGCCTTTGGTAGAATGCGCTCGATGGTCTGGGCACGTCGTGGCATCAGCGTCAAGACCAAACTCAAAGTCTACCGTGCAACCATCATTCCAACCCTACTATACGCTAGCGAAAGCTGGACTGTATACTCTGGACATGCAAGGAGGTTAAACCACTTCCACACAGGTTGCCTGAGGCGAATATTCCACATCCGATGGCAAGATCGTGTCACTGACATCGAGGTTCTCTCGAGGGCTAACATGCCCAGCATCCATGCACTGCTAGAAAAAGCACGACTAGGATGGGCCGGACACCTCGTCCGTATGTCAGACGAGCGGCTCTCCTAGAAGCTTCTCTACGGCGAGCTGAGAGAGGGATGGCGCGAAAGGGGGCGCCCAAAGAAACGTTTTAAAGACGGTCTGAAGGACTCACTAAAAAGTTGCCAGATAGACATCGACACCTGGGAATGTCTTGCGAAAAACAGATCTGACTGGAGAAGCGCAGTCAAATCGGGTGTAGCTGCTGTTGAAGATGACCGTGTTGTGAAAGCCCAGAACAGACGCGAGACGCGGAAATCCCGAGCAGCGGGAACACCATCCCCTTCTACAAACCTGTTCAGCCACATGCGCACCCACACCCAACAGGGAAATCTGTGACAAGGATGATGTCGGCGGTCCTCATCGATGGGCAGCTATTATTATTAGACATATCATCACAACCATGTGGCCATCATTCCTTCAAGCCTTGGACTGCTAGTCAGACCGCATTCATCAAAGGTGCGGCTGTATACCCTGAGTAACAGGCTTTATGGTGTGACTTTATCAAGTAAGAATAACATGCAATAATAGAACTATAACATATGATACATTATCCTGCGACCAATGCTCAAAATAACAGAATAGTTAAAGTCCATCACATGATGACACATGTTCGCCCTGACCACAAAGATAATAAAGGGAAATACAGTAATAGAGATCTATAACGGCTAAACTGACAAGCCTAAACCAGAAAGTCTGACAGACACCCAAATCATCCGAGGGTCCGTCTTTGACGGTATGGTGATTTGTAGGTTGTTACATACCTTAGAATCCTTTCTTTTTAATTTTAATGCAATGGTTTCTCCCTTACCTTCCACATCCACCTTGATGGTTTGCGGCCATCGCGTTTTGTCAGCCTTTCCTGACTGACCAGTCCCATCCGCAGAAGTGTCTGCTTGTACAGGTGGATAATTCGGCCCTAAGCCTGCGATAGTCGCGCCCAATGGGTTGCACGTTCTTGACCACTAAGTGGGGCAGTTGGGAGTTACCCTTCATCGAGTTGAGGCTCTACAGTACATTTGTAGAGAATAAATGCATACATGTAGGAATATCAATGTGCTAATATAACTTGACACAGTTCAAAAGTATGTATGTGTTCAAATATAAAGTTCACATATTTTATGTTTATATATATATATATATATATATATAAATATATATAAATATATATATATATATTTGTATACATATATATAAATATATATATATATATATATATATATATATATATATATATATATATATATATATATATATATATATATAACATACATATTAAAGATGCATACATGCATCTCATTGTCAACGAAGTGCAAGTACAATTTCAGCTTACTTGATCAAAATGAGGTTCATTTTCATAGTGGTGCTATTCTATTATCCGCTGTCTTCACCCTGAGACTTGATAGCGGTCCCAGGGAAACTATCGCTGTGTACGTATACAACATACATTACATTTTATTAATACTATTGTTACAATAGTGAACCATAAATTGTGTCTATAATGTTTCGTCATAGTCCCGGTGCCTATCAACACGCTTTGTCTACTGTCCACTAACTTTTAGGTGCCATCTACAAAAAAGCATTTTAGTGTGACATTTAACACATTTTGTGCCGCATCCATTACCTCGTTACCATTACGCTGTTTCCGCAAAAGTATTTTTCAGGAATCCAAGCAAGTGATATTGGATGCTTCACGACCTCAAATTCCAAAGCATAACTGATCCACTGTTTACGCAATTATTCCATACTGAAACCTGGTTTCTTCTGTAGATTTAGGAAAGTCTCTACCTGTAACAGTTCCCGCCGGAGCAAGGGGAGTTTAGGATGCCTGCACATGTTAAAGCTTAAAGCTACCTGAATGCATGTCAAGGTCACTCACCGTCTCAGCAAAAGAGAACAGAGTTGGGTTAAGGAATGTGGACAGATAGAAACTGACCACTGGCCTTCCGATTTTAGTAGGGGGAGATTGATTGACAGACGAAATTGGCAACGGGGCTTGCTGCGAGAGAATGAGTGACAGGTGTGCAACGTGTTTCGGTCCAATTGGATTGAAGATGACCATTACCTGAGATCGATTGGTCAAGCTCTGGCCTTGCTTGAGGTTATATAACTCGAGACAAAGTTTAGCTCGGGAGGCTGGAGGAGAGATGGAGAGTGAGGGAGAGAGTGAGGCTGTATGGAGGAGAGAGAGAGAGACTGAATGTGGATAGTATGTTTAACTCACCGACTTAGGTAGAGGAGCGATTGATAGACTGTTGGACAAATGTTTAGTGATAGAACAAGATCGCTCAAATAGGTGTGTGAGTTTTGCATTAATAGATAATCTGAACGTGTGTTTGTAAGCAAGGACACATTGTGAACGAGTATGTCGAGATCACCCGCCTGAGGGGATTTCAGTGAGGAAGAGTATTTGATAAGGTGTGTTGAAGACGCAGTTAAGGCGATGTGTGTGTGATGTAATTGCAAGGCAATAGAACTGGGTTTTAGATAGTTGGGAATTCCATCAATAGCTAATGCTTAAAATTCCCGTTTTAGTAGAATGTTTAGTTAAGATATGTATTATATTGTGTTTTGTAATTTCTCTACTCATTATATGATATGTGTATAATATAATAAATATGCCACCTGCTGTATGTTATGTCATTTACTGAGTATGGTCATGATGATGTGGATGAGTGTGAGAATGTTCTAAGTTAGATCACGGCAGCAGAGGGTCTGTTACACGTTATTATTATTTTGGTGCCGTGACCAGGATAGTTATAGTTTTATAAATATAGTGTGTAGCTACAGATCTTTAATTCCCTGTTTAACACAAGTGTCGCAGTTATATATAACTTGTGTGTGTAGTTAGGAATAGAGGAGTAGCTAGTGGCTAGAGTGTTAGTTACCATAGACAGCTTTTCCAATCATCTGACTGGTAAGTGTGACATTTTTCTTCCACCCATTGTTGTATTATTGACAAGACTTTCTGCGTACTTGACAGTCTTATACATTTTTTGGTGGGCCAGACGGGTTTATTCAATATGTCGAGGTTAAACAATGTTAAACAATGTTATCATTGTCTAGCTTTTGGACATTTTTCTATAGGATGCCCAAATATAATTCGGAATACCAACGTTGTCTGGAGAAGAAGACTCTTTGTCAAAAACAAGCCTTTCATGGCACTAGCTACAGTCAGCGATAAGTGGGAGGACAGAAGTCAACTACAAAACCAACTAAGAGAACTAACAAACAGAGTTATTCGGCTGGAAAGACAGGAAACGACCTCCAATGGAAGCTGCGACAGCTGTTGCAACAGTTTGAAAACAGACCTTTCAAACCAGCTAGAGTGTTCAAAGCAGGCCTCAGCTGCCTGAATAATGGTGCATGGAATAATGGAATAGGACCTCGGTTCTATTTTGTTGGTTTTCGGAACTGGAGGTAATGATTAACAGGGACAAACGGGGGCATTCGTATTGCGGCGTTAGAGGTGAAATTCTTGGATCGCCGCAAGACGAGCCACTGCGAAAGCATTTGTCAAGAATGTTTTCATTAATCAAGAACGAAAGTCAGAGGCGCGAAGACGATCAGATACCGTCGTAGTTCTGACCATAAACGATGCCGACTAGCGATCCGCAGGAGTTGCTTCGATGACTCTGCGGGCAGCTTCCGGGAAACCAAAGTGTTTGGGTTCCGGGGGAAGTATGGTTGCAAAGCTGAAACTTAAAGGAATTGACGGAAGGGCACCACCAGGAGTGGAGCCTGCGGCTTAATTTGACTCAACACGGCCAACACTGAAATGATTGACATGCCAAGACCACTCTTCTGGGGCCTAATATGGAACTGGTGCTGGACTTAGACCCCCAGAAATCTGGGGTTATGCCCCCTGTGGCTCGGTTTTGTCTGCATCCAGTGTTTGATAAAGGAATTGACGGAAGAGCACTATCAGGAGTGGAGCCTGAGACCTAAGTTAACTTAACACGCCAATAATGCAGAATGACTATCAAAAAGTACACCTTCGTGGGGTCTAATAGAGAACATGTGCTGGAATTAGACCTTCGAAAATTTTGGGGCTACCCTCTTGATTGTCTCGCTAAGGGAATTGACGGAAGGGCACCACCAGGTGTGGAACCTGCGGTTTAATTTGACTGAACACGCCAATACTGTAGAACAACTGACAAATCGAGAGCACTGCCGTTTGGGTCTAATAATGAACGTACGCTGGTATTAGACTCACGGATGACAAGTCAGCTCTCAAACACTCAAATGAAAGAACGCTACGGAAATCGTGTTTAACTCCGCAGAAACCGCAGATTTCAAATACCTGGTCATGGACAAAAAAAAGCCCTCAATAAATTCGTTTGACCAAATAGTGAACGGGTGCTGGAAATAGATCATCTGAAGACAGGTCAGTTTTACCCTACAAATGACAGGGCGTTGCTACGGAAAACCAGCTCAAATCGAGAGGAGCCGCAGACACTTTGGTTCACGTACCAGGCTGATAAGCCAAGGGCGCGAGGCTACCATGTGGGGGATTACGGCCGAACCCTTGTAAGCCGCAATCTACTGGTGGTCACCCACCCATGTGTCGTGGAGTCAAGGCACATGGCTATGGGGTAACGTCTATTGGCCAAAACCTCAAGACCCTCAAAATAGTACAGTGGAATGCGGAGGGACTCATTAACAAAAAACTTTCCCTAACACACCACCTGCATGAAGGTAAGATTGACGTGGCATGTATCCAGGAAACGCACCTCAACAATAACCATAAATTCTCAATCAGAGGATACCAGACCTTCCGTCTAGATAGAGAAGGCCACAAAGGAGGGGTTCTGATACTGACCAGAAACAGCATACCGAGTAGCGCGGTACCTGTCAATCACACCGGACAAGCAGAAATTGTAGGAGTTGACATAATGGCTCAAGAGACGAAACACCGCATTTTCAATCTGTACGGACCACCAAACAGAGACCTATCGCTCTCGAGTATGGAGGTCAGAGACTCCAACTGCATAGTAGTTGGAGATTTCAACAGCCACTCGGAGAGATGGGGATACTCTGACACAGACAGTAGAGGTGACGAAGTGGAAGATTGGGAGATAGATGCAAATCTCTCCCTAATCAATAGGCCGGAGGATAGCCCTAGCTTCTATTCAAGAACATGGCATACCACCTCGACTCCAGATTTGGCCTTCTCCACACAGGACATACACTTTAAAATAGACCGCCAGGTGCTGAACCAACTGGCAGGTAGCGACCACAGGCCGATCAGGCTAACCATTGACATGGAAGTAAGCCCACAGGAAACAAAACCGCTCCCACGTTGGAATTACAAACGAGCCGACTGGGACAGATTTGCAATCCTGACAGATGGGCCGTGTGAAACCATCAACACACGAAACACCAAAATGAAGCCCATGGTGGAGAGCCTAAGCAAGGCAATAATGCAAGCCGCCACTGAAACCATCCCAAGAGGAGCTAGGAAAAACTATAAGCCCTACTGGAATGATGAGTTACAGAAAGTGGAAGATGCAGTAACAAATGCTAGGAACATGGCAGAACGAGAAAAATCCATGGAGGCAAACATCGCCCTCAAAGCCGCCGCGGCGAAGTACAAACACACTCTCAAGCAAACAGCAAGAGAAAGTTGGAAAAATAAAACGGAAAGTCTGAACCTGGACAAAGACGGGAACAAGCTATGGAAGCTAGTCAGAGCCATGAACGACGAAACCCCGTCAAATAAACAAATTACCATCAAGCAGGGCGAGAACTTGATCACAGGTAAGAAAGCCGCAAACGCCTTTGTCGATCACTATGCCAGAGCAAACCACATCGAGGTCCCTGCAGATAAGCATAAAGACATTAGCGAAGAGCTAAAGGGACACGAAAACATAAATACGGCTCCTGAAGAGCACATGATGGCAAAACTAACAATGCGCGAAATGGAAGAGGCTATGAGTACACTAAAGAAAAGGAAATCTCCCGGAAAAGACGGGATAACAAACGAAATGCTGATGGGGCTGGGCCAAACAGCGAAGAAGAAACTACTATCAGTCCTGAACCAAAGCTGGAAAAGGGGTATTGTACCCCAGGCATGGAAAGATGCAATACTGGTACCAGTACCAAAAACAGGGAAGGACAAAACAGATCCAAATGGATACAGGCCCATAAGCCTACTGAGCTGTGTTGGCAAGCTGATGGAACGGATAATAAACACCAGACTGATGTGGCATCTGGAAGAAAAACGAATACTAATTCCACAGCAAGCCGGCTTTAGACAGCACAGATCCACTGAGGACCAGGTCATCCTCATAGCCCAGGAGATAGAAGATGCCTACCAGGCACAGAAACACACAGTAGCTGTTTGGGTGGATCTGGAAAAGGCATTTGACAAAGTCTGGAAGGATGGACTTAGAGTCAAGCTAAGAAGAAGTGATGTCTGTGGGAAAATGTACAAGTGGATCAACCACTACCTCAAACAAAGAACGGCCAGAGTCCAAGTACAAGGGCAGATGAGCAAAAAGGTGACACTCGAGCAGGGAGTACCCCAAGGGGGAGTATTGTCACCCACACTCTTCCTGGTATATATAAACGATATTACAGAGAATATACCAAGAAGAGTCCATAGCTCAATATTTGCAGACGATCTGGCTATGTGGACCTCTGAAAAGAATCTCACAATAGCAAGAAATCGGATGCAGACGGCCCTAACATCGCTGGAAGAGTGGGCGAACTCATGGCTGGTCAAAATAAACGAGGAGAAAACCACGTGCACAATATTCTCGCTCTCATTAAAACCCCAAAGTACCAAATTAAGTTTGAATGGCAAAATCCTGCAGCCAAACGACAACCCAACCTATCTGGGAGTCACATTTGATCGGCGCATGACATGGAAAAGTCAGATTGAGAGAAACCGAATGAAAGCCAGAGAAAGGATGGCGATCATTAGGAAACTTGCTGGAACAAGCTGGGGAGCAGACGAAGGCATACTAAAGAAACTGTACACTGGAAGAGTGAGACCAGATCTCGAGTATGGCATTGTGGCATGGACAACCGCAGCGAAGGCGAACTTCGATAAAGTTAACAAACTTTAAAACCAAGCCATGAGATTTATAACAGGTGGCATGAAGTCAACGCCAATTGTAGAACTTGAAAAGATTACAAAACTGCAATCCATGACCGATAGAAGAGACTGCAGAGCCCAGCTGCAGTCAGAGAAACTCAGAAGACTGACGGACCTTCCAATGTACCAGAGACTAAACAATTTGGGAAATGGGAAACTAAAGCGGAGAAACTTTGCAGAAATAGCCAAAGCAAAGATGCACGAAGATCCCATAAATGCACTAACAACACCAAAACCCATCACTACTGTACGAAAACCTACTTGGAGGCAGGATATATTTCCAGAGGTGGTAGAAAATATACCAGGTATTGCAAACAAAAACTGCCAGAGTGAAAAAGAAAGGAGAGACACTACCCTAAGCTTCATAACGAAAAGCTACCCAAGCATGGACTGGACCCATGCATACACCGATGGTTCTGTAACAAACACTACAGAGAACGGAGGGGCAGGAGCATTCCTGAACCTACCAAATGGCAGGAAAATAACACTGTCATTCGCTAATGGTAAGTACACAAGCAATTTCAGAGCAGAGGCAGAGGCACTGAGGGCGGCAGTGGAAGAAATGGTAACACACAGTGAAAATGAGAGCCATATAGTCCTGCTGACAGATGCTCTCGAAGTAGTCACAGCGCTAAAAAGCCAGAAAAACACTGAGCTTAATGACTTAAGAGCAGCACTCTGCAAACTGTGCCAGCAGTCCGCACCAAAAAGGGTAGTGGTACAGTGGGTTCCGTCACACTGCAACATCAAAGGCAACGAGGAGGCAGACAGACTGGCAAAAGAAGGTGCAAGGCTACCACAAATAGATACCAGTATGACGTACGAAGAGTCAAAACGGCTTATCAAAGCCAGGTACATGTCCAAATGGGAAACCGAACATACTGGTTACACCAAAAACGATGCCTATTACCAGTTGAACTGAAGAGAGCAGGTCGTCGTCTTCAGACTTCGCACTGGCCACAACAGACTGAGGTACCACCTATTCAACAAATTGAAGATAGGGTGTACCGACGAATGCCCGTGCGGTACTGGTAAAATGACCACTGAACATCTGCTGCAGAACTGCCCGACATACGAGGATCAGAGAGAGCAGATGTGGCCATTGCCAGTGGAACTGCAAGACAAGCTCTATGGTAGTGGCGAGAGTCTCAGGATGACCGCCGCTTTTTTCGAGAAAATAATGGTTACTGTCTGACTGTGTACGCAGAAGAAGAAGAAGAAGAAACCAGCTAGGAAGGAGAGACGAGATCAAAAAATCAGAGAAGTAAACACGGCCCAGTATTTTAGAAGGGGACAGAGTGGTAGGAAAGTGAGTAGGAAGCCCATCCAACTTCCACATTCCGATCCGTGGAGGGACAGAGGTGGAAATCTCAGAACGGACGTGGGTGGACGACTGGAAAGAGGTGTCGAAAAGGATAGGAGTTTGACCCAGGTGGAGAGGCCAAGTCAAGTGAGGGGAGGAGGAATGGTTGTGCAGAAGTTTGAATCGGGCAGATTCTTAGCCCACAAGAGGCCTTTTGCACGGTTATAGATGGAGAGGCAGGACAGGAGCTATCAAAGAGACTTTAAGCACGAGGCGGATGGACAGAAAGAAAGAGATACAGGTTTTGTGTATCCAGAAAAGTTAGGGACGGAGGGCAGGTTACGAAATGCAAACGAGACAAACGTTCGCTCAGAGGTCCAGATAAAATGTTACCTCATCGGACAGTGTAGGCCGAGAATTCAGGAAGAGGGTATTACGTCGATTAACATGGTCGGGCGTGCTGAAAGGGGCCAAGTTTACCAGGAACTTGTGATCAAGCCTGGTAGAACATTAGTTAAAGTCGACGAAGAATCGAACAAAGAAATAGTCAGAGATTCGTCAGATAAAGAAGAAAGGAGAGGAGGAGGAATGGTGGCAGGACCAGCTATGGTTTCGTGCCCACCCAAGCCAGGTTCTAGCCATGCGGGAGAAGTTGTTGAACAGACCAAAAGACGGGACAACCCTTCGGCCACCGAGGAAGGAAGTGGGAATGACGCACAGTTGGAATGCGAAACGGACGCACCAACAGCAGCCAACAAAAGAGGAACAGAGTTTCTAAGGAAAACGAAGAAAAGGGAAAGACAGGTTAACCACAGCCAGGACAGCGAACCAGTCATCGAAGTAAAGATGAAAAGATCTCAGTTCGAGATAAGCCAACAGTCAAACGAACAGTGTGAAAAGTCTTTCCCACAAATAGTGAATACATATGGACGGAAGGCTGAAGTAGCGGACGATGTAAGTGTACGTAACACTACCAGAGAACCGGTGGGTACGAACCAACCAACCGAGAAACAAACAGACCAGACGATGGGCGTTTTACAGGAGGAAATCGCGCAGCAATCAGAGACAGCTGATTGGGCAACGCATAGTCTGGTTAAAATAAGCAGTAGTGATAAGGAACGGTTGATGCAATGTTTACTGACGCTAGCCAAAAACATGGAATTCAGAAATGGAATTAGGTAAAGTCGTGTGGAGTACTTACACACATGGTAGTACAGGGCTATCATGTGAAACTCCAGTTAATATATGCATTTGCATAAAATTTGTTTCATCTACCGGTATCCTTGAGAAACGGAGATTTTGATAATTAGGGGGTAGGGTATGGAGATGGAGGAATGACCAGATGTTAAAAATTCCTTTGAATTCGTTGTCTCAAGTAAACGCCAGACAATGAGCGTACCACGGACGGTTTAGTCTGCAGCTAGACTGACCGAGATCAAAGGGACATTTCCGACCAGAGAAACGGACAGAACGAACAAGAGACGCATGATAGCTGGATGCGCCAGGTAATGATTACGTGACGCAAGGTAACACGTGGACGCGATGTTTCGGTCAAAATCTGACCAGGTATCTTTGATGCGGGGAATTTGGGGAAACAGCGGTGAATTAGTTAAATCACAACACTTGGTTTGGATTCCGTGTGACAAAGACCGCCAGCAGTTAAAGGGGCTAGCCAACTTTAACAAAGACTGCACCCGGACTAGTAGGGTTACAGCATGACGTAATTCGACAGGTGGACGATTCGGTTTTTGACTTTTGACTCAGACATAGTTTAGTATCTGATTAAGTTAGAACTTAGTCATAGTTTAGTGACATAGTTTAGTATCTGATTAAACTAGAACTTAGTCATAGTTTAGTGACATAGTTTAGTATCTGATTAAGTTACAACTTAGTCATAGTTTAGTGACATAGTCTAGTAGAACTTAGTCATAGTTTAGTATCTTATAAAGGGGGCATTAACAGGTGCTCATCTGTGGGGCACGAGCAGGAGTGAAGGTTGATGGCACTTGGTCATGTTTATGTGTGTAAATATTTTGATATTTGGATTTTGACAAGCGTATTACTTGCACTATAATTGATTGTTGTTGGTTTGTTTAAACATGATTATGTGTCCTGACATAAGTATAAAGGTGTGATACGGATTGAAATACTGATATCATGAGTATGCGTGCAAATATTTTGACATTTGTTTTTGGTGTTTGGGTTTTGACTAATGGTATTATTTGCATTTTTAGTGGGTTGTATGGTCAACATATCATGCATTGAATTTTTCTTTATTTTGTTGTTGTTTTTGTTGTTTAAACATGATTACATATCCTGACAGTATCAAAGTGTGATACTTGCTGACTGAAATATTGATATCACAGGTATGCGTGCAAATATTTTGGTTTTGGGTTACGACATTGTATGCAATGCATTTGTCTTTAATTTGTTGGTTTTTGTTGTTGTTGTTGAATCATCATGTTTACATGTATTTTATACAGGTTATATAGGTGATCTACAGAGCAGTATATCTCATCCAGACTTTAGGCCTCCGCAAGCACAGGTCACCACGAGTTCCAGAATAAGAACTAGCATGTGGGACACTCAGCTGGACGACTTAATCGGAGATACATCATAACAAGACATATTGTTATTTTATCACATGTATGTGGAGTCTTTGCAGAGAAGACTATATAGATCAGAAGTTGTAATATTGACTATGACATATGTTGTCAAATATCTTTTTTGTGGGAAACATAAATAATTTTGCTGTTTTCTTTGAGAGGGGATAGCTGTCAAGAAAGACAATGAATAACTAGCCCGAGGATAACCCACGTAAATTCGTGGCCTCACAGGAGTTAGTATGAAGTGAATCGTCGGCCAGGCGTGTACTGAGACCGCCTGAGAAAATTGACCTGAACTGGTCGAGTGTAACAATGAAGGTTCGTGTCCTTAGAGGAAGGCACGAGAACAGGGCGATTTATGTTGACCTCAATGAGTAAGGAGAATTCCTTAAGGTGTTTCTGTTTTTATGAGTTAAAGGTCCCGCAGGGACAGACTTGGGTGTATTTGACTGCAAAACGATGTAAAAGTGGTGGCTTGTGTTGTAAAAACGCCCAGCCACAGTGTTTTTTTTTTCTGCTGGTATTGATTGTGTATGTATTACAAAAAGTTTATATGTATCAAATGACATGTCTTTTTATGCATGTACGATGTGAGTGAAGTTCTAAACAGGAGTGGCGTTTACATTATGGATAGGGGAGACGAAAATCGTGTGAAGTATTTTCTTTTCAAGGCAGGTACAATTTGAGTGGAGTTGTAAACAGGAGTAGTGTTTACATTTTGGATAGTGAAGACGAAAATGGTGGTCATTTGCCAGATGAAAAAATGACCATCCATGTTTCGGTCTGTAGTTTAGGGAGGTAATGTAACAGTTCCCGCCGGAGCAAGGGGAATTTAGGATGCCTGAACATGTTAAAGCTTAAAGCTACCTGAATGCATATCAAGGTCACTCCCCGTCTCAGCAAAGGAGAACAGAGTTGGGTTAAGGAATGTGGACAGATAGAAACTGACCACTGGCCTTCCGATTTTTGTAGGGGGAGATTGATTGACAGACAAAATTGGCAACGGGGCTTGCTGCGAGAGAATGAGTGACAGGTGTGCAAAGTGTTTCGGTCCAATTGGATTGAAGATGACCATTACCTGAGATCGATTGGTCAAGCTCTGGCCTTGCTTGAGGATATATAACTCGAGACAAAGTTTAGCTCGGGAGGCTGGAGGAGAGATGGAGAGTGAGGGAGAGAGTGAGGCTGTATGGAGGAGAGAGAGAGAGACTGAATGTTGATAGTATGTTTAACTCACAGACTTAGGTAGAGGAGCGATTGATAGACTGTTGGACAAATGTTTAGTGATAGAACAGGATCGCTCAAAAAGGTGTGTGAGTTTTGCATTAATAGATAATCTGAACGTGTGTTTGTAAGCAAGGACACATTGTCAACGAGTATGTCGAGATTGCCCGCCTGAGGGGATTTCAGTGAGGAAGAGTATTTGATAAGGTGTGTTGAAGACGCAGTTAAGGCGATGTGTGTGTGATGTAATTGCAAGGCAATAGAACTGGGTTTTAGATAGTTGGGAATTCCATCAATAGCTAATGCTTACAATTCCCGTTTTAGTAGAATGTTTAGTTAAGATATGTATTATATTGTGTTTGTAATTTCTCTACTCATTCTATGATATGAGTATGATATAATAAATATGCCACCTGCTGTGTGATATGTCATTTACTGAGTATGGTCATGATGATGTGGATGAGTGTGAGAATGTTCTAAGTTAGATCACGGCAGCAGAGGGTCTGTTACATACCCTCTGACCACAACAAAACCTAATAACGCCTGGTTGTTCTTCCGCGGTGCAAGTCCACAATAGGGTGTTATTGTACGCTATATTGCTCATGCGCATACGGCTCGATCATCACAATCTCAACACGGAGTATGCAATAGAGGTACATTGTGTCCAAATAAAGTGTACGAACTCGTCCATTCAATTTATAATAACATGTCTATTTCTCGTATATTGTTATAGTTTTAAATGAACTAATCCATCGTGTTTACTCGCGATCTCTCCAATTCCAAGTTGTGGATCCGTCACGTGTTTTGTAATTTCTGAGTGAAGCCGTTTTCAGTTATATTCTTTGTTTTACGGAAGTGTTTGTTTTGATTTGTGCATGTTGCAGAGATTAGCCTAGAATATATTAAAAATAAACATAATCAATGACCATAATGCAAAGAAATGTAACACTTATTGCAACTGAAGTTGAAGGCGATTGTGGAACAAAATTATGGGACAGTCATAGATCCCAAGCTACATGAACAAAAGTTACCTAATCATGTTGGGTCCGAAGGGGTAACATGAAATGAATCCCTCTAACATTGTTTTGAGAACCACGCAACACAAATACCATTTTAAATTTTGACATAGACACATTAAAACTTGTTAAGTGTTAAAAATCAAGGATATTGGAGGTTAAGACGAGTTTGACAGGGCATTATAGAAATGCGCATTACACGCCATTGGTAATGATCATTTTAATCCGACCAAGAGATTCCAAAACTGGTTTGTTGTAAGCATTTGGCCTCTAACAGGTCAGTCTGTAAGAATTTAGCGAAATACACGAACAAACGTTTTTCTTGTCAGCTTGAGAAATTAATTAGGTCGAGATGACATGGATAGGTGTAGAGTTTATTTTGTCTAAATAAACAATTGCTTTGTTGAAAAGGGGTGTTTAAAAAGAACATATGTATAGTAATATATAGAAAATAAGCATATATGGTTCCAGGTCGCACAGTTGCAACATGTTGGAGCACGTGAAAGAGCATTGCTTAAGCCAGCAATTACTAGGGGTGGAACTTGGAATTGATATTTAAGTATTTGCAAAAAAACATACATCCAGACCTATAAATTAAAACTTGAGACTTCCACCCATTGTGCAGGAAAGGTTACAGGCTGAAGGTAGGAAACAATGCAGAAAAGAAAGACCAACATGGATTACCCCAATTGCGACACATATCACACTTATCTACAAATATATGACTTTAATATACTCAACTGTCAGCACTATTAACACATCTCTCATATAGTTAAACACATTATTCTTGACAAACAGCATACCAGTGAGTGAAATTCACATGCATCTCATCATATTTCCGATCGAGGTTAACACATCTCCTTACATTATCTACACATCTGTCATCGCTACCATCACATCTCTTAGGTGGGCGGTAAAACGACGTGTGAGTCCATCTTAATAGAATCAGACATTAAAGCAAAGTAGACCCGCAGCCTGTTAAGCGCCATCTATGGTGCTCTAAACAAACCACCTAACCATGGCCGGTGTTATGCCATGTCACATAGTTAGTCGCCTCTTACGGCCTTCTCTCTGTGGGGCAGTGGTGCTATTCTTGTCCTTGTCATACACAAAAACCCCGCCAGACCACTCACCATACAGTTTACCTCGTAGTTGGGTTAAGAAGGGGGCCATGCAATCTCTCCGCTCCTCTCGTGGAGCTAGCAGAACTGGAAAACATGTCTCACTGTTTGTTTGTTCTCACCAATTGGGCATATGTCTGTGTGTCCAATTTTTAATTTCTTGAACAAATGACTTTTTCTCTTCTTCTTTTGTCCCACAGCTCTTACCTTGGGCGTCGCAGAGAGGAGGTATGCGTAGCGTCGCAGAGAGGAGGTATTCGTAGACTTCTGTTTTGCAATAGGAGGGAGGCTTGTGTGGTTGTCATATTGAACTTTTGGAGAGTTTCCTTGACCCCTTCGATCCAACGACCACGTGGTCGCCCTTTTGCTCGAGGGCCATCCACCTTCAAGAAATATGATTTCGCTGCTGGTTGTTCATAATGCATTCTAGTCAGATGCCCGAACCACTTTACCCTCTGTGCTTCAATATAGTGGTATACTGGTGTAGTCCCCACTATTTTTCTAAGCTCGTCGTTTCTGATTTTGTCCCAAATCGTCTTTCCTGCAGCATTTCTGATCCCTCGCATCTCACAAGTCTCAATGGTACGCCTATGTCTGTATAATAGTGTCCATGTTTGACACTGATAACACAGCGTAGGGATGATCAAGGTGTCGATTAACTTCCGTTTTGTGGCCATGGCTACATTTCGGTGTTTCAGTATCGGTGCCAATTGGTACTGCATCTTATTTTCTTTTTGGATTCTAGTTTCTACCTCTCTGTCAAACCTGCCGTCGTCAGTGAAGACACTTCCTAGATATGTAAACTCCTGTACCTGTTGTAGTATTTTGCCCCCAGTGTGGTAGCTGTGACGTATTGGTAGGCGATTGATTGTCATAGTTACTGTCTTGTCGCCGTTTATCTTCATGTCATATTTTACGCAGATTGAGTCGAGGCTTGTCAGGTGACGTTGTAAATCAGTCTGGTCCCTGTAGAAGAGGCACTGATCGTCTGCAAAGATCAATTCGCGTAGAGATTCTTCAGATGGATTGGCCTACCGTGTAATTGTATCCATGTATATGATGAATAGTAGGGGTGAAAGCACACGACCTTGCCAGACTCCGCTCTGTATTGGAAACCAGTTTGTCTGCTCCACATGTGTTCTAACAGTCCCTTTGCTATACGCGTACATGGATCTTATATTGTCCAGTAACTGCCCCGTAACACCATACTCATCCAAAACGCCCCATAATTTCTTACTGCTAACTCTATCAAAAGCCATCTCTTGATCAATGAATGCCACATTTAGTTCTTTGCCATACTCTATGGACTTTTCACTCAACTGTCTTAGTGCAAATATCGCATCCGTGCAACCCCTGCCATTTTCTAAACCCACCTTGTGAATTACTTAACAGAGGCTCCACCCTCGCTCGAACTCTCAGTTCTAAGATCCACGCATACATTTTCCCTACATGACTAAGGCGGGATATACCTCTGTACGAACCGCTTTCTTTTCTGCTGCCTTTATTTTTCCAAATGGGTACCACTACTGCTCTTTGCCAATCCCTGGGTACCTTTCTCTCTTTCCAAGCCTGCTGGAATATCCCAGTTAGCCAGTCTATCCCCACTTCTTGGCACGCTATTATGGCATCCACCGAAATGTTATCTTCTCCCGTTGCTTTGTTTCTTGGGCATCTCTTAATGGCTTCTCTGACTTCCTGTTCTAGGATTGTTCTGTCATTATATTTGGGTTGTTCGGCTTCTGTGTGCACAGATGTGCTATTTTCGGATATGTTCTGGGCTTCGTCTTCTGTGTTTGGATTTAATAGCTCAGTAAAATATTCCTCCCATCTGTTCTTTACCTCCTTGCTTTCGAAGATTGGTTTGCCATATCTGTCATTTATTGTTGTGGCTGGATTGTAATGGGCATCTCTATCTCGTGTTGCGCGTATTTTTTTTTTAGAACTCCCTAGGTGCTCTAGAACAAACATCACTTAGTACTTCACCTAACGCCTGCCATGCCTCTTCCCGTGACTTTACTATTGCAGTCTTCGCTCTGTGTCTCTCTTGTTTATATGAAAGGTAGTCATCTTCTTTATTGGAGTTTCTCCACGTTTTAAAAAGAGCCTTATTTTCCTTGACCGCTGCCTCTACCTTCTCATTCCACCACATAGTCCTTTTCTTTCCTTGACCGCTGCCTCTACCTTCTCATTCAACACATAGTCCTTTTCTTTCCTTGACCGCTGCCTCTACCTTCTCATTCAACACATAGTCCTTTTCTTTCCTTGACCGCTGCCTCTACCTTCTCATTCAACACATAGTCCTTTTCTTTCCTTGACCGCTGCCTCTACCTTCTCATTCAACACATAGTCCTTTTCTTTCCTTGACCGCTGCCTCTACCTTCTCATTCAACACATAGTCCTTTTCTTTCCTTGACCGCTGCCTCTACTTTCTTATTCCACCACATAGTCATTTTCTTTCTTTTTCCTCCCTACTTTGTTTTCCCACAATTTACAAGTAAAGCCTTTTGCAATGGAGCCTTGAATCCTTGCCAACTTTCTTCAATTTCTTTTCTGCGAGTTTGCTGTTCAAAAGCAGTTTTCATGTCCTGTTTTACTCTTTCCCGAATCCCCAAATCTGTCAGTCTGTTAATGTTAATGACCTCTTCCAACTCTGTATCTCGCATTCTGGTTACTACTTTTTGTCTCCAGTACAGTACCACCGGTCGGTGATCGGTGTCTATGCTGATGTTTGGAATGACCTTGGAGTCTGTAATATGTTTTCTATCTCGCCCTCTAGTGAGAATGAAGTCTATTTGAGATGAGGTGTTCATGTCCCCCCCACTTGTACCATGTTTGTATATGACTGTGTCTATGTTGATAGAAGGAATTCGTAATGAAAAGGCCATGCTCCGCACATAGTGTGAGAATATGTTCACCGTTATAGTTGCAATCTCCTCTTATATCACTATGTGGTCCCATGTGTTCTTCCCATGGGTATCTGCGTCGCCCCACTTTACCATTAAAGTCTCCCATGACCATCAGTTCGACTGCGTCTGAGACCTGGTGTAACACACTTGAGAGATCACCGAAAAAAACATCTTTGTCTGCTTCAGAATAACTGTCATTACACGGAGCATATACTTGGATTATTGTAGCCGTCTTATATTTATCTTGCAATCGCACTGATAGTATCCTTTCTGAAATGTATGATGTTTCTACCAATGCGCTAGCAAGTTCTGGGTGTAAAATTAAGCCTACGCCGTGTCTTGCCCTTTGACCTACCGCTTCACCACTTGTTATTACCACATAGTTTTCGTGTATTTTTTTTGTTTTGTTTCCTTTACGTCTGCAATCCGCTAACCCCAAAATTCTTATTCTCTGTTTCATCATAAATATAATTGCCTCTGTCTCCTTCAGTTCTAGTCCGCACACATGGCCATTTTGTTTACTGGGCCCGTTTCTTTGTCCTTCACCTTGTCGCGCCATTTGTCTACGCATTGCTTGCCACCTCTATTTGCTTGAGCACTTGTTATTAGCAGTTGTAAATCCTCTATCGGCTTGCTGGGTCTGTCCTAGAATCACTTTCACAATGCTTACTTGGTTCCTTTAGGTCTTACATAATTTCTGGTTTCTAAATATTCCTGTAGCACATCACATAACCACAATATAATATACTAATGGCTTTTTATTCTGCATATATCCGTTCGCAGTCTGAATGTTGTAACTTGAAATCTTCTCGGCAAAGTGTAGGATGATGTTGTTAAGTCCGATCCTGCGTGTTCTCTGTATCATTTGTCTTTTAAATTTGGGGTTTACCGCCTTCTTCTTATACCAGTTCTTCTGCCTCCTCCTTTCCGTGTGATCCACTGAATTATTTCTGTTGAAATTTTGGCTTGTGTTCACGATTGAGCCTGACAAACTGTCCATTTCATTGTTTCTATGCTTTCTGATAGGCAGTATGACTGACATGGAATGTATAATAAAAACGATCTTATTTGTAACCTGGTTCTTTTTTTTCACTATGACTATTGAACCTTTGCTAGTGATTCTGCCTCAGCTTTGTAGACGCTTGAGAATTCTCCACTGACCACTGAGATACGAATTTCCTGTCCATTATTCACTGTTGTTCGTCCATCACAGATGATTAACACATTTTTCTCTTTACTTCAAACAAGTCCTTTCAGTTGAGTAATCTGGAAAAACTATAAGCCCTACTGGAATGATGAGTTGCAGAAAGTGGAAGATGCAGTAACAAATGCTAGGAACATGGCAGAACGAGAAAAATCCATGGAGGCAAACATCGCCCTCAAAGCCGCCGCGGCTAAGTACAAACACACTCTCAAGCAAACAGCAAGAGAAAGTTGGAAAAATAAAACGGAAAGTCTAAACCTGGACAAAGAAGGGAACAAGCTATGGAAGCTAGTCAGAGCCATGAACGACGAAACCCCGTCAAATAAACAAATTACTATCAAGCAGGGCGAGAACTTGATCACAGGTAAGAAAGCCGCAAACGCCTTTGTCGATCACTATGCCAGAGCAAACCACATCGAGGTCCCTGCAGAAAAGCATACAGACATTAGCGAAGAGCTAAAGGGACACGAAAACATAAATACGGCTCCTGAAGAGCACATGATGGCCAAACTAACAATGCGCGAAATGGAAGAGGCTATGAGAACACTTAAGAAAAGGAAATCTCCCGGAAAAGACGGGATAACAAACGAAATGCTGATGGGGCTGGGCCAAACAGCGAAGAAAAAACTACTATCAGTCCTGAACCAAAGCTGGAAAAGGGGTATTGTACCCCAGGCATGGAAAGATGCAATACTGGTACCAGTACCAAAAACAGGAAAGGACAAAACAGATCCGAATGGATACAGGCCCATAAGCCTACTGAGCTGTGTCGGCAAGCTGATGGAACGGATGATAAACACCAGACTGATGTGGCATCTGGAAGAAAAACGAATACTAATTCCACAGCAAGCCGGCTTTAGACAGCACAGATCCACTGAGGACCAGGTCATCCTCATAGCCCAGGAGATAGAAGATGCCTACCAGGCACAGAAACACACAGTAGCTGTTTGGGTGGATCTGGAAAAGGCATTTGACAAAGTCTGGAAGGATGGACTTAGAGTCAAGCTAAGGAGAAGTGATGTTTGTGGGAAGATGTACAAGTGGATAAGCCACTACCTCAAACAAAGAACGGCCAGAGTCCAAGTACAAGGGCAGATGAGCAAAAAGGTGACACTCGAGCAGGGAGTACCCCAAGGGGGAGTACTGTCACCCACACTCTTCCTGGTATATATAAACGACATTACAGAGAATATACCAAGAAGAGTCCATAGCTCAATGTTTGCAGACGATCTGGCTATGTGGACCTCTGAAAAGAATCTCACCATAGCAAGAAATCGGATGCAAACGGCCCTAACATCGCTGGAAGAGTGGGCGAACTCATGGCTGGTCAAAATAAACGAGGAGAAAACCACGTGCACAATATTCTCGCTCTCATTAAAACCCCAAAGTACCAAATTAAGCCTAAATGGCAAAATCCTGCAGCCAAACGACAACCCAACCTATCTGGGAGTCACATTTGATCGGCGCATGACATGGAAAAGTCAGATTGAGAGAAACCGAATGAAAGCCAGAGAAAGAATGGCGATCATGAGGAAACTTGCTGGCACAAGCTGGGGAGCAGACGAAGGCATACTAAAGAAACTGTACACTGGAAGAGTGAGACCAGTTCTCGAGTATGGCATCGCGGCATGGACAACAGCAGCGAAGGCGAACTTCGATAAAGTTAACAAACTTCAAAACCAAGCCATGAGAATTATAACAGGTGGCATGAAGTCAACGCCAATTGTAGAACTTGAAAAGATTACAAAACTGCAATCCATGACCGACAGAAGAGACTGCAGAGCCCAGCTGCAGTCAGAGAAACTCCGAAGACTGACGGACCATCCAATGTACCAGAGGCTAAACAATTTGGGAACTGGGAAACTAAAGCGGAGAAACTTTGCAGAAATAGCCAAAGCAAAGATGCACGAAGATCCCATAAACGCACTAACAACACCAAAACCCATCACTACTGTACGAAAACCTACTTGGAGGCAGGATATATTTCCAGAGGTGGTAGAAAATATACCAGGTATTGCAAACAAAAACTGCCAGAGTGAAAAAGAAAGGAGAGACACTACCCTAAGCTTCATAACGAAAAGCTACCCAAGCATGGACTGGACCCATGCATACACCGACGGTTCTGTAACAAACACTACACAGAACGGAGGGGCAGGAGCATTCCTGAACCTACCAAATGGCAGAAAAATAACACTGTCATTCGCTACTGGTAAGTACACGAGCAATTTCAGAGCAGAGGCAGAGGCACTGAGGGCGGCAGTGGAAGAAATGGTAACACACAGTGAAAATGAGAGCCATATAGTCCTGCTGACAGATGCTCTCGAAGTAGTCACAGCGCTAAAAAGCCAAAAAAACACTGAGCTTAATGACTTAAGAGCAGCACTCTGCAAACTGTGCCAACAGTCCGCACCAAAAAGAGTAGTGGTACAGTGGGTTCCGTCACACTGCAACATCCAAGGCAACGAGGAGGCAGACAGACTGGCAAAAGAAGGTGCAAGGCTACCACAAATAGATACCAGTATGACGTACGAAGAGTCAAAACGGCTTATCAAAGCCAGGTACATGTCCAAATGGGAAACCGAACATACTGGTTACACCAAAAACGATGCCTATTACCAGTTGAACCGAAGAGAGCAGGTCGTTGTCTTCAGACTTCGCACTGGCCACAACAGACTGAGGTACCACCTCTTCAACAAATTGAAGATAGGGTGTACCGACGAATGCCCGTGCGGTACTGGTAAAATGACCACTGAACATCTGCTGCAGAACTGCCCGACATACGAGGATCAGAGAGAGCAGATGTGGCCATTGCCAGTGGAACTGCAAGACAAGCTCTATGGTAGTGGCGAGAGTCTCAGGATGACCGCCGCTTTTTTCGAGAAAATAATGGTTACTGTCTGACTGTGTACGCAGAAGAAGAAGAAGAAGAGTAATCTGGAATGTTGGGGATGTGAATGGACACGAAGATGGCTGATGAATCCAAATATGGGATGTAGATACTCACAGGCAGTGAGGACATGCCATGTTCGCTTCTCGAGGTGGTAATCGTTCACAGGCGTTTCTAGTCTGTCTACGTTTTTCTGTTGCAGCCCTTTTGGAAGCCTTGCATGATACTGCTCCTATGTCGAAAGCTGTACGTTAGATTGTACAATTCTGCGCAATTTCTTCATATGTATTGTGGTTTGTGCGGAAAGCCTTTATATATGTTTAACGCGCTGTTAGAGGGCCGCCCCCAACCGGTGCGTTTGACCATCTGCATCTCACCAAAGAATATGTTTTTGCTATCGACATTCTGGCATGCGGTGCACATGACTTCCCAACGAATCCGTGATTGCTCCATAATCGTATCGATAATATAGATACCAGCTCTTTCAAGAACAGCAGTGTCCGGGAACCTGTTTTTCCATTTGATATCCATCATCCTCCTTAGAGAAAGTGTGTGGATATGATTCAACGTCTTCTCATGATTCCTATATGCAGGCCATGATACAACAGCTCTGGGACCACCACGGCTCTGTGCACATTCAGCTTCGTCTATAGGTTAATGCCATTTCGATGCGAAATGACACGAAACTCCATACCACGTAGCGCGGTATCTGTAAATCACATCAGACAAGAAGGAATTGTAGGAGTCGACATAATGACACAAGAAACGAAAATCCATATCTTCAACCCGTATGACCCATCCAACAAAGACCTGTCACTCTCGAGGATGGAAATCAAGGACTCCAGCTGCCCAGTGGTTGGAGACTTTGACAGTCGCTCGGAGAGATAGGGATATACACATCAGAGGGGATGAAGTGAAATACTGGGAGGTAGATACAAATATATATCTTATCAATAGGTCCTAGTTTCTATTCCAGATGATGGCATACTACCTGCACCACAAACTTGGCCTTCGCCACGGGCGATATCCATCACAAAATAGATCGTCAGGTGCTCGACTGTCATGATTAATCATATACTTTTCCTGTTAACCGTATCGATATCCTTTGTCACACGTAGAGGTCGGAGTGTTGTTTCCGGGATTTTTCCCGCGATGTCACACTTTTTTCAGAATCCACACTGGCTTTCGGGTAGAACACCTTCATCGAGTTGAACTGTAAAGTGATTGAGAAAAATTCTGGTGAATATATTCTCTTCGATGGACAACACAGAGATGTCGCGCTGGTTATTGCATGATTACATGGTTATATTTCCATTTATGCATATGTATAATTGACGCATCTTTCAAATCTTGTCAGATCTCTTTGAAGAGCAAACTATGTGTCCATTATGTAATTGTGTGTAAACGCCTCCCTCTTCATTCTTCATAGATCGCATTGCTGATACATATGTGTATATACTGGTATATTTTGTGGCTGAATATGGTCCTTGAACACATTCTAAAACTAAATTTTCTCTCTAGTTCTATTGATGTGCCGTTTTTCATCATTACTGGAATGGTGTCTATCAGCTCTGGTAATGGTGTTTTCTTCCACTGTTGGAATATGCTGCTTGTTTTTTCGTGATCTGTCTGTATATGTGCGAGGTCTGGCAACTTCAAATTACTTGTGTGTCTTAGACGAAAGAAAATATTGATAATTAAATGAGATAAGTCAGCTGAGAGTTTGTTTGGAGTTCAGCTATGTTCACTGTTATTAATAGTAGATAGTCTGACATAGACATTATTGAATTGTATATACTTTTATTTGACAAACAAATAAACTGGTATTTGTTAAAATACACACGATATATTGCTAAGTTTGGCATAATTTGAGCACATTCTCCACAGCCATGATTATAGTTTTGTCAGATGCACTAAAAATAGTTTCTGTTTAAAAATTGAAATTATTTGCTTTTATTTTGGAGGCGTCCAAGATGTATTTTCTTACTCGGCTCCAACTTCCTGCATATGATAAACACTTCATTAAATGTGTCCCTGTACTTTGTGCTCATTTTGAAATACAGGAACATATTCACACTAGAATTGATCGTCTCAAATAACAGTCCGAATGACCATGTGACCCATAACACATCTGAGTATCGTCCCATAACGCTAAATTCAGGTTCAAAGAAATTAGCTGAACATAAAAAAATACCAGGAGTGTAGCATACAATTAAAATGCTGGCAATCAGTACAACCATACTCATGGTTTTCCTGTCTCGGTTTGACATCGACTCGGACTTGGCCTGGTCCATATTAGCAGCCTGACGCCAGGTACTTTTCTGTCCCAGTTTTCTTATTAATATTGCTGTGAACAACACGACAGCAACAAACGAGGCGACTCCTATAATTGCTTGCAGGATAAAAAATATCTCTGATAGTTTGTCTGTGTTTTTTGCAAAAATTAAACCCAGAAGAGTTTTGTTTCTGTCTGGGTAGAGCTTCCATCCAATGGATGTTGTACAGTAAACCGGAACTATAGACATAAATATCAGACCGTATATCAGACTCATCACAATGGCTGTTCTTCTCGGAGTTATCATTTGCTTGATGTGTAGAGGGAAAGCAATACACAGACATCTCTCCAATGTGGCGTAGACTGTGATCAAGCAGGTAATCTTAGAGAAAACTACTCTAGGGGTCCCGCCAGTCAAATACTGAAACTCTGAAGGTACCATAGGTACATCGGCACTCTCAAACAGAGGGTTTATACAAATGTTAACCCACAATTGAGTTACAAGGCCACACAGGTCGGAGATGGCCATAGCAAAAAAAGTCACGTTTATGCTAGAATTCAGACCTTGTTTGTAGAAGACGATCACGTTTATGATATTGCTAAACATCCCAAACAGAGTTATGAAAGTGCACAAAAAGACATAATTGACCACCTGAATAATTAGTCTCAGCTCGTCACTGATAATTTTCTCGTATATTGTAATGTATGTATGTGAATTGTTGACAGTCGAATTGTTGACAGTTGTATCCACTACATCCATTGCCGAAGGTGGAAGGAAACAAAGGTGTCAGTTGTGCATACATAACACAACTCAATGTCTATTAATTATTGTTCCTCTCTTTTTTAAATACAAATGTTTAATTGGGATGCTTAAACGTTGATATGCGACAGTATTTGAGGAAAGCCATTAGTTATAATATTGCCTCTGATGTATGTTGCTTAACATTGCTATCCGACAGCGTGTATGTAAAGATATTAGTTAGAATATTGCCTTTGATGTATGCTCCTCAACATTGATATCGGACAGCATGTGAGGAAAGCCATTAGTTAAAATATTGCCTCTGTTGTATGCTACTCAACATGGTCGATTTCTAATATTTTGACAACATATTTGATGAACGTTGATGATATGACTTTGGCAAACATTACAAGTACGATCACAAGCCCAACATTCTTAAATTGAATTCTGACAAAAGCAAAAATTAACATTATAGGACAGTGTTAACATGTGTGGTTATATATATAGAACGGCGCCATTTATTTATATTAACATCATATTGTACTGAAATATAAAGCTATTAACTTAATACTTTTGCACCAAGTCGGCTCTGATTATTGAAATATAATCAAGCTCGATTTATAGCGACAAGAAACATATTTCCGTACTTGTTACCGTCTTCGTTAAAATGTGGTGCACAATTGTCCTGGTGTGTTTTTTAAATTCATTTCAAACCAGATCTCTAATGCCCACCTAAGGGCAAATATACAGATAATCTGCAATCAATGTCAATTATATACATCTCAGCTTTTCCAAACTGGAATGTAATCTCGCACGTGGGTATTTTCGTAAATTATTTAGTTGTCTATCGCTAAGGTAATCGCTCCAGATGGCAATATTTGCGTGTTATTCGTTCCTATTTTGTCAGTAAAATGATTCCAACACAATCACACTAACTAAAATATGAGTACCCAATTTTGTCAGTGACACCTATAATTATGTCAGGAGCTTATGTCGCTTCAAGAAAAATATCAGGTGCAAATAACCTTTAGACTTGCACGTTTTCTTCCGTCGCTGCTATAGAATGTCCATTTGTTGGGGTCGTTGCTTTGTAAAGTTAGTTCGCGATGTTATTGATATACGTTTATTTAATTGTGGGGCCCATTTCTGAAAATTTAAATCGAAATGGAGATTCACTTGTCCCTACCTTTGGTCAAGTGTGTATAGTCGTTGATTGTA
This sequence comes from Ariolimax columbianus, assembly GCA_036924085.1. Taxonomy (NCBI): domain Eukaryota; kingdom Metazoa; phylum Mollusca; class Gastropoda; order Stylommatophora; family Arionidae; genus Ariolimax; species Ariolimax columbianus. Next base: position 15,307,982 of record JAVGWX010000014.1, read on the forward strand.
AGACCGTACATTTGTAGGACTTTTAATATATCATATATCCATATCCTAGGTGGCTTCCTTTGTTCATGTAACGAGATCTTCATGCGTTAGATGCACGCAATGGTAGTTGTACAGGTTACATTTTCGTGAGATGACTGAAAGTTTTCAATTTTAGTCAAGCACTGCACAAGAACCAGTATTTCATGTCGTCATTTCTTATTATATTTTATAATTTTTTAAATTACTGGGCGTGTTCAAATCAAACCGGACCGAACTGCACCAAGTGAACATACGTACGATGCGCATGTTTATGTCACTTCAGGTGTAAACAGCACATACCAACCGTTAAGTTTGCAAAATGTAATTATTCTCCGACTCACAGTTTCCTCGGCAGACCTTTGAAAACATGGCGAGGGAAATTCGGAATTCGTCCAGAGTTGATCAGCGAGCTTACAAAAAATTCAAACCACACATTTCCGTTGGTAAAGTTATGCTGACAGCGTTTTTTTGGGGGGCATGAGAGAATCTTGTTGGTAGACTTTAAAGAGCATGTCATTGATGTTCAGCGGAATCGTGTGACTTGAATTGTTTTGCGATCAACGAACGTGAAAGACTACGTATTCTAATGGCATTTTAATAAAGGGAAAAGGATATACACCAACTAAAAGAAAGAGAATGGTCTCCCATGTCAGTGCATATGCACTTAACTTGTGATACAAGGCTGAACCCAAAGATGTGTTAAATGAGATTATTCTACCAAGGGACTTCAATGTTAGAGTAAGCGCTGAACCAGATGCATGACTATCATGTCTTGGGAATTTTGGGGTCGATGACATTGATGAAAATGACTAGCGGCTCTTAGAGTTCTGTGTTTGTCATGAACGTTGTGTGACCAACTCCTATTTTCAGACCAAACCCCAATATGAGATATCGTGGATGCACACACGATCAAAGTCATGGCATCAGCTGGATCTAATTCGTGTAAGAAGATCTCTCCTTAAGTATGTACTCCAGGAACACTCTTACCATGGTGCAGACTGTTACGCCGAAGATTATTTGGTTCGCTGTAAAAGTTGCATCCTACCAGAAACAATATAAAGCCACGCATCGACGGAAGTAGAATGTCGACTCTGCGCTAATCAAGAGATTTAACATTGCTTTTCATGAAACTCAATGCAGCATAATGACACCGCTGTAACAGACACATGTCAACATCTCCGAAATGTAATTCAGATCACTGCACTTTCTTTATTTAGATAAAGTACTGTTAAATTAGATGAATAGTTTGAAGCGAAAGTGAAGGAAATTGCACCCGTCATTGGGGCCAAGCGCGCAGCTCTGAAACAAGCAGCTTCCACAACTTCAAGTCCGCATAACGCCAGGTGCAAGACACAGTTAGTCGTTGTGCAAATGAGTATTGGCTACAGCTTAGAGAAAACATTCAGATTGCAGCACAAACAGAGAACATCAGACACATGTACGATGGCACAAAGATAGCTACTGGACCTGCGAGAAGGAAAACTTCACCACTCAAATCCATCACAGGCGATGCAATTGCAGATCATAGAAAGCAGATAGCACGATAGGTTGAGCACTATTCCCATCTCCACTTGTGTGAGAGTATAGTTATTCCCACATCCCATGACGATGTCAAAATCTTTCCCGTTATGGACGAGCTGAATAAAACTATTGACACATTAGCCGTTAGCAAAGCACCAGATTTGATCGAGCGCTGTGCGGATACACACTTATAAATCCCTGAATATGATAGTATGTCAGTACTGACAAGAGGCCATTATACATTAAGTATGGGAAATGCACAGATTGTAAAATTGTACCAAAACAAAAGTGACAAGTGTATGTAAGAACTATGAAGGTGTATCTCTGCTCAGTGTTGTATGCAACGTTTTCGCCAGATAAATCTTAATACGGCTGCAGAAATTGACTAATCATTTGTATCCCGAGACACCGTGTGGATTCCGGTCTGGAACATCAACAATCGACATGATTTTCATTCTTCAGCAACTGCAGGAAACGTCACATGCGCAGAAACCGTCCTTTTATGTCGCGTGCATTGACCTAACTCAAGCATTTTATTTGGTTAGTAGAGATGAACTGTTCAAAATCATCTCTAAAATAGGCTATCCAGGTGAACTGCTACGACTAATAGTATTGTTTTATGAGATCATGACAGGAACAGTTCAACTTGATGGTAGAATATCACAACTATTTGGTATTCTAAGTGGTGTTAAGCAGGGCTGTACCCTGGCCCCCAACAATGTTTGGGATCGTCTTTGCTTTGTTACTGAAGCACGCATTTGGTAACGCAAATGAAAAAATCGACTTTCAAACTAGGTCGGGTGGTCGGCTGTTTAATCTTGCAAGACTCAAGACAACACAAAGATGAGGGAGATCACTATCATAGACTTTCTTTTCACTGATGATACTGCAATTGTCACCCATAGTCAGCTGGAACTGTAGAAGTTGATAGATCGCTTATTCCAGGCCTGCAACGTATTTGGTCTCTTAATAAGTTTCAACAAAACCAATATGCTGGGACAGGAAGTTGATGCCACACCAACTCTTAGCATCGATAATTATGAACCAGCAGCTGTTCACCAAATTACATTTCTTGTATCCCTCATCAACAACAATCTCTCTTTACACTCAGAAATAAACAGTCACATTGGCAAAGCTGCTGCTACATTTGCTCAACTCATAACGTGTGTTTGGTGAAACAATAACCTGACAATTAAAACCAAGGTCATGGTGTACAACGCATGTATATACAGCACACTTCTATATAGAACAGAGAGTTGTGTCAGACACGAGCACATGCTTAAAACCTTCCATCTACAGCACACTCCTGTATATAGCCAAGATTTGTGCCAGACACGAGCACATGCTTGAAACCTTTCATCTACAACACACTCCTATATAGAACCAAGACTTGTGCCAGACAAAAGCACATGCTTGAAACCTTTCATCTACAGCACCTTCGACCCGATCTGGGAATTGCCTAGAGGCGAAGAATGCTAATGCAGAGGTGCTCTCTCGCACCGATCTCCCAAGCACGTATATTCTCCATAGGCAGCAAAAACTAGAATGGCTTTGTCATGTTCGTCGCATAGAAGATGGTCGCATTTCCAAAGATATTTTCTATGGACACTTTGCGGATGGCAAAAGAATAATCCACCAACCCCAGTTCATGTTCAAAGATAAGTGTAAGCGTGACATGTATGGGCAAGAGACTGACACCCTGAGAAGACGAAGCTGCAGACCAATCCAAGTGGAGATGTACCCCGCAGAGCCGTGTTTTAGTTGAGATTTATTGCTGAGACCAAAATCGCTGTAGGCCTGGAAGAAGCGATCGATTACCTTCTGAAGTTCCTGCTGACTGTGGGTGACAATTGCAGCATCATCAGCAAAAGTAAAGTGGCTGGTGGTGATCTCCTTCATCTTCGTTTTGGCCATGAGGCTTGCAAGAATAAACAGCCGACCTAGAGTGAACGCCGATTCCTTCATTTGCGTTACCAAATGTATGTTTCAGTTACAGAGCAAAGAAGATTCCAGACAGTGTCAAGGTCAGAACACAGCCCTGCGTAACACCACTTGGAATACCAAATGGTTGTGAAATGCTGCCATCAAATTGAACTGTTCATGTCATGCCCTTATGAAACGATATTATTAGTCTTAACAGTTTACTTGGGTCGTCTATTTTAGAGATGATGATTGAAGTTCACACTTACTAACCAAATCAAATGCTTTGGTTACGGTCAATGAACGCGACATAGACGGGCTTGTTCTGCTCACGTGATTTCCAACAGTTTTCGAAGAGATAGAATCACGTTTGATGAAGAGAAGCTCTTGCAACACGGATAATTGAAACGACTACGTCGCAATGAGAAATAAATACACAAAGGTCAGTATACATTTTATTGTTATTGTTGCTTTTTATTTTTATTTACCAATTCAAGTCAAATCGTCAGTCACGACTAAAAGGGGCTACTACATCTAGAGCATATAATTGCTAATGCACATTTTTCTTAAAAAGAGTTTAAGGTGAGGACGACAAAACGGACATTTATTTATATATCTTAGGTCGACCCGTTCTTCATCAAGCGATGGTCACACTTGAGCGGGTTCCAACTCAGGTTTCAGTCGTTTCTGTCGCGGGCGCGTGTCGTTCAGTGGGATAGTAGTATGTTGTGTGGTCGTGTATGTTGTAATTGTCTAGTGAATCGCGCTAGTTGGGGGCCGTCCTCGATGTGTTTTTTTGTCGCGGATACCACATGGCAGTTATGGTACTCAATCCTTCGTCTTGTCGTCTAGATATATGCCATCCGAGTGGTATTTTAAATGGTTCACGTGCTGTAGGACATTCTTGATGTGTGACATTCTCCTGATGTCGCTATTGTGTAGTTCGTTTTACCGCTGTTGTCTGAGAGCTATGCCCACCAGGCGTTTTTCAAGAGATGTGTGTGCTGTTCTCAGTTGGTTCTCTGCTTCTATTGTTAGAGACGAGGTTTCTAGTAGAGCGCTGGTAGGACTTACGAGTCAAAGATATTCGCAGGTAGTCTGGTGTCTTTGGTGGCGTTTGTTACTGTCATGATGGAGTTGAAAGCTGCCAAGCCGCCGTTTCCGTCTGGTGATCTCAGGTTTTATGTTGTTCTCCATGTTGGGGAGTTATCCCAGATATACATATTCGTCCGCCTCCTCTATGGGCGTTCCACTCAAGAGTGTGGGGGTGGGCTTTGCGAAACGGTTGCGCATAGCTCTGGTTTTCTCTAGGTTCATAGCTAGACCTACTTTCCTGCCTTCTGTGTCCGGTGACCGTAGCATATCTGTCACTTCTGATGGTGTCTCTGTGATGAGGACGGTATCGTCTGTGAATCTGAGGTGGGTTAGTCGTCTTCCATCGGTGTTGATGCCATAGTTGTCCTAGTCGCAGTGCCTCATCGTCGATTCTAGGCATGCAGATAATGGGTTCAGTGAGATATGGTCTCCTTGCCGTACGCCCTTCTCGGTTGCGATGATGATGGGTTGAGTGAATGGACGTATGGCAGTGGTGCACCGTTTGTAGCATCTCTTGAGTTTGTATGTAGGGGTTGTCTACCCCTGTCTCGTCCAGCGATTTCCACACGACTTCTGTTTAATCCTAGTCAAATTCTGTTGTTGTAGTCGATGAATGTGAGTGTAAGCGGTGTTTGGTGTTCTCGTGCCTTCTCGATCAGATTACAGCACGTTGTTATGTGATCTAGTGCACTGTATGTGCGCCGGAATCCAGCTTATTCGGATAGTTGTGCCTCCTCTAGGGTCTTGCCGATCATTGCTAGGAAGCATTTTTTAACAATTTTGTGTAGTGACGGAAGGAGGGTGATTGGTAGTTGGACATGTTTTCTTTATCTCTTTTCTTGTAGATAAGGACGGACCTTGACTCGCGCCAGGTAGATGGGATTTATATTGCCTGTAAGTGTCGAGAGAATCTGTTGGCTAGGGCTGTGTAGAGTGGGTGACCGCATGCTTTCATCATCTCAGCTGTGATTTTATTTCTACAGTTTTGTTATTTCCCTGTGAGCGTGTTTTCTATGGCGCTTCGAATTTCAAAGGCGAGAAACGGTGAGGGTGATTGGGGGGGGGGGGGGGGGGTTTGGTTTGGAAGGGGTTGTGAAGGGAAGAGTTGATTGGAATAAATCAGTGTAGAAGATGTTAATGACGTTCTCAATTTTCAGTCGTGACGATACACGAGTTTCATCTGCAGTTTTCAAGCTGGGAATTACCTGTTTGTGTTCTCCGATGTACCGAGTCGTCCGTTTGATGTTTTTTATAGGACTCTGCTGCTTCGAGGATTCGTTTTCTTGAAAAATCGGCACGATCTTTCTTAACATTCTGTTTACAGAGTTTACTAAGTGCATTGCATGGCCTGTTATTCGATGGTTATTGGTCCATCTGGCGGCGTTGGGAGAGTAGAGCTTTAGTGTTTGTGGAGATGCAGCTTGTAGTGTCGTTAGGTGCTGCGGTTAGGCAGGCCTAGCTAGTATAATGATTGTTATGCTCTCATAGTCTTCATCTAAGTTATGTACTGTTCTTGATGTTTCTTGGCGTGCGAGCCACTTTGCACTTTACGTCTAAAATAGAAGCTGATTGCCGTCTGGACTGGTATTTGTTCTTGCGGGCTTGATTCAGGTTGAGATGACGATGAGTGGACATGAGGCGGTAATCGCTACCTGTTCTGAAACGTGTGACTACTCTAATATCGGTAACGATGCGGTGATTGGAAAGTACGTGGTCGAGTTGATGGTGGTGTTCGTGGTGGTGTTCGTGGTGGTGTTTGCGATGGGGTTCGTGGTGGTGTTCGTGGTGGTGTTTGCAAATGGGACTGCCGTGAGTCCACAGTTTCTGGGGGGGGGGGGGGGGGCTGTGCAAAAAAGCTATTGCTCTGATAGAGGTGATAGGTCTCGCACAGAGTAACTAGCCCCTTGCCTGCACCCACACATTGTTCTCCATACTTTCTAGACCCAACGCGGGCATTGAAGTCTCCGCTGACCAGTTTATAGTAAGGGTTGCATGTTCTGGTCGTGCAAATGAGCTTGTTATAAATTCGTTGTGCTCTTCCTCTTGTTTGTCTGCAGTTGAGGCGTAGATTTGAATAATAGAGATGTTGAGTCCATTGCTGGTGGTTAGTTCTAAGACAGAGAGGTGGTGCTTGGTGAGGCGTACATCCCGTTTTTGGCTAGTTATGTGTGGTGCAACTATGACGCCAACATCACCGGACGTGCTTCCTGCTTTGCGCGCTCCTAAGTATATTCCTATTCCTTCGTCCCATTGCTTTGTAATGTGTTCTCTTCTTTTTGTCTCATATAGACCTATCACATCGTATGTGGGACTATCCGCCTCAGTGATGAGAGCACTGCGTTGTGCTGCCAAGCAGGTGGAGCGACAGTTGTATGTGCCGAGCAGATTGAGTGACAGTTGTATGTGCCGAACAGATTGAGTGACATTTGTATGTGTCGACTGAGAGATGTGGTATCCGTGTTCGTTCTCTTGTCTGGTTTTATTGGCGACCTGGGGCCTTGTGTCTGATGTCTGGTCTGTCATGTTCGTTGGTGGGTTGTCGGGAATTGAGGTCGTTTTTCCTTGAGTTGTATGTAGCCGGTGGATTTCTTTTCTGAATATATTTTCGATTTCGTTGTCCAGTTTGCCATCGACAGTGAAGATACTGTTCAGGTACGTAAAGATTGGTGCATGTTTTGGGTTTAGCCCCCTGTGTAGAAACTGCCCTGTGTCCGGTAAGGGCACATTTCCTTGTCTCTTATATACCATGTATATATCGTCTTCATCATCATAAAGCATGGCCTTTGCAGAACGTCGCCCTCATGACTGCATATCTCTTAAAGACTCTCGATCTTTGACAAGCTTTACTGTCTGTGGCCAGCATCCACAGTACCAGATTAATGAATTGTGTTTTTGCCTAGTCATGTACCATGCACTTCTGCATCGTTGTCTCTAGACCATTGAGGCGTTTGATGTGGTCAAGGTACATTTAGTTTCCTTGACGTACTAGAGCAGTGGTGGTCAAGCTCAGGTTGGCAAAAGGCAAAATTATGGTAATGGCTAGACCTATAACATGCTTAAAAGATAACATTCTGAGTTTTAGATTTACGTATGCAATGAACCACGTACAGAAAACAACGGTAAATACTCTAAACATGGAATACATTTTTACAAATGCAAACTCTTAAACACAAAAATATCTTATCAATAGGCCGGAGGACAGCCATAGCTTCTATTCTAGAACATGGCATACCACCTCAACTCCAGACTTGGCCTTTTCCACAGGGGAAATTAACCACAAAATAGACGGCCAGGTGCTCAACCAATTGGCAGGTAGCGACCACAGGCAAATTAGGCTAGAAATTGATTGGAAGAAGGCCCACAGGAAATAAAACCGCTCCGACGCTGGAACTATCAACGAGCCAACTGGGACAGATTTGCAATGCTGACAGATGAACTGTGTGAAACCATCAACACACGAATTAACAATATGACACCTATGGTGGAAAGCCTAAGCAAAGCAATAATGCAAGCAGCCACCGAAACCATCCCAAGAGGGGCAAGGAAAAACTACAAGCCATATTGGAATGATGAACTGCAGAAAGCGGAGGATGAAGTCTCAAATGCTAGGAACATGGCGGAGTGAGAGCAATCTATGGAGGCAAATATCGCCCTCAAGGCCATCACGGCGAAATACAAAAGAACACTAAACCAAATAACAAGAGACAGCTGAAAAAACAAAACAGAAAGCCTAAATTTAGATAAAGAAGAGAACAAACTATGGAATTTAGTCAGAGCCATGAATGACGAAACACCATCAAATAAACAAATTACCATCAAGCAGGGCGACAAAATGCTTACTGGAAAAAAAGCAGGAAACGCCTTTATAAAACATTATGCCAGAGCAAACCACATTAATGTCCCTACAGTCAGGCATACAGACATTAGTGAAGAACAAAAGAGCCACGACAACATCAAGATGGCACCAGAGGAGCACATGATGGCAAAACTAACAATGAACGAAATGGACGAGGCCATAAGAACTTTAAAGAAAAAGAAATCGCCCGGAAAAGATGGGGTAACAAACAAAATGCTGATGGAGTTTGGCCAAACAGCTAAGAGGAAGTCACTATCAGTCCTGAACCAAAGCTGGAAAAGGGGAAATGTACCGAAGGCATGGAAAGAGGCTGTAATTATACCAGTACCAAAGAAAGTAAAAGATAGAACAGATCCAAATGGATACAGGCCCATCAGTCTACTGAGCTGTGTAGGTAAACTGATAAACACCATACTGATGTGACACCTGGAAGAAAAACACATACTAATTCCACAGCAAGCAGGGTTTAGACAACACAGATCCACTGAGGACCAGATCACTCTCATAGCACAGGAATTAGAGGATGCTTACAAAGAGAAAAAGCATACAGTATCGGTTTGGGTGGATCTAGACAAGGCATTTGACAAGATGTGGAAAGAGACGTAAAGTCAAGCCACGAAGAAGTGAAGTGTGTGGGAAAATGTACAGATGGATCAGCCACTACCTCGAAAACAGAACAGCCAGAGTTCAAGTACAGGGGCAGATGATCAAAAATGTAACACTTGAGCAAGGTGTACCCCAAGTGGAAGGGTGGGTACTGTCACCCACACGTTTCCTGGTGTATATAAACAACATCACCAAGAACAGTCCACAGCTCCATGTTTGCAGACGATCTGGCTATGTGGACCTCTGAAAAAAATATCACCTTAGCAAGCAATCGGATGCAGCAGGCTCTAACAACATTGGCCGAGTGAGCTAACTGATGGCTGGTCACAAAAAATCAGGAAAAAACAACATGTACGAAATTCTCGCTTTCAAATAAACCCCAGAACATCAAAATAAGTCTTAACGGCAAATATATGCCGCCAAACGACTACCCAAACTACTTGGGAGTCCTATTTGATAGGCGCATGACATGGACAAGTCAGATCCAGAGAAACCGAATCAGAGCCAGACAAAGAATTGCAACCATGATGAAACTTGCTGGCACAAGCTGAGGAGCAGACGAAATAATACTAAAGAAACTGTACACTGGAAGAGTGAGACCAGTTCTCGAGTATGGCATTGCGGTATGGACAACAGCAGCAAAGGCGAACTTCGATAAAATTAGCAAACTTCAAAACCAAGCCATGATAGTTATAACAGGCGGCATGAAGTCAACGCCAATTGTAGAACTTGAAAGGATTACAAATCTGCAATCCATGACCGATAGAGGAGACTGCAGAGCCTAGCAGCAATCAGAGAAACTCATAAGACTGACAGAACATCCAATGCATCAGAGAATAAATATATTTGGAAATGGGAAACTAAAGCGGAGAAACTTTGCAGAAATAGCCAAAGCAAAGATGAGCGAAGACCCTAAGGACACCGTAACAATACCAAAGCCCATCCCTACTGTACGGAAACCTACCTGGAAGCAGCATATCATTTCGGTGTTGATAGAAAATATACCAGCTATTGGAAACAATAACCACCAGACTGAAAAAGAAAGAAGAGACATAACACTGAGGTACATAACAGAAAACTACTCAAGCATGGAATGGACCCATGCATACACCGACGGTTCTGTAACAAACAACACACAGAACGGAGGGACAGGGGTATTCCTGAGCCTACCAAACGGTAGAAAAATAACACTGTCAGTGGCAACTGGAAAATACTCAAGCAATTTCAGAGCGGAGGAAGAGGCACTGAGGGCTGCGGTAGAATCAATGCTGACATGCGAAAGCAATGCAAGCCAGATAGTCCTGTTTACAAATGCCCTGGCCGTAGTCACATCACTAAAAAGCCAGAAAAATACTTAACTTGATGATTTAAGAGCAGTACTCTGTTAACTATGCCAGCATTCCGCACCAAAAAGAGTAGTAGTACAGTGGGTTCCATCCCACTGTACCATCCAAGGCAACGAGGAGGCAGACAGACTGGCAAGAGAAGGTGCAAGACTACCACAACGAGATTCTAGTGTGCCCTACGAAGAGTTCCTAAAGGCTTATTAGGGCCAGATACATGGCCAAATGGGAAACAGAACATGCTGACTACACAAAAAAATCGATGCCTTTTACCAGTTGAACAGAAGAGAGCAGGTCGTGGTCTTCAGACTCCGCACATGCCATAACAGACTGAGGTACCACCTATTCAATAAACTGAAGATAGGTGGCACTGACGAATGCACTTGTGGTACCGGGCAAATGACCGCTGAACATCTGCTGCAAAACTGCCCGACATACGAGGACCAGAGAAAGCACATGTGGCCATCACCAGTGGCAACACTAGACAAGCTCTATGGCAGTGTCGACAGCCTCAGGATGACCGCGTTTTTTTCGAAAAAATACAGGTTGACGTTTGACAGCGTACGAAGAAGAAGAAATACATACATTGCACAACAGCTTCAAGCCCAGAAGTTGCGCTGACTGACCCACTTCACAAGTTCAACTGTTGATCTCCTCTTTTATATAGAAATGTACATATCATCCACCTCCCCCCTTCCACCATCACTTTCTCATGCCCATGCTAAAGACAAAACAAAACTATTTGATCTAAGAGACTTCTGATCTCAGAAGAGGCGTGAGACAGCTTTTAGATTCTCATTATCAAAGTAGTTACCGACACTGTCTTCGCCTGTCCAAGTGCACGATCAGAGATTTGACGTTATCATTTCCGTTTTGTCTGCACTATCTAGTAGAGCTCAATTGGCATGAGAGAGAGAGAGAGAGAGAGAGAGAGAGAGAGGGAGAGAGTGAGAGAAAGACAATGAGAGTTGGTGGTGGTGTGGGAGGTGGGGAGATGGTAATCATTCAATTTTGAGCTTTTTTGGTTTTGTTTCTGGTGCATGTGCGTGCTATTTTGTAATATGTTGTTTAGCTGAGTATACAGCCATGTTCAATCAACATTAAGAGGACGGCCCAAAACGTTTTTGATGGGCCGGTAAAAACTAGTTGGCGTGCCGAATCTGGCCCGCGGACCGAAGTTTGGGCACCTCTGTACTAAAATGTACTAGCGAATGTTATTTACAAATCGTTCACTTGTTCAATTTTAACAGAAATTCTCCGTGGTATCTTTTACACTTCGTGGATTAAATACATACACTCATATCTTGACAAACACCTGAAGGATAGTAATACGTTGAACGTACAGATGATTTGTTAAAATTGCAAGTTCAAAGGTAGCATACATCTAACCGCTGACCGGCTAGAGATAACATCCGTGTTCAAGTAAATGTGTTTTTCTATAAAAGCGAGTCATGTATGTACATGTATGTATATTTTTATGAATATGGAGAGAAGAGTAACTTCAGGATCAGCGAAAACATGCAAATCAAACTATAACAGTCATGGCCACGTGAAATATACCGGTGCTATTCAAGCTAAGACAGCCATAGCCACATGGAATATTCTCATCAAGCTAGGAAAGTCATGACTAGATAAAGTATACTCATCAAGTTAGGACAGTCATGACTAGGTGACGTATACTCATCAAGCGTGGACAGTCATGGCCATGTGAAGTATACTCATCAAGTTAGGACAGGCATGGCTAGGTGACGTATACTCATCAAGTTAGGACAGTCATGGCCATGTGAAGTATACTCATCAAGCTAGGACAGTAATGCACATGTGACGATTACTCATCAAGTTAGAACAGTCGTGATTAGGTGAATTATACTAATCAAGCTAGGACACTCGTGGCCAAGAGAAGTATACTGGTCACGCTAGAACAATCATGTCAGATGAAGTGTACTGGTCACCCTGGTACAGTCATTCTTATGTGAAGTATACTGGTCACGGTAGAACAGTCATGCCCAGGTGAAGTATACTGATCAAGACCGCCCATCTGACTTTCAAGCAATTATCCATTGTAACAGGCTCGCGTGACACTCTGACTAATTAGGCGAGTATCGGCACTGTGATCCCGATACTGTTGAGCTTAATGGCATGCCTCGTAAGATACATCATTCAGGAGGACTCTGGTCCATTTTCACAAATACGTCAAGTGTTGTGAGGAGAGCCACTGTAACCCACCACCAAAGACACGTCTTCAAGAGAACTAACTCAAGTGGGAGTGATATTATCAACAAAAACGGCAAGATCTTTGTCAATTGTATATGTTTACAAATGAAGTGACCAGTATACGGTTTCAATTACGCATTCAATATGTTTTTATTCCAGCACTTACTTTTTTAAATGAATCGTTAAATGTATGTTTTCTATATTATATGATATCATTATTTTAGCTTCGATTCAGATGTCTATGAATGCCATTTTTATCGGAATCCATATATTTGAATGATGACAAATGAATTATGCAAATTATTCTAATGCTTTGTACTGATTTTGAGGTACACGAGACTATCCATATTACATTTTTTTTACTGACTAGTAACTTTTCAAATGACTATGTAACCGAAAATACCTTGTTCTGTTGTCGTACGATTACATTTTCAGGTTCAAAGAAATTGTGCGGACTTAAAATGCACATGGGCGTGTAGCATGCAGATAAGACGTTTTCAACTATGAGAACCATTCTTATGGTTGACTGGTTTCAGTTGGATAGATACGTGGTTTACCTGGAACACATTCAGTTTTTCTGTCATAGTCTTGTCATTAAATTCTTGAAAGTACCACTACAGCTGCGGAAGACGACAGTCCCAAGATAGCAGGGATGGTCCAAAGTATATAAGGTCGTATCATGGCTGTCTCTAGCAAATATTAGAACCAGAAGAGTGTTACTTCTGTTTCAAAAGAACTTCCAGTCAATACAGGACCTAGAGTACATTGGTACAATAGGCAGAAATGACAGACTGTGTAATAATCATAACTAAAGAAGGTCTCATTGGGGTTATACAAAAACAGGCGTATCTCCATTGTGGCGTAGACGGCGATATGGTAGGTAACCTTTGGAAATACTAACATATGGACATCTACAAGCATGTACGGAAATATGAGGGTCACAGTTCAAAACAGGGACAGTGCATATCGGAGATATTCATTATCATCAAAGTAAAATTGATGTTCGAGTCCAGGCCTTTTTGTGAAAAAGGACCATAGCTAGTTATCACACTGGTTATCATTCCAAACAAGGCGACCGAACTGTTCAGGATGTCATATGTTTCTAACTAGATAAGTTGTCTTAGTATGTTGCTAATAATGGTGTGAATCAAGTTTGCATTTAAATAGTGTTTATCAGGCACCTGTTAAGGACAGAATGAATGAACACTTAGATGCAAATAAAGATAAACAACTGATTCATTTTGTTGATGAATCAATATTGTTGTGTGTCTTTTAAACTGTCTTTACTGCTTAAACTAATGATGTTATTATATCTATATTTTGCGTTTAAGGAAACACATCACATATCAAACATATCACTTCGCTAAATAAATGGTGTCGCCGGTTTAGGTATCCATTTTTTATCAAACACATTCCAGCGGATCATATTTTCACTTTCTTGTACAAGAAGAACGATAGCCACATAAACATATTGGTATGGTAATCGTTTCGGTATACAAACATAACATGTTGACTTGTAAACACCACGGGGATCTCTCAGAATCCGTCGAAAATGTGACTATTGACAACAATCTTATTCTCGAACTGTCAATGTATTTCTAGATATGCATCACCTTATCTTTATGTTGAAGGCAATGAATGAATTAGCTCTGGTCTTATATTTATGTGATGTCTCAGGCTAAAGAGCTTTATTTTAAATCAAGAGTACACAGCTGTGATCTTGAATATGCGGCCTGATCGTAGTTACATCTGTCTCGCCGACACACTGACGTAACCCTGACGGGACTTCAGTATTGAATTTCAAAATATATTCTCGACCTTTCTTCTTGATGGTCTTGTCCTTATGTTGACCACATCTTCACTTTCAGCGCTATCGGGTAGTTACTCTAGGATTTAGTTCCGTCTAGAGGCAATCCATTTCCGTTGTACCCATTACTTACTCATTATGTGGCTAGTCACGTTGTTAAACATCATGTGATGATTGGTGGCGCAAACAAGCTGACGGGCAGTTTACGTGTGCTATACAATTATTAATGGAGCTTCAACGAACTATGGAATACAAAGATAACTGTTGAAATAGTGCGACACGTGAACACATGTACATAGAGTAGCTAGGGACGTGAACATATGTACACAGAGTAGCTAATGGCGTGAATACTTGTACACAGAGTAGCTAATGAAGTGAATACATGTACACAGCGTAGCTAATGGAATCACGTATGCTTTTGAACTGGTCGCTTCAAAACGACAGAGATGTGGACTTTCAACTTTGCTGTTCAACATTTGCTTTGACAAAATATCAAAAGTCATATATATTGAAAACCCAGATTTGACATTATGTACTAGAGCTACTCCTTACAGACGATCAGTGACTCGTGTGCGAGGTTGATCATAGATTACAACATCGGAATCAATGCACTCTGAACATAAAGATCGACACCACATGTCAGAAAGCCTCTGATGAGACATATACCATGTCACTATCGCCTGCATATCAAAACATAATTATTGCAACAAACAAAAATTGATAAACATTTTTTTTTAAATATTTTTTTTAAATTTCTTTTTTTGCGTTCGCCTTATTTTCTCTAATCCCCAAGGCGGTGTGCGTTGCACTGTGGTTTTTATTTTGCGCCTGTCGGCCCAGTGTATCCGACTTCAGCATGCATTTTATGTAAGGGTCTGTTTCCTCCTGCATTTTCTAAGGGTTTGCTTCCCCGGGGTAACGGCCGGTGCTGTGATGGGGATCGAACCCAGCACCTTCAGATTGTGAGCCGTGCCACTTAACCACTAGGCCACTCCGTCCCCTAAACAGTGTATTGACACGAAATATGTTCTACCAATATCAGACATGGCCCATATTCAACATACAAAACATGCCAACTATATGGACATGCATTAGGGAAGTCGTTTAGGTCATCAGGAGAGATAACACGATAAATCGCGACATTTGAAATATGGTAACAACTACCTCCCCTTATGTTCTTGGTAGAATTGTATGTGCATAGCAGCATCTAAGCAGGATGGAATCTGGTCGTCAAAGTTACTCTTCTCTTCAAGCAAGTGTAGCTGTCACGTTTAGTTCTTGAAAATATTTAAATGAGGGATTGGGGTGAAGAGTGTGAGGAAGAGTAACTTGAATCATGACTCCCAGATGCTTCTTTCTTGTTCGGTGTATTGTTGTTTTCTGGCTCTTTTATCCTGAAAGACTTTTGGATTTAACCCACACCATTGTTTTTTTTCGTTTTCCGGTTCCTTTATCCAGACTGTAGATGGGGAAATGACGAAACTAGTACCTCAGGTGAATGTCAACTTACTGCTCTAGATTCAGTTGTCACTTGTTGCTTGGCTTTTCCATACCAGCATGATTTCCTGTAACATGTGTTTAACCATATTGCGGTTTTGCTCTTGTTCTTGGCAGCCCCGTGAGGCCTAATTCGTTTAGCAATCCGTATGTAAATTCAGCCACACAAGCTCTTGGATCTACTTCTACAGATTGGGATGTGCCCATTTATCTTATCTGTCTCAGCTCTTTAACCAGCAGATGGGACTGTTCCCATGAACCCTGTCTGTCTCAGCTCTGTAACCAACATCTTGAACTGTTCCCATGAACCCTGTCTGTCTCAGCTCGGTAACCAACATCTTGAACTGTTCCCATGAACCCTGTCTGTCTCAGCTCTGTAACCAACATCTTGAACTGTTCCCATGAACCCTGTCTGTCTCAGCTCGGTAACCAACATATTGAACTGTTCCCATGAGCCCTGTCTGTCTCAGCTCTGTAACCAACATCTTGGACTGTGCCCATGAACCCTGTCTGTCTCAGCTCTGTAACCAACATATTGAACTGTTCCCATGAGCCCTGTCTGTCTCAGCTCTGTAACCAACATCTTGGACTGTTCCCATGAACCCTGTCTGTCTCAGCTCGGTAATCAGCATATTGGACTGTGGCCATAATCCCTTCGAGTGTCAGCTCTGGAGCCAGCCGAACATATTTTATATTTTTGAAAGATTGCTGCTCACTAATCTAGATCCGAATTGTGTTGATATCTCAATTACGATGACGTTGTATTCTGCCCACATAATTCATGTCACCTTGCAATGGGTCGCTGGACATAGTTGGCTACCAGGAAACGAGATGGTTGATAGATTGGCAAAATTGTTAGCCCCGAAACAACAATTGGATATACCCTGTAGTAGCCACACATTAAAACGAATTATAAATAATAATACCATGTATATAGCTCGGGACCAGAGAGTGAGGTCGACGACAAGTGCAGTTACATCCTCACTATAATCCAAATACAACGCAAGTAACATCATAAAGACAAAACCGTATGTTGATTTGACCATTATCGCTTGCAATAGGCAACTAATAGTTTAAAAAGAGTGCAGGATTACATTTCTTGCAGTGCAGTAATGCGTCTTAAAGCCCTAGTGACATTGTTTACCCATGTTCTTGTAAATCAGTTAACATTTCCATCTAAGGGTTTCACTGTGCATGCGCATGCCTAATATATAAGCAGTGCACGTCATAGCTTGGAGATCTGCGTGAACTAGAGACACACCGTATTGAACTTTGTAACAAACCTACCCCAATCTATAATCTATAAAGGCAAATTAGCAAATAGCGTGCTTTACCCCAGTAATCATCACAGTCAACATTCTCTAAGTTTATCTAATCGAACTGATCTTCAAAGAAAAATGAATGAACCGACGAGAAAGAAAGTATTTTGAATGTACCAAGTAAGTAAATATGAACTTGAGTAAAAATACGAAACATTAACAAACATCAGCGCCACGTATAAAAGCTCGCAGTACATACGTACAATAATGGGCTAATATATTTTTCGCCATGGACAGAGCCACTGCTGTGCTTTTTTCACCAGTCAGATTAATACCATCATCTGGCAGTGTTGTAAATAACAATAGAGAATATACTGTGTCTGCTTCTCCCCTTTTGCATTGTAAATAACAATAGAGAGTATACTGTGTCTGCTTCTCCCCATTTGAGTTGTAAATAACAATAGAGAATATACTGTGTCTGCTTCTCCCCATTTGAGTTGTAAATAACAATAGAGAATATAATGTGTCATCAAGGAATACCTGGTCATTGACAAACAAAAGCCCTCAATAAATTCGTCTGGACAAATAGTGAACGGGTGCTGGAAATAGACCATCTGAAGACAGGTCAGTTTTACCCTACTAATGACAGGGCGTTGCTACGGAAAACCAGCTCATATCGAGAGGAGCCGCAGACACTTTGGTTCACGTACCAGGCTGATAAGCCAATGGCGCGAGGCTACCATGTGGGGGATTACGGCCGAACCCCTGTAAGCCGCAATCCCGCCCAAAATCTCAGCACCACTGCAATGGGAGGCTCCTACATGTTCGGGATCTGGGGCTCGCGCTCCAGCCCTATCCGGTAGAGCCGCAGAAAGAGGTCTCTGCCGTCCGTCGATCAAAGCGGGCGGACAGCTGCTTGATACTCACCTTATACGGCGATGGGGTGCGAAACCACAAACATAAGACTTAGTTCCTGGTCGGGGAGTCGAAAACAGTAGAGCAGCCACCTCACTGTGAACTGTCGAGACTCAACCAATGACCATGAGATCTGTCCGCACACTAGGCGAACAACATCTCTGTGACATTACCAGGCTTGTCCTCTGGTTAAATGCACCTCTGCTTCGATATCTACCTCTGTACGATATCAGCCATATAGCTATCATGCTGGACGCAGAAAAGATGCAGACCAGCGGACATTGCACACCTGCCTCACTGTGTCAACATCCCAGGTGGCGGGGAATGCTAGGCGTACCATCTCTGCATAGAAGCCAAGAAAATAAAGGGAGAGAGAGATACCCCACTCACATGCAAATGCTACGTTTCTGGCAGGACGTGACGATCCTGGGGCACAGACACACTGGACTGCCTCTCTTCCGGGTAAACCAGACCATATCATATATCTCATATATCATCTCACATATCATCATCGCACCCTATAGACACGAGTAGTGAAGACTCGATAGTCTGGTAAGACAACTTCCATAAGAGAGACAACTCTGTTCATAAACAACTGCTGCCTTGCAGATAGGCTGGGGACAGCCAAAGGCTAAGGAGGGCATCCCTACAGAAACGCCTGTTGAAATCGGATGCACGGGGCCGCAAGCCTAACAAAACAGTGCAACGTAAATCGAAGCATGATGCCAGTACAACCGATTAGAAAAACGCATGGCGCTCATCCTGCGGAATCCCGCCAGGCAGCGATAGTGCCGGGCCTCACGCCTCGAAGGGGCCCACCATTGACTACTGGTGGTCACCCACCCATGTGTCGTGGAGTCAAGGCACATGGCTATGGGGCAACATTTATTGAACCTCAAAATACTACAGTGGAATGCGGAGGGAGTCATTAACAAAAAACTTTCCCTAACACATCACCTGCATGAAGGTAAGATTGACGTGGCATGTATCCAGGAAACGCACCTCAAAAATAATCATAAATTCTCAATCACAGGATACCAGACCTTCCGTCTCGATAGAGAAGGCCACAAAGGAGGGGTCCTGATACTGACCAGAAACTGCATACCGAGTAGCGCGGTATCTGTCAATCACACCGGACAAGCAGAAATTGTAGGAGTTGACATAATGGCTCAAGAGACGAAGCTCCGCATTTTCAATCTGTACGGACCACCAAAAAGAGACCTATCGCTCTCGAGTATGGAGGTCAGAGACTCCAACTGCATAGTAGTTGGAGATTTCAACAGCCACTCGGAGAGATGGGGATACTCTGACACAGACAGCAGAAGTGACGAAGTGGAAGATTTGGAGATAGACACAAATCTCTCCCTAATCAATAGGCCGGAGGATAGCCCTAGCTTCTATTCAAGAACATGGCATACCACCTCGACTCCAGATTTGGCCTTCTCCACACAGGACATACACCATAAAATAGACCGCCAGGTGCTAAACCAACTGGCAGGTAGCGACCACAGGCCGATCAGGCTAACCATTGTCATGGAAGTAGGCCCACAGGAAACAAAACCGCTCCTACGTTGGAATTACAAACGAGCCGACTGGGACAGATTTGCAATCCTGACAGATGGGCTGTATGAAACCATAAACACAAGAAACAACAAAATGAAGCCCATGGTGGAAAGCCTAAGCAAGGCAATAATGCAAGCCGCCACTGAAACCATCCCAAGAGGAGCTAGGAAAAACTATACGCCCTACTGGAATGATGAGTTGCAGAAAGCTGAAGATGCAGTAACAAATGCTAGGAACATGGCAGAGCGAGAACAATCCATGGAGGCAAACATCGCCCTCAAAGCCGCCACGGCGAAATACAAACACACTCTCAAAGAAACAGAAAGAGAAAGCTGGAAAAATAAAACGGAAAGCCTAAACCTGGACAAAGACGGGAACAAGCTATGGAAGCTAGCCTTAAACGACGAAACCCCGTCAAACAAACATACTACTATCAAGCAGGGCGAGAACTTGATCACAGGTAAGAAAGCCGCAAACGCTTTTGTCGATCACTATGCCAGAGCAAACCACATCGAGGTCCCTGCAGATAAGCATACAGACACTAGCGAAGAGCTAAAGGGGCACGACAACATGAATACGGCACCTGAAGAGCACATGATGGCCAAATTAACAATGCGCGAAATGGAAGAGGCTTTGCGAACATTAAAGAAAAGGAAATCTCCCGGAAAAGACGGGATAACAAACGAAATGCTGATGGGGCTGGGCCAAACAGCGAAGAGGAAACTGCTATCGGTCCTGAAAAAAGCTGGAAAAGGGGAATTGTACCCCAGGCATGGAAAGACGCAATACTGGTACCAGTACCAAAAACAGGAAAGGACAAAACAGATCCAAATGGATACAGGCCCATCAGCCTACTGAGCTGTGTCGGCAAGCTGATGGAACGTATGATAAACACCAGACTGATGTGGCATCTGAAAGAAAAACGAATACTAATTCCACAGCAAGCCGGCTTTAGACAGCACAGATCCACTGAGGACCAGGTCATCCTCATAGCCCAGAAATAGAAGATGCCTACCAGGCACAGAAACACACAGTAGCTGTTTGGGTGGATCTGGAAAAGGCATTTGACAAAGCCTGGAAAGACGGACTTAGAGTCAAGCTAAGAAGAAGTGATGTTTGTGGAAAAATGTTCAAGTGGATCAACCAATACCTCAAACAAAGAACGGCCAGAGTCCAAGTACAAGGGCAGATGAGCAAAAAGGTGACACTCGAGCAGGGAGTACCCCAAGGGTGAGTACTGTCACCCACACTCTTCCCAGTATATATAAACGACATCACAGAGAATATACCAAGGAGAGTCCATAGCTCAATGTTTGCAGACGATCTGGCTATGTGGACCTCTGAAAAGAATCTCACCATAGCAAGAAACCGGACGCAGATGGCCCTAACCTCGCTGGAAGAGTGGGCGAACTCATGGCTTGTTAAAATAAACGACGAGAAAACCACATGCACAATATTCTCGCTTTCATTAAAACCCCAAAATACCAAATTAAGTCTAAATGGCAAATTCCTGCAGCCAAACGACAACCCAACCTATCTGGGAGTCACATTTGATCGGCGCATGACATGGAAAAGTCAGATTGAGAGAAACCGAATGAGAGCCAGAGAAAGAATGGCAATCATGAGGAAACTTGCTGGCACAAGCTGGAGAGCAGACGAAGGCATACTAAAGAAACTGTACACTGGAAGAGTGAGACCAGTTCTCGAGTATGGCATTGCGGCATGGACAACAGCAGCAAAGGCGAACTTCGATAAAATTAGCAAACTTCAAAACCAAGCCATGAGAATTATAACAGGAGGCATGAAGTTAACGCCAATTGCAGAACTTGAAAAGTTTACAAAACTGCAACCCATGACCGATAGAAGAGACTGCAGAGCCGAGCTGCAGTCAGAGAAACTCCGAAGACTGACTGACCTTCCAATGCACCAGAGACTAAACAATTTGGGAAATGGAAAACTAAAGCGGAGAAACTTTGCAGAAATAACCAAAGCAAAGATGCACGAAGATCCCATAAACGCACTAACAACACCAAAGCCCATCACTACTGTACGAAAACCTACCTGGAGGCAGAATTTATTTCAAGAGGTGGTAGAAAATATACCAGGTATTGGAAACAAAAACTGTCAGACTGAAAAAGAAAGGAGAGATACTACCCTAAGCTTTATATCGAAAAGCTACCCAAGCATGGACTGGACCCATGCATTCACCGACGGTTCTGTAACAAACACTACACAGAACGGAGGGGCAGGAGCATTCCTGAACCTACCAAATGGCAAAAAAATAACACTGTCATTCGCTACTGGTAAGTACACAAGCAATTTCAGAGCGGAGGCAGAGGCAATGAGGGCGGCAGTGGAAGAAATGGTGACACACAAAGAAAATGAAAGCCATATAGTCCTGCTTACAGATGCTCTCGCTGTAGTCACAGCGCTAAAAAGCCAGAAAAACGCTGAGCTTAATGACTTAAGAGCAGCACTCTGCAAACTGTGCCAGCAGTCCGCACCAAAAAGGGTAGTGGTACAGTGGGTCCCATCACACTGCAACATCAAAGGCAACGAGGAGGCAGACAGACTGGCAAAAGAAGGTGCAAGACTACCACAAACAGATACTAGTATGACGTACGAAGTGTCAAAACGGCTTATCAAAGCCAGATACATGACCAAATGGGAGACCGAACATACTGGTTACACCAAAAACGATGCCTATTACCGGTTGAACAGAAGAGAGCAGGTCGTTGTCTTCAGACTTCGCACTGGCCACAATAGACTGAGGTACCACCTATTCAACAAATTAAAGATAGGTGGTACCGACGAATGCCAGTGCGGTACCGGTAAAATGACCGCTGAATATCTGCTGCAGAACTGCCCGACATACGAGGATCAGAGAGAGCAGATGTGGCCACCACCAGTGAAACTGCAAGACAAGCTCTATGGCAGTGTCGACAGCCTCAGGATGACCGCCGCTTTTTTCGAAAAAATAATGGTTACTGTCTGACTGCGTACGAAGAAGAAGAAGAAGAAGGATGGTCTGTCAGTCTTCTGAGTTTCTCTGCTTGCTGCTGGGCTCTGCAGTCTCTTCTGTTGGTCATGGATTGCATATTTGTAATCTTTTCAAGTTCTACAATTGGGTTTGATTTCATGCCTCCTGTTATAGCTTTCATGGCTTGGTATTGAAGTTTGCTAATTTTGTCAAAGTTCGCCTTTCCTGATGTTCTCCATGCCGCAATGCCATACTCGAGAACTGGTCTCACTCTTCCAGTGTACAGTTTCTTTAGTATACTTTTGTCTGCTCCCCAGCATGTGCCAGCACGTTTCCTCATGATTGCCATTCTTTTTCTGGCTCTCATTCGGTTTCTCTCGATCAAATCAATGGTTATGCCGTTACATAAAACTGGAAACCTAAATCTGTGCCAACATTGCAGAACAATGTCTCATCAGCCACCCTAGCAAGGTCACGCTTAGAAATATCTAGAACAGCAGCAACAACTGTACGATGTCTTTGTTGGTTTTAAGAAGGCTTTTAATAGGGTATGGCATTAAGTGCTATGGGCAACCATGAGGATGTATAAAATCAACGGAAATATTTTAAAGGTCCTTGGACACCTGTATGACAAGGCGTCCAGTGCAGTCCTTGTGAATGTAAGGCGATAATTCCTTATATTCCTTGAGGGAATTATGAGTGAGGCACTTGGAGGTCACGTTGGTACTGTCAATATAGGGTGCCGAACGATTACCAACTTTCGTTTTGCAGATGATATCGACGGGCTGGCGGGTTCAGAAGCAGAACACCAGAAATGGGTTCAAAAGCTCGACGAAACAGTTTTTGACTATGGTAGAGAGATAAACGCTGGGAAGCAGGATAAAAGCTAAAGGCCAGGAACTCGAAGTGGTTGGCCTCTTTTAAATAGTTCAATTGTCAATGATGAAGGATCAAAATGTGAGGTGTTTTCCAGAATAGCATAGACAACAGCAGCGCTTGCCCGGCTTAACGATATCTGGCAAGATAAATGGTTAGCACTAAGCACCAAAAACATATTAATGCGTACACTGGTCCTGTCAATATTCCTCTATGCTTGTGAGACATGGACAGTTACAGCTGACCTTCGGTGAAGGATATATGCCTTGGAGATGAGATGTTTTCGAAGACTTTTAAACGTCACATACAAAGATCGAGTTACAAATGAGGAAATACGAGATAGAATTACAACACAATAGGGCCTTTTGAAGTTGCCTCTTGGCAACTGTCAAAAGAAGGAAACTCGCTTGGAACGGTCACCTATCGAGATCAAATGGTCTTGCAAATACGATCCGCCACGGAACGGTGCAAGGCAGACGACGAAGAGGCCGTCCCAAAAAGAGATGGGAGGACAACATAAAAGAATGGACCAATCGCCGAGCAGAAGAAGCACAGGTAGCGGCCGCTGACAGAGAAAGGTGGCGTGGGATTGTGAGGATGTCTTCATGTGTGCCCCAACGACCTCATCGGTTACGGGATGACCTGATCTGACCTTACTCGTGTTTATTCTGAGAACATCTGTCTTAGAGTAGTTGAATGCTGGCGAGTTTATGTTTACTTCTCTCCTTGCTATAAGATTCCAACGGATGATCTGATTGTCGCTTGCACCAAACAGTTCAACAACGATAACATTTTCTATAATATATTTCTATGTAGTAAATATAAGGTTGAGTATAGTTTTGCCTCTAGTAGCTTCTTCTACATGCTGAATTCAAAAGGGGTCAGTTATGCAAAAAGGTTTAAACTCTGCATGTGCTTCTGCCATTTCCCATTTTGTTTCCAGAAAATTGAAATCCCCCCTTAATAATAATTTCCCTGCACTAGCTTTTTTTATGTTACTAATTAGCTCCTCATCTTCTTCTTTTCGGCTTGAAGGACTTATGTAACATACTCCAACCACTGTTTTTTCACCTCCATTATCCGTTATTCACCATACACTTTAATTTTTGTTGGCAGATGATAGATCATCTTGTATAGTTAGTTATATTTACTGAATTCGCACCGTATAGTAATACGCCACCTCGCTTAGCATTGTCCCTAAATACCCTTTCCTTACTTAACATTGTTTGTATATTCCTCTATTTCAATGTCACTATCCACAATGTACTCGTATGTCCATGGTTGTGTTAATCCTATTACATCTGGATTTTCTTCTTCTACATACAGTTCCAATTCTTCTCTTTTATTTACTAAAACATATAAATATTTTAGTTGGCTATTTTGTGGATTTTCCAATGTGTGTTATTGCTTTATCATTTTTATATTTACTTTTCCACTTCTGATTTTACAATTCCCTGACTCTAACTTTTCCTCTTGACTGCCTCCTCTATAGCACCCTGGTGTAGTCATATGTTTAGTCTCATACTTCATAGGCCTTACTAGTTTACATTTTTTTAACTCAATGATTAAACATACACTTTGCTACAACATGCTGTCCTATCTCATTTAGATGGAAACCTTTCCTGTCCAGCATTTTACATTTGTCTATTTTAACATCAATAAAATCTAAATCCGTATATATGCACATCTTCTGCAATCTGAGGTTGATACCTATTTTCTTATTGAATAGATTGTCTGACCCTTCTGCTCTATCTAAAATACCCGTCATGGTGACCTTCCTATACTTCTTTTCTTCAAGTGTCCGCAACAGACTCTTGTATCTTTGCACTATTAATTCTGTACCATCTCTCTTGAGATTGTGTGTACCTACCACTACCACAACATGATTGTTCGCTCTGTCACCTATCATCTTTATTTTCTTCTCTATATCCTCAATTTTAGCACCACCATTATCCATATTTTCAAACATTTTATGTTGTTTTGACAATTTTTGGCCGACCTTCCGAACCATTGAGTCTCCTACTATCAGCAATGAACTCTCCTTTATATCTGCATACTTCTTTGCAAAACTCTCTGCCTTATCATCTCTACTACACACATGCAGCTTTTTAAAAATGTGATCATCTTTCTTTTGATTCTCTTCTATTTTCTTCTGCATCTTGTCTAACTCACCCCATCTCTTCTCATTTGTCATAATCTCGCATTCGATTTGAGCCTGCGTCTCTTCTATTCTGCACAACCTATACATAATGTTTCGATCATCTTCCAACATTGCATTTATTCCTACACTAACACCAAAAACACTATCACACAACTTGCACACTCTGTTATTGTTAACTTAATATTTATTATTATATTAGTATTTCAATAATTTAGACATATCTATATATATACATATACATATATTCAACACCTAATTATTAATTGAATGTAACAATATTGTTGAATTTCGCTTGGCTCTTGTCTGAACAATCAACCGTCAAATGGCAATGCATACTCGAACAAGCTAAACTTTTAAAAATATTTATCAAACATATTCAGCGACGACTGGGGTGTGATGATGAAGGGTGTCGAAAGCAGTACGTGTAGATGACAATGAAGCTGCAGCGAGAGACCTGTTGCTTTCATCTTGTTCGTGTTCTTTATTGCTTTCTTTATTGCTGAACTGAGAATCATCAGAACGTGATAAATAATAACTTTAACTTCAGTCAAGCTCACTGATCCCGAATCTTGTGTTGTGATGAAGGAAATTCAATATTGTCAAACGATAAGCGTTTCTTGGCTTCGTTCGTTCTCAATCTCCCACTACCAAACACTGGAAGCGCTTAAGTAGCAGAATGTAGTTCAGAGAACAGAATGGGTTGTGCCGTAGTTTACAGCTTGACTGTGATATTTGCACCTTTCGGTCCAACACATCGGACTTCAGCAAGCATTTTTTTAGTTTCGGGTTAGCATTCCCTCTTCGGTCCCTTCTCCTTAGCCAGTCTGCCCTGCTGCAGCCTGTTATCCAGGATCACCGCGTACACAACTTCTACACACATCACATAGGCGCTTGTGAATGTTCACAACCGTTAACTTCTATGTAACAAGAAATTATATCACAGTTCGCTGTTTATAACGCAAGCTGCTAGCATGATCCATTTCAACAGTTTAGTGCAATCGTATTATTTTTCCCACTGCGGTGCAATTTGGTACACATAATTGACCTATGCCATAGATAAAGTGTGCACACTTTCATGCTTCTGTTCTCATTATTAGTTGGGAAATACGATATGGTGCATTACTTTCTGAACGTTTGTCGTATATATGTATATATATATATAATGATATATTTGTATTTGTATAAACGAGTAAGATGTTATTCATATCCTACAAAACGTTCTTACCCAATATGTGAAAGGTTAAATTACGTAGCAATAGATATTCTTCCAATAAAATTAAAAGTATTTGACGTTTTTCTTCAATCATTTTTAGCCGACAGCCAAAATTCAATGACAAATTCTAGTGACACAATTATGGTTAATGTTCTCTCATTTTAGCTGACAAGTGGCTTAAATTGATTTCTAAATACATCATAGTTCTACGTTTAACCAGGTAAATATCCAGGTCATAGAACATTAGTAACTAACGAGCAACATTATCAGACAGTAAAATGCTTCATTTGTAGCTGATGTTTGACTAACAGAAAGACGTGTCCGTCTTGAAACAATTTAACAGTCACCTGCTTTGTTTCTGTTCTTGCTTGAGAACCAGATCCCGTTACTTATTTTGTTTCTACACGTCTCGTGAAATCCGTTTTTTATTTGATAATTGGTGCATTGAAAATTACAAACAGTTACAATATAACATTTGTTGTAATATTATTTGAGAAAAGGTCAAAGGTACATACATAATGTGTTTGTCGCTCGTTGACTGGCTGCAATGTTTGCTTTGTGTTAGAACATTCTTCACGTTTGATCCATTTATGTACCATCCCAAATACGTATATCATATCAATATCATGTAATAAAAAACATGCTTTCTTGTACATAACAAAAGTTACTTACTGTGGCGTGTAAATTAAAATGTTAAGCGATGACGTAATTGTTGGAATATGTGTTTTATATAGCAGTTTAATCATCACATTATCAAGTTAAATAAAAGTTAGAAACAAGTATGGGATAAACATTCCTTAAAATATTAAATATGATCAGTTGGGCAAACTGTAGGGAAGATATTCTAAGAAAACAAACGGATAATTTCCATTGGGAACACATGTACATTTCATGCAATAGATAAAATAAACCATTATCCAAACAGCAACCTCGGATTAAGTAATAAGCACTCTGGGATGAAACATATTTTGTCCACTGGCACTGCGCACTTTGCAGTAAGTATTGCGCGAGTTGGGGAGTTCAGCCACCAAACCACACTATTTGTTGGCACCCACTAACTCATGTATTCCTTGCATCGAGGTGCATTTGTCGCAAGGAGGACTTATGACACAAGTGCGGTATGCATTTTACTTAGCTCCCATTTTTCGTTTATTGTTGTCAGTAGTTTGATTACTAAACTGAGCCTACCCTGAAATAATTCGTGAAATCCTAGTTTATCCTATATCATTCATGTAATCATATTTAAAGTAATGTCATGCAGATAATCCTAGTTTAATTTCAAATAATTCGTACAATCCTAGTTTAAATCAAATCATTCGTATAATCCTAACTAATCTCAAATCGTTTGTGTAATCCTAGATAATCTCAAATGATTCGTACAGTCATAATGAATATCATATCATTTACGTGATACTATATCGCATCATATCATTCAGGTAATGCTGGTTTATTTCATTATTTGAATGTTAACCTAGTTATTCTTATATTATTCCCGTAATCCTAAATAATCTCATATCATTCACGCAACTTTAATTAATCTCGTATCTTTTACATAATCCTAGTTAATATCGTATTATTCACGTTAACCTAGTTAATATCATATCATTCACGTAATCCTTATTTATTTCATACCAGTCACGAAATCCTAGATATTCTCATACCACTCACGCTATCCAATAGAGAAACAGTTTTGTGAAGTTACACTAAACAAGAAAATGTATTAACGAATATTCAAGTATTTGTCTGATTGTCTTGTTCGTGATTTTCTATAGAATCTCGTCATTAGAGATTTCTTATAACCATTCAATGGCTACTGTATCGCCTTCAGACAGTCAACTTGTGGGTCATATTATGACCGACGACCAGAAACTAATTATTGTAATTGTAAATTGTGTGTTTCTGTGCAGTTTGATATGCATATTTGGAGTTATAACCAATGCGATCAATGTGGTTGTGTTTTACAAACAAGGTCTAGACTCGAGTATCAATATTACATTCTTCGCATTAGCTATATCAGATCTGTGTGGTCTAATATTCCAAATATTGTTTAACGTCTATCTAAATCCCTTGTTTGAGACAGCTGATGTACCCTTTGTGGCTGGAGAGTTTCAATACCTGCAGTCAGGTCTACCACGAGTAACGTTCTCAAGAATAACAGGCCTGATCACCGTCTACGCCACAATGGAGAGATGTCTGTGTATAACTTTTCCTTTACACGTCAAGCAGATGATAACTCCAAGAAAAACTGGCATTGTTATGATTGTTATATACAGTCTGACATGTATGTCCCTTGCACCAGTGTACTTAACAACCTCCATTGGGTGGAAATATTTCCCGAACAGAAACAGAACTCTGATTGGTCTAATTGTTTCTGAAAATGGCCACAAACTGCAAGAGACAGTTTACACAATACACGCTTCTATAGGTCTTGGGTCGGTTGTGGCTGTGGCCATATTTACAACCATTTTAATAAGAAAACTTGGACAAAAAGGCACTTGGCGTCAGACGGCGAATGTAGACCAGGCGAAGTCCGAGTCTATGTCCAACCGAGACAGGAAAACAATCAGTATGGTTGTCCTCATTGCCAGCATACTCATTTTATGTTACACTCCTAGTGTTATGTTGTACTTGGTCACTTTCTGTGAACCCAATTTTAACGTTGCAGGACGGCATCAAGACATGTTTTTATCCATGTGGTCATTTGGTACCATGTTTGAGACCATTAATTCTAGTGTGAATATTTTCTTGTACCTCAAGATGAGTACAAAGTACAGAGATACGTTTCACAGTCTGTGTCATTCTCAAACAGGTAATTAACTAGACGTAAAACCATACATTTTCGGACATCTCCAGAAAATTCAGATTCAGGGTACGTACAAATAAAATAACAATTATTCATAAAACATTATAGTGATATATTTAAAATTGCATTAAATGATATGAGCTCCAAAAAGTAATTAAATTAAATAAAACAGATGCAATACTATAGATTTTCACAATGCATATGGAAATAGGTGAAATCAAATAGATTTTATAATATTGTTTTTTTTCACAAGTCGTACGTATATGGATAACATATAATAATCGTTGATCTCATTTTTGTTATGGATAACGTGTTACCGAATTTATTATTTGTGGTCTCCGATTGTGTACATTTGGACGATGAGTTTCTTCTCTTACTGCTAGTTCTTCTCACGCTCTAGGAGAATCGGGTTCTACTCTACGATTGTATTGACCCTCGCAAGCTGCGACTGACCAGTGCGCATAGTCAATATTATAATGAGAGACAAGTGCTCTATTCTATCTTTATGTCTATGTTCTTTGCGCGCCAAATACGGCGCATAAGGCAGAAACAAATGATTTCCACTTGGAACGATGTGACGCACCTGCATTTAGATCTTGTATTGTGCCATAGTTGTGCCCTCTCGTCGGATGATTGTTCTTCTTAGTGTATCCTTGTGTCTCCTTATTCTCTCCTAATGTCCATTCTAGTGCTCTCAGTGGAAGACGGTTGTTGTTTATTATAAGTACATGGTTGGTTGTCTCTGTTCTTATCTAATCATTAGTTATGAACTGGTCCAGCGTATATAAAATAATTTGGGTATACATTTATATTTAAAGACATTTAGTTTGTTTTCCAGCGCTTTTGTTGTCTTTCAGTTTTTACATATATATGTCAAGACTGATACTACGATTAGGTTGAATAGTCTGAGCTTGGTATGTTTGCACAGAGTCGTTGATTTCCAGATGTTGGTGAGCTGATTAAAGGCGCCTTAGGCCAAACAGACAACTGTTCTATTACACTACAAATTTAAATAAAATATTATGTTATCTGACGAAATGTTTTGACAAATGTTATTTTAGGCTCAGTCGATTCATTTCACATTTTGAACTGTGCTTTCTTAAATAGTAGATTACAAAAAAAAAAGTTTCCAGCTTTCCACCGTGACTGATTATTAGTGATACAATCAGTAAGGGAGACTAACGTCTGGTTAGGCAAGATATACTGATCAGACATGTTAGTAAGGGTGAGGCAAAATATACTAGCCAAGACCCGTCATCTCGGCTTTCCAGCAACCCTTCCTGGAAACAGGCTGTTTTGCTGGCAGCTTGGCTAACGAATTGAGGGATTGAAGAGATCCCCGAGTAGTGAGCAGCACGCAGATAAAGACAAGAATAGCGCAACCATCTGGAGAACCCATGTCCACCTTCACCAGCGCGCTCGGGATGTTAGGAAAGCTACAACAGACCGCCCCTAAACGTCGTTTTTAGGGAGCACAAAAGGGTAAATCTAGCCAATGTAGGCATTCCTTCAACAACAACAACATAGGATACTTTCAGTACTGCTGCTACACCCGCTGTATCCCTCCGATGCTCAGATCCACAATCATATATCCGTATCTTCTTCCCAAAGCCTTGGTCAGTGACTGACGAAGAGTGATTATCGCCTGATGGTGTTTCTAAGAGCACCACCACACTTCCTTCACTTTACTAGTTATGTGGCCTTCCATCGATCGATAACACATCTCTGGTTCAATATTTCCGTATCGGCCTCTATCATGTTCTTCGCCTACACTCTCGTTTGGCTTCCCTTTGGGGTCCATACTATGGTGGTCCTCGTGATGGTGTCAGACCATCTCCTTAGGACATAGCCAATTCAAATCTAGCGTCAAATTGCATATGATATTGTGTAAATCGCCTATGAAGAATATATCAATCTAAGCGGCAGAAGTAATGAAGGTCAAACGTCAATAAAGACATGTTTATGTAAGAAAGAGCACATGGACGGCACTCGGACAACATGTGTTTATCTTCATTTCGTGATTGCCCATTCAAGTAGCTCTCATATGGTGTTGGTCCAGACAATTACATTAATCTTTCTTAGACATATTGTGTGGAAAGATAACACCTTTGAGATATATTTCATGTTATTGTCTAACACGCCTCGCCGTACAGAATCACAGAACGAACATAAATCTGGTACAAGTATGTTCTTAGTGTTGTGTGTTGGTTGGGCTGCGACGACTTGCATACGTTGTGTAAGCTACCAAAGATTAGTCTAGCTGTATTCACTGTGCTGTTGATGTCTTTGCCTGTTCTGTCAGCTGATATAACTCTGCTTCTGTGATATGTAAAGGTGTTCGACTTTGCTAGATCAATATTTCATATGTTCACTGGTTTGTTGTTTTTAGTGTCTTAACTTCTGTCTTAACTTCTGTCTTAACTTCTGTCTTATGATAGCAATGCTCGGTCTCACTTGTTGGCTATATGAACTTATCTTTGCATTTTCCTTTCACTAGGTTGGTGTGAGTATTCTAGATCTTTATTTGTATATATTAATGAACATTCTGCTCCTTGCGGGGTGTCCCTACGTTTTAGAACATACTGATAGCTGAAGAATGTTAATCTTAGTCAATCCCTTTGGGACAATTATTGTTTAGTTCGGCATTAGACTTTTAGTAAATATAAAGACATTGCTTGATAATTTACTCGCTTTAGCATAACCAACAGCTATTTGTCATTCAATTAATCAAGAACAGTCGCTTCACTCGTTTCACATGCCGTTGACATCATCCCGCCAGCATACACGGTCATAGGCTGCTCTTTCTGTCCCTCCTCAGGTGTAATAAAGTCATCTTAGTTCCTTCTCACGATCACTTATCCGTGCATTTTTTAATCTAATTCTCTCGCTCTTACTTTCTATTTCTCTCTTTTCTTTCTCTCTTTCCATCTCTCTCTCTCTCTCTCTCTCTCTCTCTCTCTCTCTCTCTCTCTCTCTCTCTCGTTTTCTCTATCTATTCCCTTGAGGATTCCATACAAGATCATGTATGGCTATGACAGACGGTGCCTTCCGTGGCGTATGTCCTTTCCAACCTCATTTCCATTGTTGAATGTGGTGTTCCAGTAGCTGGTGTTGTCTCCTTTCCCACAAGTCTTTCTTCCTCACCATTTCCTGCCACTTTATGTCAATTATCTTTCCTAGCCATGTGTTGACCAATGACTGGAGTCTTTGTTGTATGGCCTAAGTCGTTCTCCGCGTTTCCGCTCCATTCAGCTACATTGACTTGACACTGTCGTTAAATATTCCAACGTGTGTGAATTGATTCTTCTTGATCTACATATGTTGTTTAGTGTCAGGATTGTCCCTCTTGCCTTCCTAATTCTGGTCAATATATCTGCACATGTACATCCTGACGTGTCTATTGTGCTGCCCAAACAGGCAATGGTATCCATTTCTTCCAACTGCTCTCCTTCCAGCATGAATTGTTCTTTGCTAATAGAGTTGGGTTAAAAGGGCTTGGTTTTTATAATGATGATGCTCAGTCCCAGTATGGCTGATTGGTCTATCACCCAATACAGTTTCTGTTGCATTGTTTCTCTATTCCTCAAGGCGGTAGGCTTTACGCTATGATTTTATGCTGCGCCTGTCGGCCCACTGCATTCCACTTTTGAGTTCATTTTATGTAAAGGTCTTCTTCCATCTATATGTTTTTATTGTTCCCTGGGGTAGCGGCTGGTGATGTTATTGGGGAGCCAACCCAGAACCGTCGGGTTGTTAGCCGTGTCACTTAACCACTAGCCCACGACGTCCCCATGTTTGACTCTTTGACAAAAGTACAGATTATATGTTTAATCCAGGCTTTTCAGTTCGGACAATAGTATTCACCGAATACCAATTGGAACAGTTCCCGCCGGAGCAAGGCGAGTTTAGGATGCATGAACATGTTAAAGCCTAAAGCTACCTGAATGCATGTCAAGGTCACTCACCGTCTCAGCAAAGGAGAACAGAGTTGAGTTAAGGAATGTGGACAGGTAGAAACTGACCACTGGCCTTCCGATTTTGGTAGGGGGAGATTGATGGACAGACGAAATTGGCAGCGGGGCTTGCTGCGAGAGAATGAGTGACAGGTGTGCAAAGTGTTTCGTTCCAATTGGGATTGAAGATGACCATACCTGAGATCGATTGGTCAAGCTCTGGCCCTGCTTGAGGATATATAACTCGAGACAAAGTTTAGCTCATGGGGGGCTGGAGAGAGAGAGAGGCTGTATGGAGGAGAGGGGAGAGAGCGTGAGGCTGGAGAGAGAGAGAGACTGAATGTAGATAGTGTGATTAACTCACCGACTTTAGATAGAGGAGCGATTGATAGACGGTTGGACGAATGTTTAGTGATAGAACAGGATCGCTCAAATAGGTGTGTGAGTTTTGCATTAATAGATAATGTGAAAGTGTGTTTGTAAGCAAGGACACATTGTGAACGAGTTATGTCGAGATCGCCCGCCTGAGGGGATTTCAGTGAGGAAGAGTATTTGATAAGGTGTGTTGAAGACGCAGTTAAGGCGATGTGTGTGTGATGCAATTGCAAGGCAATAGAACTGGGTTTTTAGATAGTTGGGAATTCCATCAATAGCTAACGCTTACAATTCCCGTTTTAGTAGAATGTTTAGTTAAGATATGTATTATATTGTGTTTGTAATTTCTCTACTCATTGTATGATATGAGTATGATATAATAAATATGCCACCTGCTGTTTGATATGTCATTTACTGAGTATGGTCATGATGATGGGGATGAGTGTGAGAATGTTCTAAGTTAGATCACGGCCAAGGTAAACAGTGGGATCTGCTACACGTTATTATTATTTTGGTGCCTGTTGACCACGGATAGTCGTGGTAGATTTATAAATATAGTGCGTGTGTAGCTATAGATCTTGATTTGCATGTTTAACACAAGTGTCGCAGTTATATATAACTTGTGTGTGTAGTTAGGAATAGAGGAGTAGCTAGTGGTTAGAGTGTTAGAACCATAGACAGCTTTTCCAATCATCTGACTGGTAAGTGTGACATTTTTCTTCCACCCATTGTTGTATTATTGACAAGACTTTGTGCGTACTTGACAGTCTTATAATTTTTTTGGGTGGGCCAGACGGGTTTATTCAATATGTCGAGGTTGGACAATGTTAAACAATGTTATCATTGTCTAGCTTTTGGACATTTGTCTA
Organism: Ariolimax columbianus; assembly: GCA_036924085.1. Lineage (NCBI taxonomy): Eukaryota > Metazoa > Mollusca > Gastropoda > Stylommatophora > Arionidae > Ariolimax > Ariolimax columbianus. Next base: position 15,342,826 of record JAVGWX010000014.1, read on the forward strand.
TCGGATGCCCTAATATTCTTCGGAATATTAACAGTTCCTGGAGAAGAGGAGAACTGTTTGTCAAAAACAAGCCTTTCATGGCACGAGCTACAGTCAGCGATAAGTGGGAGGACAAAAGTCAACTACAAAACCAGCTAAGAGAACTAACAGGCAGAGTTATTCGGCTGGAAAAACAGGAAAACGACATCCAATGGAAGCTGGGACAGCTGTTGCAACAGTTTGAAAACGGAGCTTTCAAACCAGCTAGGAAGGAGAGAAGAAATCAAGAAATCACAGAAGTAAACACGGCCCAGTATTTTAGAAGGGGACAGAGTGGTAGGAAAGTGAGTAGGAAGCCCATCCAACTTCCACATTCCGATCCGTGGAGGGACAGAGGTGGAAATCTCAGGACGGACGTGTGTATACGGCTGGACAGAGGTGGCGAAAATGGGAGTTTGACCCAGGTGGAGAGGCCAAGTCAAATGAGAGGAGGAGGAATGGTTGGGCAGAAGTTTGAATCGGGCAGATTCTTAGCCCACAAGAGGCTTTTTGCACGGTTACAGATGGAGAGGCAGGACAGGAGCTATCAAAGAGACTTTAAGCACGAGGCGGATGGACAGAAAGAAAGAGATACAGGTTTTGTGTATCCAGAAAAGTTAGGAACGGAGGGCAGGTTACGCAATGCAACCGAGACAAATGTTCGCTCAGAGGTCCAGATAAAATGTTACCGCATCGGACAGTGTCGGCCGAGAATTCAGGAAGAGGGTATTACGTCGATTAACATGGTCGGGCGTGCTGAAAGGGGCCAAGTTTACCAGGAACTTGTGGTCAAGCCTGGTAGAACATTAGTTAAAGTCGACGAAGAATCGAACAAGGAAATAGTCGGAGATTCGTCAGATAAAGAGGAAAGGAGAGGAGGAGGAATGGTGGCAGGACCAGCTATGGTTTCGTGCCCACCCAAGCCAGGTTCTAGCCATGCGGGAGAAGTGGTTGAACAGACCGAAAGAAGGGACAACCCTTCGGCCACCGAGGAAGGAAGTGGAAATGACGCACAGTTGGAATGCGAAACGGACGCACCAACAGCAGCCAACAAAGGAGGAACAGAGTTTCTAACGAAAACGAAGAAAAGGGAAAGACAGGTTAACCACAGCCAGGACAGCGAACCAGTCATCGAAGCAAAGATGAAAAGATCTCAGTTCGACATAAGCCAACAGTCAAACGAACAGTGTGAAAGGTCTTTCCCACAAATAGTGAATACAGATGGACGGAAGGCTGACGTAGCGGACGATGTAAGTGTACGTAACACTACCGGAGAACCGGTGGATACGAACCAAAAAACCGTGAAACAAACAGACCAGGCGATGGGCGTTTTACAGGAGGAAATCGCGCAGCAATCAGAGACAGCTGATGGGGCAACGCATAGTCTGGTTAAAATAAGCAGTAGTGATAAGGAACGGTTGATACAATGTTTACTGACGCTAGCCAAAAACATGGAAATCAGAAATGGAATTAGGTAAAGTCGCGTGGAGTACTTACACACATGGGCTATCATGTGAAACTCCAGTTAATGTATGCATTTGCATAAAATTTATTTCATCTACCGTTATCCTTGGGAAACAGAGATTTTGATAATTAGGGGGTAGGGTATAGAGATGGAGGAAAGACCAGATGTAAAAAATTCCTTTGAATTCGTTGTCTGAAGTACACGCCAGACAATGAGCGCGACGGTCAGTCTTCGCTTCAGACTATATCGAGATCAAAGGGACATTTCCGACCAGAGAAACGGACAGAACGGACAAGAGACGCAGGATAGCTGGATTCGCCAGGTAATGATTACGCGACTCAGGGTAACACGTGGACGCGATGTTTCGGTCAAAATCTGACCAGGTAGCTTTGATTCGGGGAATTTGGGGAAATAGCGGTGAATTAGTTAGATCACAACACTCGGTTTTGATTCCTCGGGACAAAGACTGCACCCGGACTAGTAGGGTTACAGCATGACGTAATTCGACAGGTGGACGATTCGGTTTTTGACTTTTGACTCAGACATAGTTTAGTATCTGATTAAGTTACAACTTAGTCATAGTTTAGTGACATAGTCTTGTAGAACTTAGTCATAGTTAGTATCTTATAAAGGGGGCATTAACAGGTGCTCATCTGTGGGGCACGAGCAGGAGTGAAGGTTGATGGCACTTGGTCATGTTTATGTGTGTAAATATTTTGATATTTTGATTTTGACAAGCGTATTACTTGCACTTTAATTGATTGTTGTTGGTTTGTTTAAACATGATTATGTGTCCTGACATAAGTATCAAGGTGTGATACGGACTGAAATACTGATATCATGAGTATGCGTGCAAATATTTTGACATTTGTATTTGGTGTTTGGGTTTTGACTAATGGTATTCCTTGCATTTTTAGTGGGTTGTATGGTCGATATAGTATGCATTAAATTTTTCTTTATTTTGTTGTTGTTTTGTTGTTTAAACATGATTACATATCCTGACAGTATCAACGTGTGATACTTGCTGACTGAAATATTGATATCATGAGTAGGCGTGCAAATATTTTGACATTTGTATTTAGTGTTTGGGTTTCGACATTGTATGCAATGCAATTGTCTTGTGTTTTGTTGTTGTTTTTTTGTTGTTGTTGTTGAATCATCATGTTTACAGGTATTTGATACAGGTTATATAGGTGATCTACAGAGCAGTATATCTCATCCAGACTGTAGGCCTCCGCAAGCTCAAGTCACCACGAGTTCCAGAATCACATGTATGTGGAGTCTTTGCAGAGAAGACTACATTGATTAGAAGTTTTAATATTGACTATGACATATGTTGTTAAATATCGTTTTTGTGGGAAACATAAAGAATGTTGCTGTTTTCTTTGAGAGGGGATAGCTGTCAAGAGAGACAATGATAACTAGCCTGAGGATAACCCACGTACACTCGTGGCCTCACAGGAGTTAGTATGAAGTGAATCGTCGGCCAGGCGTGTAATGAGACCGCCTGAGAAAATTGACCTGAACTGGTCGTGTGTAACAATGAAGGTTCGTGTCCTTAGAGAAAGGCACGGGAACAGGCCGAGGTATGTTGACCTCAAATGAGTAAGGAGAATTCCTTAAGGTGTTTCTGTTTTGATGAGTTAAAGGTCCCGCAGGGACAGACTTGGGTGTATTTGACTGCAAAACGATGTAAAAGTGGTGGCTTGTGTTGTAAAAACGACCAGCCACAGTGTTTTTCTTCTGCTTGTATTGATTGTGTATGTATTACAAAAAAGTTTATATGTATCAAATGACATGTCTTTTTTATGCATGTACGATGTGAGTGAAGTAGTAAACAGGAGTAGGTTTACATTTTGGATATTAGAGACAAAAATGGTGGTCATTTGCCAGATAATAAAAAATGACCATCCATGTTTCGGTCTGTAGTTTAGGGAGGTAATGTAACAGTTCCCACCAGAGCAAGGGGAGTTTAGGATGCATGAACATGTTAAAGCCTAAAGCTACCTGAATGCATGTCAAGGTCACTCACCGTCTCAGCAAAGGAGAACAGAGTTGAGTTAAGGAATGTGGACAGGTAGAAACTGACCACTGGCCTTCCGATTTTGGTAGGGGGAGATTGATTGACAGACGAAATTGGCAGCGGGGCTTGCTGCGAGAGAATGAGTGACAGGTGTGCAAAGTGTTTTGTTGCAATTGGGATTGAAGATGACCATACCTGAGATCGATTGGTCAAGCTCTGGCCCTGCTTGAGGATATATAACTCGAAACAAAGTTTAGCTCACGGGGGGCTGGAGAGAGAGAGGCTGTATGGAGGAGAGGGGAGAGAGAGTGAGGCTGGAGAGAGAGAGAGACTGAATGTAGATAGTGTGTTTAACTCACCGACTTTAGATAGAGGAGCGATTGATAGACGGTTGGACGAATGTTTAGTGATAGAACAGGATCGCTCAAATAGGTGTGTGCGTTTTGCATTAATAGATAATGTGAAAGTGTGTTTGTAAGCAAGGACACATTGTGAACGAGTTATGTCGAGATCGCCCGCCTGAGGGGATTTCAGTGAGGAAGAGTATTTGATAAGGTGTGTTGAAGACGCAGTTAAGGCGATGTGTGTGTGATGCAATTGCAAGGCAATAGAACTGGGTTTTTAGATAGTTGGGAATTCCATCAATAGCTAACGCTTACAATTCCCGTTTTAGTAGAATGTTTAGTTAAGATATGTATTATATTGTGTTTGTAATTTCTCTACTCATTGTATGATATGAGTATGATATAATAAATATGCCACCTGCTGTTTGATATGTCATTTACTGAGTATGGTCATGATGATGTGGATGAGTGTGAGAATGTTTTAAGTTAGATCACGGCCAAGGCAAACAGTGGGATCTGCTACACAATCCTTTACCCTCGATTGATGTCTTCATTTTCCAATATTTAGCCAACAAGAACAGGAAAGGTGAGAGCAGGAATCCATGTCTCACCCCTGTTTGCACCCAGAGACTGTCAGCCAGTGATCCTCTACTAATTGTATCTTCGTATATATTTTATGAGATAACGTGTGCCTCAGCGAAATAAAATGATAAACAAGCAATACATGTTTTATGTACTCAATTTAAGTTCCAGACCAAGATGCTGAGCAGCGCATGAGCTGCAGTGGTCAGCGACCCATATCTGACTGCTAGCGTCAGGGCCAGCGAACCAGAGCTGCCAAGACCCTTCTACACCTCCACCCGGTGATCCTGGATAACAGGCTGCAGAAGGGCAGACTGGCTAAGGAGAAGGGATCAAAGAGGGAATGCTAACACGGTACTCAAAAAATGTTTGCTGAAGTCGGGTGTGTTGGACCGAAATGTGCAAATATCGCAGTCAAACTGTAAACTAAGACAGCGCATTCCGTTCTCTGGACTACATTCTGCTACTTAAGCCCTTTCAGGGTTTGGTAGTGGGAGATTGAGAACGATAGAATCCCAGCTAAGCCAAGCCAATTTAAGTTCTGGAAAAACACAAGACTACTATTATTGACCCCAGATCATGATGCAAATACATTTTACAAAAACATATTATGTGTCTGTGTAAGTCAGAGCATACTGTGAAGCCTTCTTCATTAAAATGATATTTGATGTAATTGAATTGTTCTATTGTACCCTGCCCGTCAAAACATGTGAAATTTGTCAATTGGGAATTATCACTGTAACAACTGAAACAGCCGCTTTTATGTTGTTGTTTACTAATTTAATATGAAAATTATTCCCTCTTTCACATCTGTTTCCAATACGAGAAATCTTCATATGTTCTGTAGATGTTGAGTGGAGCAGTATAACGTGACAGTCATTGTCTTGAGGAAGTGTTTTGTTTTATCATTTGTGTATTTTATGATGGGTTTATTTGAGCTGTGATTTGGTCGCGTCTCTCATAACCGGCCTGCTTCCATTGTTGCAAGATATGTGTATATAGCTTGTGCCAAATTGAACTGACAGAACTAGTGCCAAACTGAACTGACAGAATTAGTGCCAAACCGAACTGACAGAACTAGTGCCAAACTGAACTGACAGAAATAGTGCCAAACTGAACTGACAGAACTAGTGTCAAACCGAACTGACAGAACTAGTGCCAAACTGAACTGACATAATTAGTGCCAAACTGAACTGATAGAACTAGTGCCAAACTGAAGTGACAGAAATAGTGCCAAACTGAACTGACAGAACTAGTGCCAAACCGAACGGACAGAACTAGTGCCAAACTGATTTGACAGCACTAGTGCCAAACTGAACTGATAGAACTAGTGCCAAACTGAACTGATAGAACTAGTGCCAAACCGAACTGATAGAGCTAGTGTCAAACTGAACTGACAGAAATAGTGATAAACTGAACTGACAGAACTAGTGCCAAACTGAACTGACCGAACTAGTGTCAGTAGAATACGCCAGTGCTACTTGAAACAATAGCCTGAAATCAGCGAAACGAGAACAATGTTGCTGGACTACATGTTGTGGTTCACGAGTAGGCTGTCCTTGTCGTGAATGCACATTGAAATGGATGCTGGTGAACTCATCAGACCGCTTTGTCTTGATGATGTAACTTGAGCTGCATTTAGATTATAGTCACAAAGAAACTGCGCTGGTTATAAACCTCTCTCTCTCTCACTCTCTCTCTCTCCCTCTCTCTCTCCCTCTCTCTCTCTCTCTCTGTATGTCTTCCTCTCTATCTCTCTCCCTCTCTCTCTCCCTCTCTCTCTCCCTCTCTCTCTCCCTCTCTCTCTCTATCTCTCTCTCCCTCTCTCTATGTCTTCATCTCTGGTCCCGAGCTACCTACGACCAGTGGCTAGGCAAAAGGCAAGACGACTGGAGGTAACGACTAAACATTGCTAGACTACCTTACGACTAAACATTGCTAGACTACCTTACGACTAAACATTGCTAGACTACATCACGACTAAATATTGCTAGACTACCTTACGACTAAACATTGCTAGACTACCTTACGACTAAACATTGCTAGACTACCTCACGACTAAACATTGCTAGAATACCTTACGACTAAACATTGCTAGACTACTTTACGACTAAACATTGCTAGACTAACTCATGACTAAACATTATTAGACTACCTCACGACTAAACATTGCTGGAATACCTACACACTAAACATTGAAAGACTACTTCACGACTAAACATTGATATACTACCTCACGAATAAACATTGGTATACTAACTCACGACTAAACATTCCTAGATTACCACACGCAAACTTAAACACCCCACGGATACAACAACATCGCTATAACATCACGACAATATCACCAAAACGCCACCACTCCATAACCAAAACATTACCACATAATCATTACAACACCAATGCAACATCAATACAATACCACTACAGCACCACCACACCACTACCACAACTTCACCGCAAGACCACAACAATACCACAACCACATCACCGCACCGTTACCACAGCACCACCACAACATTGCCTCAACAACAACACCACAACACCATCGTAACATCACTACCATAACATCACCACATCATCAACCAACACCAATACAAAATCACTATAACACCTCTATAACACCATCACAACACTACAACAACTTCACTATATCACCAGCAAAACATGACCACACCATAACAAAACCACATCAATACCACAACATCACCACACCATTACCACAACATGACCACAACACCACTACAACACCAATACAACACCACCACAATACCACTACAACACCATCGCTCCATTACAACATTGCCACAACACCACCACAACAACACCAAAATAACATCACCACAAGAACACCACCACATCATCACCACACTATCACCACAACACCACTGCAATTCGACCACAACATCCCCGCAATATCACCACAACACAACTAAAACACTACTAAAACACAACCATACCATCCCCTCCAACAATTCCGCAACACCACTATAGCATCACTATACCACCACCACACCACCGCCGCTACACCATCACAACACCTCTAGAACATCATGACACCACCGCAGCAACACCAACACAACACCGCCACAACATCACTACAACACCACCACAAAACCACAACAACACCACCACAACATCACCACAACACCACAGCAACACCACCACAACATCACCACAACACAGCAGCACCACCACAACATCACCACAACACATATACACCACCACCACCACACCGCCGCCACAAGACCTCAACAACATCACTGCAACACCACTAAAACACCACCACAGCATCACCACAACACCACTACAATACCACTACAACACCATTACAACACACACACACACACACACACACACTATCACACATACACTTTCTCATGCACATACTCTCACACGCACACTCTCATACATGTACACGTGTATACATATATACATGCATACATACATACATATACACACATACATACATAAATACATACATACATACATATACACACATACATACATACATATACACGAGTTTTCAAATGCAAATCTTGTGTCAACTACGCAGCAGTGAATGAGCTAGCAAGATCCAGCTACTAATAGCTAGTTGCTTGCATACGGGCCAGTGACCCACAACTGACCAATACCTTATTCTCCTCCCACGCCCTGGAAACAGACTGTAAACATGCAGACTGGCTTAGAATTAAGGGATGGAAGATGGGATGCAATCGTAATCCCAACAATGTTCGAAAAGCAGGTGTGTCAGACACAACGTACAAATATCGCAGCCTCGCTGTAAACAAGCGCCGTTTTCAGAAATAATGTCAAAGAAACATATGGAAATATTAAAGTATTGCTAGCCAGTAGAAAGCATTGTAATATAAGTTAGCAGTTATCGTTGCTAAGAGATGCAATAGTCTCCTGGAGCTGTTCTCACGGTGCAGACGTACATCATGCAGTTCAAGTATGGCCGCCATACTAGTGTCACGCACGCAAGAATGGCAGCATCCATACACGTTATTGTTTTATTTTTGTATGGAGAGAGGGGTTGAACGATATATATTTTAATCTATGTGTGAAGGCTTTTGGCAATGATGCGTGAATCTCAATCTCGACTGTATGGATGAGGTAAGAAGTTCCGATACGACTGTATTCAGTGACCTACTTTTCTCTACTAGGTCACTCCTGAAGAGTAGTTGCCCCAGTCAATTGCATCCGTTGAACGTGCCGTGATGAGAAACCATCAAGTAATTGAGAATGACACAGTTGCAGTTCTGGAAATCCGTCAAGCGTTCAGCATACCATCGAATGGTTACAAAGTCGGCAAATGTAACTTTTTTGTAAAGGAATCCACCCAATTTGTAAGCACTGAGGAAATTGTTTCGAACGCACTACAGACTAAATCAAACAATGGATGCCGTCGGGTTGGACATTTTCTTGAGAAATATTGAAGGAAACACATGTGCACGATTTTCATTTGAAACAACCTCATATCGTGAATATTTATATATATATATATATATATATATATATATATATATATATATATATATATATATATATATATACACACATACATACATACACACATACAGAGATGTCAGCAATATACCGAAAAGTATTCTACCAAACAAATAAGTAATCTGTGACGCGTCCTTGCAATCAATATTTAGCTGGAAGGCAAAGTCAAGTAACAGAATACATAAACACGACGATAGTTGACGCTCAAAGATTTTACTGGTAAATGTATGTCTGATATTATTACATGATAGTTCTAGGGTCAAATACGTTTAATTAAAGTCAAATATCACTAATAACTGAATAATTAAAATGGCTGTGCAGAAAGAAAGGTTATTGACATATATCTGAGAAAATGTACTAACTAGTGGAAAATTGCCTGCAGTTAGACAATCATTTGTTGTTTGGCTTCTTATGCGTATATTTGTTATCCATACTAATTTATGTTATTGATTTTTCCTTTCCCCACCCACCCCCCACCTCTTTTCATTGCCACACCTCCATCGACCCCATCCTGCAACTGCTCGTTGTGAAATACCAACAATTACATCATCACATTTCTTTCAATATTTGTAAAGGAGACATCAAAACATCGTGCATGTCATCATTAGAGTTACTGCAATGTTTTAACAGTGTTACATTGTTGATGTCACCATCTCATATATTCTAAATCACGCTTTATCAAAAACATAACATTTCACTAATACAATGAGGGTTCCAGATGTGTAAAGCTAATATGCATTTATTTTATAAATGCTTTACATGAAGGTGCAACTGTTGCACTGTTGAGAGACAAGTATGTAACAATTATTAGGGAATACGATACATGAAATAAATAACATATTCAATAGCACAAACTGTAGAGAAGTTTATAGGGGAACAAGGGAATTATAAACATAATTCATAAAATTATAACAATTGTTTAGAAAAAAAACTTTGATGACGTCTATTACTAAGCACGTATCATTTAAACACTAGAAAAACATACACTAAACAAAAACAGCAACATATAAATATGTTAAATAATAAGTATTATGAGTTCAAACATCCGTCTTCCCTGAGTGACGTATTAGCTTTTCTGCTAGAAGAGCGCGCTGTAAAGAACTCGTCCACTAAAACAAAATATTTCTTGCAGCACAGTTAATCCTCTAACACATGTTTTGCTTGCAGTGATTTGCATTATTTGTCAGGAGTACGTGTGCGCGAATCGTGTGCGCATATTACTTATTTAAACAAAAATGCTGTTTGATGTATATGTTTCCTGTTCAGTTCGGCTCTGGTGTCCAAAATGAAGATCTCCAACGTCCTAGCTCTCTTGCCTTGGTGGTGCAATCTGTCAGACTTTTCCTTTGCATCAATTGATGTTAACCAGTCAGTTATAGTGTTGGTTACCTCCAGCATGTTCACCGTCAACCTTGCTTCTTAGAATAGTTTTAGCCAGGTCTTAAGATGAGATCCACAAATATATATATATTATCTAGCTCTAGTTTCGTTTTTATTGTGCCATTCTTCTTCTTCTTCTTCTTCTTCTTCTTCTTCTTCTTCTTCTTCTTCTTCGTACGCAGTCAGACAGTAACCATTATTTTTTCGAAAAAAGCGGCGGTCATCCTGATGCTGTCGACACTGCCATAGAGCTTGTCTTGTGGTTCTACTGGCCACATCTGCTCTCTCTGATCCTCGTATGTCGGGCAGTTCTGCAGCAGATGTTCAGCGGTCATTTTCCCGGTACCACACAGGCATTCGTCGGTACCACCTATCTTCAATTTGTTGAATAGGTGGTACCTCAGTCTATTGTGGCCAGTGCGAAGTCTGAAGACAACGACCTGCTCTCTTCTGTTCAACTGGTAATAGGCATCGTTTTTGGTGTAACCAGTATGTTCGGTTTCCCATTTGGTCATGTATCTGGCTTTGATAAGCCGTTTTGACTCTTCGTACGTCATACTAGTATCTGTTTGTGGTAGTTTTGCACCTTCTTTTGCCAGTCTGTCTGCTTCCTCGTTGCCTTGGATGTTGCAGTGTGATGGGACCCACTGTACCCCTACCCTTTTTGGTGCGGACTGCTGGCATAGTTGACAGAGTACTGCTCTTAAGTCATTAAGCTCAGTGTGTTTCTGGCTTTTTAGCGCTGTGACTACGGCGAGAGCATCTGTTAGCAGGACTGTATGGCTTTCATTTTCTTTATGTGTCAATTGTGCCATTCAATACGCCAATACTCCCTTATTTGGTCTCTTTTACTTTAGCTAATATTCTGAATATTTGCATGTGTAACATCACGTATCAAAAATGGTACATGTCTTTCTCTCATTAGATTTAAGCAGTTTGAAATACACTTTTGTATATACATTTATAGTAGATATTGTGACTGATTCGTGCATATGGTTTAGAAATCTGGTTCAAGTCAATTGCTCTGAACATTCCCAGGTTTTGCGTGCTTGCTCATTTGCTAGTTTTATATATAGCGATCTGTACAAAATGGAATCTCCCAATTACTTACTGTTGTTTTTATTAACATAATTTAAGCGCATAACAGAGCCCGGCGGAATCTTCCAGAAGGACCGCACATCTTTATCCTACTAGAAATTAAATGTAGACAGCAGTATTTGGCCTCAGCACGTGGGGCCATGCCCGAATGACAGGCATGAAGGACATCATTGTTGGTGAGACAACTGGATCTTAGTGAAAAGCGATTACCCGAAGTGGGTCAGACCACAGAAGTGGCGGGTGGCTGAACGTTTTTCTGAAGTGGGTCAGACCCCAGAAGGGGTGGGTGGCTGAACGTTTTCCTGAAGTGGGTCAGACCACAGAAGGGGTGGGTGGCTGAACGTTCTCCTAAAGTAGGTCAGACCACAGAAGGGGTTGGTGGCTGAACGTTCTCCCTCCTGATGTGGGTCAAACCACAGAAGGGGCGGGTGGCTGAACGTTCTCCTGAATTGGGTCAGACCACAGAAGGGGTGGGTGGCTGAACGTTTTCCTGAAGTGGGTCAGACCACAGAAGGGGTGGGTGGCTGAACGTTCTACTAAAGTGGGTCAGACCACAGAAGAGGTGGGTGGCTGAACGTTCTCCCTCCTGAAGTGGGTCAGACCACAGAAGGGGTGGGTGGGTGAACGTTCTCCTGAAGTGGGTCAGACCACAGAAGGGACGGGTGGCTGAACGTTCTCTAGAAGTGGGTCAGACCACAGATGGGACGGGTAGCTGAACGTTCTACTGAAGTGGGTCAGACCACAGAAGGGACGGGTGGCTGAACGTTTTCTTGAAGTGGTTCAGACCACAGAAGGGACGGGTAGCTGAACGTTCTCCTACCTTAAGTTAACGTATTTATACTGATCTAGAAGACTCTGCACAGTATGTATGCAACCAGTTCCATTTACATCATCATGCTCTAGAAGCTATACGCATCCAATCTATTCTTAAATGCATTAACCGTCCAAGCCACTACCACCTCCCTTGGCAATGCATTGCTATCATTCACAACTCTCTGGCTAAAAAAAATACTTCCTACTATCTAATCTGGATCTCTCCTTAGTCAACTTGTACCTGTGTCCTCTTGTTCTTTTTGGTGGTTGTATTTAAAAAAAACAACTTGTTATAGTCCAATTTATCCATTCCTCTGATCATCTCATACACCTGTATTAAGTCACCACGAATTCTTCTCTTTTCTAGACACTTTAAGCCGGTTTTTAAAAATGTTTTCTCATAACTGTAATTCTGGAATCCTACTATCAGCTTAGTCGCTCTTTTTTCCAGGTCTAACTAATGCTTTATACAGTTTGACTATCACTTCCTTGCTCCTATGTTTAATTTTTCTTTATATCATCCCTAACATTGCATTTGCCTTTTTTACCACTACCTGAACTCGCTCCCTCACCTTACATGTATGATCTATTATAACCCTTAAGTCCCTTTCTTTATCTATCTTTCTAATATTGTTCTTTCCCATTCTGTAATTATGTTCTATATTGGATCTACCCATGTGCAAGACTGTACATGTATCTACATTAAACTCCATTTGCCAAATTACAGACCATTCTAGAATTTTATCTAAATCCGACCTCAATATATCCACTTCTGCTTTAGATGAGACACTACTGCATAGTTTTTGTGTCATCAGCACATTTTGCAATAATGGATCACATACCTATGTCCAAATCATTTATATATATCAAAATAAAATTGGTCCCAAAACCGAGCCCTGTGGCACTCCACTTTTCACTTCGCACCACTCAGAGTACTCCTTATTTATACCCACCTTTTGCCTATTTCCACATTTTAAACCAATTTTCAATCCGTTTGGCAACTTCCCCACCTATTCCATGTGATTTTAACTTTCGAAAAAATCTTTGATGACGTACTCTATTAAATGCCTTTGCAAAATCCAGATAAATAACGTCCACTGGCTCTCCTTTACCTAACATTTTGCTAACCTCCTCCATGAATTCTAATAGATTTGTTAAGCATGATCTCCCTCTGGTAAACCCATGCTGACTATTTATAATTAGACTAAATTTGTCTAAATGCATTACAATGTTTTCTTTGATTATTGACTTTAACAATTTACAGACTTTGCTCGTTAAGCTTACGGGTCTATAGTTTGCTGGATTTGCTATTTTGCACTTCTTGAATAAGGGGATCACTCTCGCATCTTTCCAATCCCGTGGAACAATCTCTTCTGCAAGTGATTGAGAACGTAATATAGCCAATGGTTTTGCTAATTGGTCTCTAATTTCAAACAGCAATTTTGGATGAATACCATCTTGACCTGGACATTTATCCACTTTCAACCCCTTCAATTTTTTTAAACCATTTCCTCTGTAATACAGATTTATCCTAATCCTGCTGTATCCATGTCGCTTTGAAAAATATCTACAGGCTCTGGGATCTTGAAGCAGTCCTATGTTGAGTACACTGTGCCAAAGTAGTGATTGAGTAGATTCGCTGCCTCCCTAATCTCACTTATTTTTTTCCCCTGTGCTGTCTATGAGAGGGCCTACTTTGTCCTTCGATCTCTGTTTATTTCTAACATAAGAGAAGACGATTTTACTATCAGTCTTGATCCTCTGAGCAAGTTTCTTTTCGAAGTCTATTTTTGCTGTTTTATTCACTTTCTGAGACATGTATTGGTTGTCCAAATATTTTAAATATGTTTCTTTTGATTTTCCTGACCCTATACATTTTTTCCATGCTTTATTTTTAGCTCTTCTACATTTAACTACAATTCTAGTTATCCACTGTTTACGCTTGGGGTTTACCTACCTAAGTGTTTTAAAACTCTCCCACTCTTGTTTAACATCTGTTCCTCTGACAATATCTTCCTATATGATGTGGTTCGCTTCCTCTTTCATGCTCTTAACATATGTCTTAGAGTAGTTGTATGTTCGCGTGTTTATGTTTACTTCTTTCCTTGCAATAAGATCCCATTGGATGATTTGATGGTCACTTGCGCCAAACATTTCCCCAATAGTAACGTTTTCAATCATATTTTTCTATATATTAAAAACTAGGTGGAGTATGTTTTTTCCTCTGGTGACTGCGTCTACGTGTTGAATTTAAAAATTGTCAGTTATGCACTTAACAAAAGGTTTTGACTCTACAAGTCCTTCTGCCATATCCCATTTTATTTCTGGAAAGTTGAAATTCCCCATTAATAATAATTTCCTATCACTTGCCTTTGCTCTGCTACTAATCAGCTCCTCATCTTCCTCCTTTTGGCTTGATGGACATCTATAGCATACTCTAATCACTGTTTTTTCACCCCCACTTTCTATTTCACCCCATACACTTTCATTTTTGTTACCACATGATAAATCCTCTCTGCTCGTTATATTAACATAATTTATACAGTATAATAAAACACCACCTCCCCTTAGCCTTGTCTCCAACTACCCTATCTTTCCTTAAAATTGTATATCATTCTATTTCAAGTTCACCATCTGCAATGTCCTCATATCCCCATGATTCTGTTAACCCTATTATATCTGGTTTTTCTTCCTCTACATACAGTTCCAATTCTTCTCTTTTATTTACAATGCTTCTCACATTTGCATAAAAACATTTTAGTTTGCAATTTTGTTGTTATTCCACTTTTTGCTTTTGTTGCATCATTTTAATGTTTGCTTTTCCACAACTTAATTCCCACTTCTCTGACCCAAACTCTCTCCTTTGACTACATACTCTATAGGACCCTATTGTAGGCCTATCTTTAGTCTCATACTTTGTGCGCAACTGTGTTGACTGGATGGGGGGGGGGGGGGAGGGTGGGGGGCGGGGTGTGGACCAAGGTCCATGAGGGATCCAGAGAGGGAACCCTGTACTCTGCTGCCTCGCGAGGAGGGAGAGTTTCTTCTTCTTCTTCTGCGTACACAGTCAGACAGTAACCATTATTTTTTCGAAAAAAGCGGCGGTCATCCTGAGGCTCTCGCCACTGCCATAGAGCTTGTCTTGCAGTTCCACTGGTAATGGCCACATCTGCTCTCTCTGATCCTCGTATGTCGGGCAGTTCTGCAGCAGATGTTCAGTGGTCATTTTACCAGTACCGCAGGGGCATTCGTCGGTACACTCTATCTTCAATTTGTTGAATAGGTGGTACCTCAGTCTGTTGTGGCCAGTGCGAAGTCTGAAGACAACGACCTGCTCTCTTCGGTTCAACTGGTAATAGGCATCGTTTTTGGTGTAACCAGTATGTTCGGTTTCCCATTTGGTCATGTATCTGGCTTTGATAAGCCGTTTTGACTCTTCGTACGTCATACTGGTATCTGTTTGTGGTAGTCTTGCACCTTCTTTTGCCAGTCTGTCTGCCTCCTCGTTGCCTTGGATGTTGCAGTGTGACGGAACCCACTGTACCACTACCCTTTTTGGTGCGGACTGCTGGCACAGTTTGCAGAGTGCTGCTCTTAAGTCATTAAGCTCAGTGTTTTTCTGGCTTTTTAGCGCTGTGACTACGGCGAGAGCATCTGTCAGCAGGACTATATGGCTCTCATTTTCACTGTGTGTCACCATTTCTTCCACTGCCGCGGAGGGAGAGTTTGATGAGTACTCCCTTTTGTATGTGTCGGTGTGATATTTGTGGCTGTCTTTGTAGTGCCGAGTACCGTGTGGATTTTTCTAAACTTTCTTATTCCACCTTCTCTTCTGCTTTTGGTTTTTGGCTTCCTTGTCCTTCTATTTTGTGCGGACAAGTTTTTTTTTGGAGGATGTTGTGTTCCCGCAGATGTTTGAGTAGTTTGTTTGTGCATGATGCTATTGCGAGTCATAGCCCTAAGAAATGGGTTATTACATATTTAACGGTTTTCACGGCTGCTGTTAAACCGTTTTCTCTCGCGGGTCGGTTCATGGCAGGGTCGTTATCGCGTCATGCACCGGTGATTTTCTGACCGTAAACATGACCCAGATCCCCTTGCGTGAGTAGCTGTGATCCTTTAGTGAATTGTGAAGTGCACTTTCCCCGATCCTAAACAGTGGAAACACAGGTCGGAAACACAGGCCCAGTTATTTTTCACATACGTATCTAGATTATGCACAATTATATCCAAGAATGAACGAGAATATCGTGGGATAATCCTGGTATACACACATAAATCACTCCGACGTTGGGAGCAACACAATTCAGCAGCTTGTAATGGTGCTCGAACCGGAAACTCCTGGAGTGGACGTCACATATCAGAACAGAAGGAATCTGGTGTCGGATTCCCCACAAGAATGTATATATAGCGCTAGTTTGTTATGTCACTATTTGTAATAATCTTCAGTTAATAACTTTTACTTTCACTGGAGCCCGGAAAGAGTGCTACACCGATCAGCGCATAAGTCCTGATAATTTTAAACCTTTAGGATTTCAAGCTTACCTACTTCTAGAAGCTAAAATATGTTGTCTACTCCTTTTCAAAGTCCAAGAAACTCATTATTCGTTGGTGAATTTATTGCGAAGGCGGTGACCGACCATGTCAGGGGTCGGAGTTCGTGTAGCCCTTGGATCGAACACGTGTAATAGAAGTGGGCTCCTGCTGTTGCACCTCTGTGCCACTCACACACTTTGTATCATCATCATCATCATCATCACCATGTTTCGCCTGCTCATTCGCAGTATAACTGTTTGGATTCATCTTCTGATTGATTATGTCCTGACTAAAGTTGATAACACACGGCCTCGGGTGTCGAGAGCTGAAAAGACCACAAGCTCTTATTGTAAAATGTTACCAATTCATAAAGCTCAAGTGGTGTAAATAGGATCGAAATGCTGAGAAGAGCCTTAGCATTATCAAAATGAAAAGTAGGCACCATGCAGAAGGCTATTATGTGTACTGTCTACTGATGGGTAAACAGATATGCGTGTGTACGTAAGTGGATAAATGGTCCATTATGAAATACGCTGTTAATTGTACTACTTTCAGAGTACTTGGACATGTGGCTCGCGGGAACGTAACAAGATTGTTAGAAGCGATTAGGTTACTTAGACCATGCTGTATGAAAAACACTGGCTGTTCAGGCTTTAGAAACACTGGCTGTTCAGACTTTAGAAAGACCGACTGTTCAGACTTTAGAAACACCGGCTGTTCAAACTTTAGAAACACCGGCTGTTCAGACTTTAGAATCACCACCAGTTCAGACTTTAGAAACACTGGCTGTTCAGAATTTAGAAACACAGACTGTTTAGACTTTAGGAACACCGGCTGTTCAGATGTTAGAAACACTGGATGTTCAGACTTTAGAAACACCGGCTGTTCAGACTTTAAAAACACCGCCTGTTCAGACTTTAGACACACTGGCTGTTCAGACTTTAGAACCACAAACCTTCTTATTCGAAAAAGGGAAACCTTCATCAATTTTGGCAAGTTTGTGAAGAACAAGCTACGAAGTAGGCAGGATGCCTGGGTCAATAGCCATGGCGGGCAGTCTCAGACTACTTCAAATAGGCTTTACAATGTATATTTATCTATTCCGGCCATATCAAGCATCTCCTGTCATTAATACGGATGGAACATTATCACTGTCCAACACAGTTCATGTTCTGGAGCACCGGGCATACTATTTACACGTAATTCCAAACTATTCTTCAGTTAATAACTTTTACTTTCACTGGAGCCCGGTAAGAGTGCTACACCAATCAGCGCATAAGTCCTGATAATTTAAAACCCTTAGGATTTCACGCTTACCTACTTCTAGAAGCTACATTATGTTGTCTACTCCTTTCCAAAGTCCAAGAAACTCATTATTCGTTGGTGAATTTATTGCAAGAACGGTGACCGACCATGTCAGGGGAGGGAGTGTGTGTAGCTCTTGGATCACTGTCCAACACAGTTCATGTTCTGGAGCACCAGGCATACTATTTAGACGTAATTCCAAACTGTTTGTTCACCCCCAGTGATCAGACAGTATCAGGCGTTCCTCAAGTTGTTGTTGATGAAAAGCTTAGCATAGCACCCATCGTTGTTGAGATCAAGAAAAAGGTTAGCTTCATTTCCAGCATCAATGCCGATGGGTTTGATGCTATTCCTGATGCGATATACCATGTACTAGATCTTCATGAAGTAACATAAATGATTCACTTCATATAGGATGAAGGACAGATTCTCCAGGAATTGAAAGATGCCTCTATTATTTATGTTGTAAAGTACGAAGACAATCGTCAATCTTGTGACAACCACAGGCACAATCCATCCATGAGTCAGTGCGACTTCCGAGCACGATGCAGAGAAGTCGACACGACATTTACAGCACGATGCAAAGCAGTCGACTCGACATTTACAGCACTCGAGCTTCAGATAAATGGAGGGACCAGCAACACGACTTGTGAACAACTTTATTGGACCTGATCAACGGCCCTGACACTGTCAACAGAGAAGGACTTTACAAAATCATTGCAAAAATTAGGTTCTCCGAACAAATTCTTTAGAGGTGTCCGTCCGTTTCGTTATGTCATAATGACACGTGTCCTGAATAATGGAGAATTGTTTGAAACGTGTGTAGTAATACATGGTATAAAAACTTAACTGTATTTTTGCTATAACGCATTTTAGAATATAATACACATCCACGCTTCCTATGGCTGTTCATACTACTGCCATTTCTCAAATATATAGACCTTGACTTGAACACACAAATGTCTTACTCAATTTCACAAATTAAAGAGACTATCTGATCATTCTCTACACCAGAAGTTCCACGAGAAAACAAAAAAAGACTACTAAGAAAAAGCCCCAACCATCTGGCCAGAGAAATCCACAGAAAACAGCAGACATTTTTTACGCTGAAACCAAAAAGCTTGAAGCACTCATTCCAGAACCTTGGACATGGAGCCAGGATAGGTCTAAAATAATTTTGGAGATTCCATGGTTAACGAAGAAAAGTGATGAGTCAGCAAAAGAACAAAATGGTGAGCTCAATAAACAGTACCTAGCAACTCCTGGACACACGTGCACACAGATGGACCGGCCTCAGTCAGCAATAAAAGAGGAGGCAGTGGAATCGACATCACATTCTCCAATGGCGACAAGAAAAGCACTCCATACCAGCAGAAGAGACGTGTACCAATAACAGAGCTGAAACAAGAGCGGTTTATGCTGGAACTCAGATTCTAACTACAAGGAAAGCCGTCCATTTAACGGACTACATCAAAGCCATGTCAAGCCCCAAACAAGAATTACTATAACAAATTGAATTCAAATACACGATCAGATTGCTGTCTCGGAAAACAGATTTAGTCCTACAGTGGGTTCCGGACCACTGTAGGATCCATGGAAGCGAAAAAGCAGATCAGCTCGCAGTAGCCAGAAGTGGCAGCACGCAGACTCCCCATTCACAAAGCCATCAAGAAGCAATGACACCCATCGGGCGATCCATGTGGACGGAATGGGGAGACCAGAGCAGAGAGTGCACGCCGGGAAATGGCAGCGTGGACAGATATTTGCGGACAGTGATAATCGAACTCAGAACTGGACGTTATCGACTCGGGGCCCGCCTCTGCAAAGTGGGTCTCGATACACCGTCACTTGCGATTGAGGAGCACCCAAGCAAACACCAGAACATATTTGCAGGACTGCCCGACCTGTAAAGAGCAAAGAGAGGCAGTTTGACCTGGCGGGAGCGACCGTGTTCGAAAAGCTGTGGGGACTGGCGAAGACCTGAAACGCACAGTCACCTTCGCGAACCTCACAGGACTAGAAACAGCATCATATGATCGATGAAGAAGAAGACTGTCATTGCTGTTTGTATCAGATGCAAAGTGAATATTGTTTGTGTTTGGGGGTTGGGGGTGGGAGAGGTGTATATGTGTCCGGGGCCGTTAAATCTTTAGCTTACATCTTGTATCTTCAATTGTCCAATTTCTGCTCCATTAGCACTTGCTCGGAACAAAATATGCAGTCCATTAGGGATGTGTACGTGTTTCCATCTGCATGCCCTTGTTTTTATCTGTCCACCAACATGACTAAGAGTGAAGTTATGTTTCAATCTGCTCTCGTGAAGCCCAGCCACGAAGCAAACATCAGAGTATAGAAACAACTCTTCTAAGGAGTTGATGGCAGTATCTGCCATGCAGTACCGGCGACAGCGCTTCCAATGAGTTGATATCAGTACCGACAACAGCGCTTCCATGGAGTTGATGGCAGTACCTGCCATGTAGGACCGACAACACCGCTTCCAAAGAGTTGATGACAGTATCTACCATGCAGTACCGGCGACAGCGCTTCCAATAAGTTGATATCAGTACCTGCCATGCAGTACCAGCAACAGCGCTTCCAATGAGTTGATGGCAGTACCTGCCATTCAGTACCGACAACACCGCTTCCAATGAGTTGATGATAGTATCTACCATGCAGGACCGACAACAGAAACGAGAATATTGATCTTGGAGTCAACGACAGGAAAATGTTTAGTCGGCAGGTCACATAATTCTACCATTTCCATGCGGGTTATTTCCGCAATATGCTCAAAACCAACTGGTGTGAAAGAGTGCACGTTAAAAAGTATTCAACACGCAACACTGTTGAGTATCTACATGCTGTTGCAGAGAGCCAAAGTCGAATGGACCGAATATGTTCTTCGGTTAGATTCTTTTCAAGTGACTGTTAATTTGTATTTGTTAAGTGTGGTCGGCAAATAGTGCTTGTATTTTTTTTTCAGATATAGATTATGCCCTTTGGGATTTGGGATGATTATATGTTTGTAGATTTTCCTCCCAGTATTCCCCATTGTCCATCTATTCCACCAAGTTAAGCAGCTGATGTACACGATTTCATTCGAGGGGGTAGGGGAGATAGATATAAGAAACGATGATATAAAGTATTTCTAAATGTGACTTAACAGGTTACTCAATGGTGTCGACTCATGTGAGATATCTACTCTACACTGCTCAGTCTGGCACACTGTCGTCACACAAATAATCCGTGAATAATCCGTAATAGTGCAAACAAGTAGTTGCACATATGAACAAAACGCAAGACATTCTATCTACCGACTCGTTTGCGAGTGACACACATTGACGGTACAATTTGTAAAGTCATAGGTTGTGACGTTTGACTACACATGCGACGTTGTCTTCGTCGTTGCTTGTGATTGGCAGCAATTATGATGTCTACATGATCTAAGTACAATACTGTTTTCTAGATTTGTTCCTTGTCCACGTCTATACCTTATGCATTAATGATGGGTATACACTAACTCTAGATCACTACAATGATCAATTGTTGAGTTATTTGTTTGGATTTCATATGTGTCTCATGTAGGTGAAAACATCTTTGGTCATCCATCATCTCTCCATGATGTATATGTCAAATACGTAGATCGGCCCTCCTCTGTTGAACCTGATCAAGGAGCAACACAAGGACACCGGCGCCAGAATTCCACTTGGTGTCACTCTCTCTGACAGATTCCCCACGACTTCCGGTGTCAGACAGGGATGTGTTCCTGCCCCCGATCTATTGTGCCGGGCAGTCGACACACGTCTTGACCATCTTAGCGCGAACCAAGAGAGCTTCGCTATTAATCAGCAAATTTTCATTGAGCTCACCTACTCGAACGACATTGTTCTGCTATGCACATACAATTCTGCGCTGCAGCGCTCTCTGGAAATGGTAAATAGCGAAACGTCTCTCAGTCCTTTCAATATCCTGCGACAAGACCAAAGTTCAAATCTTCATTTCCGACACAGAACCTCAGGGTATTAAAACCCAAGGTCACACTGCGGAGGGAACCAACGCAATCACCTATCTCGGTAGCATGTTATCATCGGATGGGAGCAGCGGTCCCGATATGTCGAGGCGGATCAGACTAGCTGCGTCTGCTATGCACGACATCCGACGTGTGTGGAGTAACAGCAAGATCTCACTTGAGACACACATTTGCATCTACTAGTTCTGCGTAATCTCATTCCTACTTTAAGGCTCCGAAACCTAGACATTGCTGAAACATGACATGTCGAGACTGGAGGCATTCCACAAGCTTAACCAGCGGCACATCCTGGGAATCCGATGATATGACTACATCGGAAACGTGGAGGTCTATCCTAAAACAGGCTTTCACCCTATCCCCTAAACACTTGAATACAATTATCTTTCATTCTCCGTAATTGTATTTCAGAGATTTCATAACAGACATGCGGAACCACTCGCCTAGTAATCCGCCAACAGAAACTGCACTGACGCCTTCTCCTTAATTTAAGGTTTTCAATTACTTTCACAATATTACTATTGGCTTGGCTTCGTTCGTTGTCAATCTCCCGCTACCATACCCTGAAATAACTTAAGTAGCAGAATGTAGTCCAGAGAACGGAATGCGTTGTGTCGTAATTTACGGCATGATTGCGATATTTGCACCTTTTGGTCCAACACATCCGACTTCAGCAAGCATATTTTAAGTACCCACTTAGCATTCCCTCTTCGATCCCTTCTCCTTTGTCCGTCTGCCCTGCTGCAGTCTGTTATCCAGGATCACTGCGTGGAGGTGTAAAAGGGTCTTGGCAGCTCTGGTAGGCTGGCCCTGACGCTAGCAGTCAGCTATGGGTCGCTGACAACTGCAGCTCATGCGCTCACAATATTACTATTGGTGTTGTAAATGCCTTATTGTTGTCCGTAGAACCGCATGTCATACTCTGTCGAACGCCGTTTTGAAATCAATGAAAACATGATATATGTGTGGTTGATTCTCTAAGTATTTATCATTCAATATTCACAGATTAAATCTCTGTTCAGTGGTGCTTCTTCTCGCTCGAAACACTGCTTGCTCTTCGGCAATGATATTCGCTGCTTGTGGTTTTAATCTTTTGAGCAATAATTATTAAGAGAACTTTGCTGGGATGACTAATGAGGCTAATTGTTCTATAGTTGACACATCTTTAGTTTTCCTGATTTAGGCAGCAGTAAAACCACTGATTTCGTCCAGTTGGTTAGCCACTCTCCTGCCGGCCAAATTTGTTACAGATGTATGTCAGAGCCTCACTTATTACCTCACCTCCCACTTGTAGGAGGAGCTCTGCTTGGATATTATCCACGCCCACAGCGTTCTTTTTTTTTAGCATCTGCTCCGCTTCTGTTACTTCATCTCTTGTTATCGGTTGATTCTCCTCTAACATATTCATTTCGGGGGCCATTGCATTTTCTTGGTTACCTCGACCCTTATGCTGAACATATAATTCAGAGCAGTAATCGGTCCAACGAGCCCGAATGTCTTGGGCATGTGTATTATGAGACATTTTCCTCTCTTATCCTGAATCATTATATTGCGATCGTGTATATGTCTTACTAGGTCCTTATCTATTTTATATGTACCCTTAGCATCGTTTTTTCCCAGATTTGGTCCATATCTGAGCACTGAGCAGTTATCCATTCTGCCTTGGCCTTTTTCATCTTGGCCTTTACGTTTCCATTTATCTCTCTGTATTTCGTAACCCTACCCAGGGTATTCTTGGACCTCTTCATTAATCTTCTCTTGTCACACACCTCGAGTATTACATTTGTAATCCATGCCTTCTTCTTTACCATTCGCTTTCCTTAGACTTCAGTTGCCATGGCTATCAATGCTGACTTCCGGGTCTATGTTCTCGTCTCGATATCTGTCTCTGTGTTAAGAACCAAGATGAGTGCGAATCTTCCTCCCATCATCGCTCCAAAAGCCATTACTATCTCCGGGTGCTTCAGCTTCTCAAGGTGAGATCTTAGTCTACCCACGAAGACACAATCACAATCTATTTTACCGGCTCTATCGCAGCCCGGGTTAGCAATGACCGGCTAACAGCAGGGCGGAGGTGTTAAGTGTGCAACTGATGATACCATACGGCTCAGAAGAGGTGACTTCACTTTGGGCACTTGGAATGTCAGAACATTGTGAGCATGTGGAACAATTAAGAACTGGCCCATGAACTGGATTTACCCATGAGATGGACTGACACATGAGATGGACTGACCAATGAGACGAACTGACCTCTGAGATGGATACATACCTATGGAATGTGCTTGGCATATGTGAGGCACGCTGGAAGAATTTCAGAGAACATACCACTGAAGAGGGTCACAAGTTTTATTATAGTAGAAGATCTGACAAACACCTACACGGAGTCGGCATGTTGGTGCAGGAAGACACAACAAGTTGTGCATTGGGATGTCGACAAGTATCAAGTCGATTGCTCAGCATACAACTCAAAGCAACGCCCTTCAATATCACAGTGATACAATGTTATGCACCAACCTCATATTATGAGGATACCCAAGTAACGAGTTTATACGAGGAATTACAGGCACCTATGAACGAGATACTAAAGAAGGATATACTAGTGGTACATAAGGATTGGAATGCCATAATTGGTAAAGACATGGTTCAAGATTGGAGAGGCAGATGTGGACCATACGGTAATGCATAAACAAACCACATAATATTGAGACTCCTGGAATTTGCTCATTACAAGTTACTGGTAACGAATACATTAGGATCAAACAAAATGTCTAAACGGTGGACATGGCACAGCCCAAATAATGCACTACATAGTCAAATAGACTACATTCTGGTTCAGAAGCGATTCAGATCCAGCATCAATAGCGAACTGACAAGTAGTTTCCCAGGAGCCGATATAGGGAGCAACCATGACCTAGTTATGACGACCATGCGTCCACGACTTTAGAAAGTATATGTTACTGAGTAACTATTTATCTTTGCATGCATATCTATATTTTCCTGACACATAATTCTGAACTCTGTAAAAAGGTCTTGCTGTAGCGTATGAAGCAAATATACATGCTTTGTCTGTACTGCTACATACTAAATCCTTTTCTGCTAGTGTCGTTATGCAACGTATGGCTTCTCTCATTCAGCTGTTCGATCGTAATTCAAATTGTCCCCGAAAATCGGTTTACTATTCTCTCGTGTAATTATCTCATGAATGATTTTGAACAAAACCGTAATTGTGTGGAAGCTGACAGCAGCTAGCTACTGAGGGTTGCCTTTAGCCTCAGGGTCAGTCAACCAGAAATGACAAAGATCATAATCCGCCTTGAAGGGGCCGTCCTGGGAAGAGGTTGCGCTAATGTAGTCTAGATAAGGGAATAGGGACCGCAGTGGGAAGGCAAACACGGTATCCAACATCCAGATGATATCGAATGTGTCGACCCAGAAGACGCTCGCTATACACTACAACTTCATTTCCCGATCAAACGGTTAAGAATAAGTAGAGGCCCATGTATTGTAGATGTTATTACACAGGTCAGTGATTTTATCAACATTGAAGTCCTGCATGGGCTCTTCATTGCTGTCTGTATGGTGTCAATGCCGGCTGCTTTCCCTTTGCTCATATTCTGAATTGTTGTCTCTAGTTCTTAACTTAGTAACTTCTTTGTACCGGTTTAGCAGAGTCTGTATACAACTAGTTTCATTTATATTTCCATGCTCTAAAAGGAATGCGCATTCAATCTATTCTTAAATACAGTAATTGGCCTTACCTCTACTACTTAATGTGGTAATGCATTCCAAGCATTCACCACTCAATCAATCAACAATAAAATTCAAAGCCCGTCGTTCCTCTCGGTGCATAGGCCATCGACAACATCTCGCCAACGTGCATGGTTATGGGCTGCCCTTTCTGCCTCTCTCCATGCGTAATTATTTAATTTTAGCTTCTTCTCACATTATCTTCAACACGTATTTTTATGTCTACCTCTCCCCCCCCCCCCGGATTACATGTAAGAGCCTATCTGGCTATGTTAGCCTTAGCCTTCCGCAGCGCATGCCCTTTCCAACCCCATTTTCTTCGCTCAATGTGTTTTTCCCATGGCTGTTGTTGGCTCCTTTCCCTCAAGTCTTCATTCCTCACCATGTCCTGCCACTGTATGCCCATTATCCTTGGTAAGTAACCCATAGCTTTTCTTCCGTAGGGGTGGGAGGTGTCAGCAATCTCACATTTCAAAGGCTCGGCTATATGAGGGCGGTTGCCATCTTCTCTCCCTCGGCGCTCTTAATTCCCGGACTGAACCAGTACCCATTTAAGGCTGGGTCGACCCGGGAACCGTTGCGGTCTGAAAAAACTATACCACCTCAACTGGGGAATGAACTCAGGACCACTCAGATGCGAAGCCGGTGCGCTAACCACTGCGCTACGCGGCTCCCTTGGTAGGCATCTATTAACGAAGAACTGGCGTCTCCATACAACAGCACCGACTTGACACTGGCGTTGAATATTCCAATTTTGTTGTGAGTCTAGATATCTCTATATTTCCTTATATGGTTTAGTGTCAGGAATGCCCCTCTTGTATTTACAATTTGTATCTTTACATCTGCAGATGTACCACCCGATGTGTCTATTGTGCTGCCCAAATAGGTAAAGGTTTCCACTTCCTCTCACTGTTCTCCATCTAGCATGATTGGGTCTTTGCTGTTAGTGTTGAGTTTAAGGAGCTTGGTTTTGTTTATGTTGATATCCGGTCCCAGTTTGGCCGATTATTCTTTCATCCTATCAAGTTTCTCTTGCATTTGAGTATGGCCGTGTGAAAAAAGTACGAGATCATATGTGTAGTGCAGGTCTTCCAATAGTGACAATAGTGTCCACTGAATATGAGTTGTTTTGCCTTTGATTGATGTCTTCATTATCCAATCTATAACCGATAAGAACACCCCGAAGTTGTCAGTCAGTACTCCTTCATGTACCACTCTGCTAACTTTGTCTTTGTACATATTCTGGATGATGGTTGTGTACTTATATGATATCCTATAGTGTCTCAACAGTAGAGTACTTCGATCCACACTGTCAAACGCTTTTTCAGTCTATAATATTTGTGTATAGGGATGGTTTTCATTCAATTCTCTGTTCTTTTTTGATGCGTAGCATAGCTATATGATAAGTGTATTATCTTCCTTGGCGAAATCCTGCCTAGTCCTCTCTGATCGTTTTGTCTACTTCAGTTTTTAATTTGTCCAAAATAATTATGTTGAATATCTTGGCTGGCACTAACATCAATGTAATGCATTTATAATTGCTGCAATCTGTCAGGTCCCCCTTCTTAGGTACGGTAGTTTATTAAGATGCCATTATTTCCATTCGGTTGGCACTCTTTCCTCTTTCCATATCTTCATGAAAAATCCTTGCAATGTATCAGTGGCCTTATAAATATCTGCCATTATGGCTTCTGCTGCGATCCCATCTAGTCCTGCCGCTTCCACTTTCTTGAGTTTGGATATGGCCCTTTGGATTTATATCTTACTTGGTGAGTTGCAGTCCAAGTTCAGGGTTTCTTCTGCTGGTAGGATGTTTGGTGTTTTATGTGGTGTAGGTCTGTTTACACTTCCTTTGTAATACTAACCGCATCGTTTCTGTCGCTCATCTGACGATATCAATATCCTTCCTTCTCTATCTTCGATTGGTTTATCTTTCTGTACCTATCTTTTTGCCATCTTCTTTTTAATGAATAGAGATCTCTCATATTTCCTTTCTCGGCTGCCTCTTCTGCCTCAAGTGCCAGCTTGTCAATATACTCTGTTTTATTTTTCCTTATACATGTCTTTAACTCTTTGTAACAGTATCATTACTCTGTGCTTTTACTTTAGTGGCTCGGGTTCGGCAATTATTGAGTGAAGTCTTCTTCTTTTTCTGTTATTCTATTTTATGTAATGTCTCTGTTGTGATCCATTCTTTGTGTTGGTGTCTCTTGAATCCCACAGTTTCTTCACATATTTTATTCCACATCTCTTTAGCCTGGTGGTCCCACATAAAATTAATGTCCATTTTTTTCATCCGCATATAGCTCTTGTAGCACTTGGTACCTGTTCTTAAGGTTTGAGCTAAAACCTGTCTTCTTCTCCTGGTGTAATAATTGTACGTTATATCATGTTCTTTTTCCGTCCTGTACTGGGTACTTTTTTAGTTTGAGCTGCAAATTCCCCAGCAACATATGTTGGTCTGACGTTACTTCTACGTCTCGCTTTACTCTTACATCTTGTAGTGTACTTCTGAATGCTTGACTGACACAGATGTGATCAATCTGAGAGTACGTTATATAGTCTGGGGGTATACATGTGGCCTTATGTATATGTTTATGTGGAAATATGTTTCCTCTAATTATCGTTTTGTGTAGAGCACATAACTCTGCAAACATTCCTCAATTTTCGATCATCTGTCCCATTCTTAGTCTTCCCATACAATGGTCGTAGCCTAGGTTGTCTGCACCCACTTTAGCACTCTCTGATTAGCCTAGGTTGTCTGCTCAAACTTTAGCACTCTCTGATTAGCCTAGGTTGTCTGCTCCAACTTTAGCACTCTCTGATTAGCCTAGGTAGTCTGCTCCAACTTTAGCACTCTCTGATTAGCCTAGGTTGTCTGCTCCAACTTTAGCAGTCTCTGACTAAAATAATGTTTTCTTAAATCTAATCTTGACCTTCTTAGTTCTTAGTCGACCTGTACTTGTACAGGGGCAGATGCCACTGCGGAGGACCCAGCTCTGGTATGATCTGGATATAGCTGTGAAGAGAATGTCCTGCTTAGGTGGCTAGGCTCGAGAAGCTTATTACTTCACTGTGTTGAAACAAGTGCTACGGAAGGTGGTCAACCGATGTGCGAGTCCATTTTAATAGACTGCAACACTAGAATAAAGTAGACCCGCAGCCTGTTAGGCCCCATCTATGCTGCTCTTAACAAAAAAACCTAACCATGGCCGGTGTCATGCCATGCCACACAGTTAGTCGTCTCTTCCGACAACCTACTCTTGCCCTTGTCATACACAAAGACCCCGGCGGACCACTAGGACCAATCTGTACCTATCATTAGTTAATTTGTAGCTATGCCCTCTTGTTCTTGTTTATGGTTGTATTTTGAAAAAAAAGTATTATAGTCTAATTTATCCTTTCCTTTGATTATGCTTAAGCCTGTATTCTTCTTCTTTTTAAATAGTAGGCCGGTTTTCTGATGATTTCTTCATTACTGTAATTCTAGAATCCTACCATCAGCTTTTGTCGCTCTTCTTTGTATCTTTTCCAGCATGTTTTTATCGCCTCTCAAATAAGGACTCTACACCTGCACACAGTGCTCCAATCTAGGTATAACTAATGATTTATACAGTTTGACTATCACTTCCTTGCTACTAAGTTTAATATTTCTTTTTATCACACCAAACAATGCATTTCCTTTTTTCACTGCTACCTCTACTTGCTCACACACTTTACCTGTGTGATGTATTATAACCCATATGTTCCTTTCCCTTCCTATCATTCTAATATTGTTCTCGCCATTCGGTAATTATGTTCCATATTGGATCTCCCCATGTGGATGACTGTACATGTATCTTCATTAAACTCCATTTGCCAGCTCACAGACCATTTTCGAATTGTATCTCAATATGATCTCCTATTTCAACTTCTGCTTTAGATAAGACACCACTGCATAGTGTTGGTTCATCTGCAAATTTACAATCATTAGTCCGATATCAATGTCCAAATCGTTTAAATATCAATAATAAAATATGTCCCTGTGGAACTGCACTTTTTACTTCGCATCACTCAAAGTACTTTATTTATGTCCGCTCTCTGCCTTCTTCTTATTAACCAATGTTGAACCCATATGGCAACTTCCCCACCATGTCCATGTTATTTTAACTTTCCAAATAATCTTTAATTGGTTACTCTATCAAAGGCCTATGAAAAATCTAGTTTAACATCCATTGGGTTCCCTTTACGTATCTTTTTAGTAATGTCATTCATGAATTCGAATAGATTTATTAAGCATATGATGACTTTTTCTGATTACATTAAACTTATCTTAATGCATTACATTGCATTTAATTTTTAAAAAAGCTTGGGCCGTCGTTGTAAAATGTTCATGCTTGTCCAACTATTCACTTATATTCCACACATGTGTTTGAGATATTTTTAATTGATCTGATTAGTTGAAAAAAATTATATTTCTTTCTTGTGTGATAATTCCTACACATATGTACACAATTGACGGTTTTTTAAGTAATTCTATATCTTAAATTTATTCAATAGAGGACCATACTTGGACATTTACATTAAACTTGCGAATGTATTATCTGCTAAGAAAGTATTTTGCTCAATACATTAGCTTGTTATATAACACAATTAACTGGTTTCTTTAATCTGAAGCTATGAACCATTCCTTGGTTATGAAATCATCTGAAGACAATCACTTTTTGAATACCGTAATCAGCGGAGAACTTGTACTAATTATTGGAATTGTAAACTATGTTGTGCTGTGCAATTTGGTAAGCGTATTTGGAATGATATCCAACGTGATAAACGTGGTTGTGTTTTACAAACAAGGTCTAGACTCAAGTATCAATATTACTTTCTTCGCATTGGCAATGTCCGATTTGTGTGGTCTTATGTTTCAGTTAACACTTAACTTCTATCTAAATCCCCTGCTTGAGACCGCTGATGTACCATTTTCACCTGGAGAGTTTCAATACCTGCAGTCAGGTCTACCACGAGTAACGTTCTCAAGAATAACTGGGTTGATCACCGTCTACGCCACAATGGAGAGATGTCTATGCATAGCTTTTCCTTTACATGTCAAACAGATGATTACACCCAGAAGAACTGGTATAGTTATGATTGTAATATATAGTCTGACATGCATGTCCCTTGCCCCAGTGTACTGTACATCCTCAATTGGGTGGAAGTTTTATCCGACCAGAAACAAAACTCTAATCGGCCTAATTATTTCGAATAGCAGTCACAAACTGCAGGAGATACTTTATATTGTTCAAGCTTCTATAGGTCTGGGGTCGGTTGTGGCTGTAGTGATATTTACCACAATTTTAATCAGAAAACTTGGAGATAAAAGTAATTGGCGTCAGGCGGCGTATGTGGCCCAGGCCAAGTCCGAGTATATGTCCAACCGAGACAGGAAAACGATCAGTATGGTTGTCCTCATTGCCAGCATACTCATAGTATGTTACACTCCTAGTGTTATGTTATATTTAGTCACATTCTTTGAACCAGATTTTAGCGTCGCTGGACGGTACAAAGCTTTGTTTTTAACCATGTGGTCATTTGGTACTATGTTTGAGACAATCAATTCTAGTGTGAATATCTTCTTGTACCTCAAGATGAGTACAAAGTACAGAGACACCTTTCGTAGTTTATGGCATGCTCAGACAGTTAAATATAAGTAACATGAACAGCATTTGAGAGCATATGTAATATACATCACATACAGTAATATGTTATGTAATGGATATGTCATAATTATGAAATCGCAACAATTGTATTAAATGAAAACAGCAAAATAAAATCTAACGGGTGTGTCATTATGATGTGTTTACATGTCATTGGCTCTAACTTAGTTGTTCATCATCTGGTCTTGTGCGTAGAGGATTGTCTGACAGAGCACCAAATTGTTGTATCCGGTCTCTTCCTTTAACCTCGTTAGTCTAGTCCTCGGACTCGTACAGGTACAGTCTCGTCCCACTTGAGTGTTGGGTCGTCTCGAGAGTCTAGATACGTGATTCATGTCTGCCGTACTAGCGAATCAGCTAGTATCACCTGTTACGCTGGTTTTCATTTTGATCTCACATACGTCTCAACAAAACACATTTTCTGAAACAGAACGTAGATGCAACACTAATCGATAATATCGATAAACATTAATTGGTAAATAATATAACAACTTATATATACGTCGCCTGCGATTCATTCTTGAGATGGGATCAAGACACTGAGCAGCGCATGAGCTGCAGCGGTCAGCGACCCATAGCTGACTGCTAGCGTCAGGGCCAGCGAACTGGGGCTGCCAAGACCCTTATACACCTCCATACGGCGATCCCGGATGACAGGCTGCAACAAAGCAGACTGGCTAAGGAGAACGGGTCGAAGAGGAAATGCTAACCCGGTACTCAAAAAATGATTGCTGAATTCGGATGTGTGGGACCGAAAGGTGCAAATATCGCAGCCAAGCTGTAAACTACGACACAACGCATTCCGTTCTCTGGACTACATTCTGCTACTTAAGCCCTTTCAGGGTTTGGTAGCGGGAGATTGAGAACGAACGAAGCCAAGCCAAGCCATCCTTGCGACTACATGAAAATATATAATGATAAATCCAGAGGTGCATTATTGCACCGCTCTCGCAATTGTGTGATCTCTACTTATGCAACATAGACTATGATGTATTGGCCAATGTTCGCCACACGGAAGATGGTGATATCTTCAGATATATTTTCTAAGAACAGTTGGCGGACGACACAAAAATTGTTAGCTGACTATTGCTAGGGTTCAAACAACTGTGTTAGAGAGACTTGAAGGCACTGGCCTTTGGTGGGACCACATTATGAGAAGACAAAGTTGCAGACCGAAGCGGAGATAAATTCTCAAGAGACACATCGTGTTGATTGAAAATACGCGTTTGCAACACAGATAAGTCGATTCACAAACAGCACGGCAAAGAAAATGAGAGCAAAAACAAACTTGACAGGGAGCTACAACTTCAAGGTCGTATTATTCTTTAGTCAGTCAAAACTAGAAGCGGCTACACTTACAGCTACGAGGTGCAACAAATTGAAATCCGTCCAATTGCCTTTGTTACAGACGCATGAAAGGTACATCTGCAGTTTTGCCAGAATTGAACAAAGGAATTGTTAGAAACCAAGCATGCGTCGTTCGTCGTTAGAAGTCACCGTATGCATTCAGACACTCATTCAGACACGCATTCACACACGCATTCAAACACGCATTCAGACATGCATTCTCACATGCATTCAAACACGCATTCAGACACGCATTCAAACACGCATTCAAACACGCTTTCAGACACGCATTCACACACGCATTCAAACACGCATTCAGACACGCATTCAGACACGCATTCAGACACGCATTCAGTCACGCATTCAAACACGCATTCAGACAAGCATTCAGACACGCATTCAGACACGCATTCAGACACGCTTTCAGACACGCATTCAGACACGCATTCAGACATGCATTCAAACACGAATTCAGACACGCATTCAAACACGCATTCAGACACGTATTCAGACACGCATTCAAACACGCATTCAGACACGCTTTCAGACACGCATTCAGACACACATTCAAACACGCATTCAGACACGTATTCAGACACGCATTCAAACACGCATTCAGACATGCATTCAAACACGCATTCAAACACGCATTCAGACACGCATTCCAACACGCATTCAGACACGCATTCAGACACGCATTCAGACATGCATTCAGACACGCATTCAGACATTCATTCAAACACGCATTCAGACATTCATTCAAACATGCATTCAGACATTCATTCAAACACGCATTCATACATTCATTCAAACACGCATTCAGACATTCATTCAAACACGCATTCAGACATTCATTCAAACACCCATTCAGACATTCATTCAAACACGCATTCAGACACGCATTCAGACACGTATTCAGACACGCATTCAGACACGTATTCAAACACGCATTCAAACACGCATTAAGACACGCATTCAGACACTCATTCAGACATTCATCCCACCGTTTGACGCGACAGAAGCTAACGTCCGCAACAAAAACCTAACTTTATTTCATCATTGAACTATTTTGTCACTGTTACCGTAACAACTGCATTGGAGTGGCATGGTTGTACCTTGAGAGCTTTTCAATGAGTGTCACACAGTGACGGATCAAGGCCGCAAGCTGGGTGTGTCAGAGTTCTCACTTTATCCGTGCTAACGTTTTGACAAGCATTGTCGGGAAACATAATCACATCACATGACAGCTTGCCGGGTCGCTTTGTCTTGATTACCGTATGCAGATTGTCTAATGTGTCATTGTATAGGATGATATTGATGTTCATGCAGGCGTGTTAAAGTTGTCAACAAAAGCTATTTATAATTGACACATGCCGTCAACATAACCTTACCAGCATAAATAGGTGCCTTGATTTGTTTGTGTTTTGGCGGTCCTGGATGTTTCCATTGCATGCTCGCTGTTTTACTGCACAACTCTGATGGCACCAAGATGCATCACCTGTCCCTATGCGAAACGTAAATGCACACCCTGCCCTTCGTGTACCTAGCCAGTGGTTCAAACTGCTCACCGCATGCAGTCGTTCTTTTGGTTGTTGATCGGCATTCACGAGCCTCATTGTGTACACATCTTCTGATACTTTATTTTCTTCCGAACCAAAAATTGTTCCAAACGACACAGCTAATTCCTCTGACGACTGTCCACTTCCATTGTTGCATCAATCTTGAGAAATGCTTCTTTTGTCGAAACAATATGGCCATAACCTGGTCAAGGTGGATCGATTGTTATTTCAGACACTTTTCTAAACATTGGCGCCCAGTATTTCACTGTTGTCTTCGACACACATTTGTTACCATAGACTTTCTGCATTATGAGATGAATCTCGAATGGCCGACATCCTTTGACTTTTATGAGCTGAATCACCGCTCGCTGCTGATCCACATTGGACTGTTTTGGTATACCACCGGTCACATTGACAACGAACTGCAGCTAAACATCTGCACGACAAGACAATGAACACGTACTCGCATTAATTGGTAATGCTTAGTGTGTGTGAACTGTACATCTTCACTTTTCCCGTGCGATGACGCGCAGCTCGATGGGGTTTCAAATGATCACGCACAATAAACCAGTTTAAACACAGGACAAACAGAGCATAACATATTAAACCAGGAGATTTAGGAAGTCCTTCAGATAATTCCAAATTGTTAAGCGGCAGGTGCAGACGGAATAACATGCGAGACAATAAAGGTTATGGATACCTTCTGGTAAAATGGTTACATAGAGCATGCTCAGCAGATTGGAAGAAAAGTAGAGACCCTGATGACTTGCAAACAGCTATCAGTGTGCCAATCTGAAAAAAAAAAAAAAAACCAACAAAAAAGAGTGAGATACCTACTGTATGTCATTTATCGCACAGGAAGTCACACAGGAAAACTGTACGCAAGAATCATGTGCGCAGAGAATTCGGACTATCCTAGAACCACAGCGTAGTGGGGCTCAATTTGGTTTCCGACGAGGTAAGAGCTGCACAGACGCTATTTTCACCATGAGACAACTAACCGAAACGCGAAACAAACTTCGAATAGGATCGTAAACTCATCGTGGCTTTCATAGATCAAGAATGGAGTTTCGATCGAGTACACATAAATAAACTATTGGCCATCCTAGACGACTACTGAGTACATGAACATCAACTAAAGAATATTAGATCATAATACCAAGGGTAGGAAAGTATAGTAAGGACAACAGATGGCCTGACCGAAACAATGGAGATAATAATGGCCGTGAGAAAAGGGTGTGTGTTGTCGCCCCTACTCTACAGCACATATATGGACATGATAACGCTGGAGGCCAAATTGGAGCATCTGTTAAGAAATGCAGACAAAAAAAAGGACAGAGGCTGATCAATTAAACAAACTCCTTTTTGCAGATGATCAATGTCTGCTTTACGAGAGTGAAGATGATATGTAGCAACATCTGACTGCGTTCAACTCTGTATGTGAAAGATACCGTATGAGAATACACACATCCAAAACAGTAACTATGCAGATAAACAGGTCGCCTGAACACATGAACATTACGGTAAACGGGACCAAGAGCAAACAAGTGCTTGAGTTGAAGTACTTCGGCAGTGTTTTCACACATGATCGAGGTTTAGATAGAGAGATTGAGAGCAGGTGTGAAAACGCAAATTCGATAGCATACCAGCTGTCTCCATTATTGAAACACCCTAAGATAAACATGTCCACAACAATAATGCTAATCAACAGTATATTCCTGTCAACTCTCTATTACCAAGGCCAAACTTGGCCTTTAGCAAAAACTCTAGAGAGAAAGATCACGACATGTGAGATGAGATGCCCCCGGAAAACAATCAGCGTAACTAGGAGAGACATAATGCGCAATGAAGATGTGAGAAGATTAGAAGCAAGACACTGCTCTCAATATATTGATGAAGCGAGAATCAATTGATGCGGCTACCTAATGAGAATGCAACCTGACCAACTACCCCTGTGCGACTATACCGCATGATGCTTGGGTTATCGCAATTGTGGCAGGCCGATAACTAGATGAATAGGAAATGTTGCTGATATTCTAAATCATCATAGGATGACGACCACTTCAGCGACACGTCTTTCACTTGACATAAAATTACGGCTCCTAATGCCGCCTCACGGTCTAAGTGAGACAAGACAAGACAAGACATGTAGTATATCGTATTGATTGCATCGTGCAAGCGGTTCTCGGGTTTCGATAGCTTTTAACCAAACAATTGCGTGAACCCCTTTTAGACAAGTAAGAGTGTACAAAAATGACATGTTCGACATTCCTTTTCTGTTAATATCCACACTCCACACCATTCAGCAGCGAGGGAAGAACAACAACTCTTGAATATTCTTAGTCTGTGCTGTACTATGAAGAGTTACACATATTGTTGAGGCAAGCTAAAGCTATTCTGAGTTTCTTCATTATATGTATTAGACCTGTGCTTGTTCCACAGTCTGGTGTAGCTGTGTTTCACAGGGGCTCACATGTGTTCGACTTTGCTAGTTTAACATTTCCTACTCCAGTTGGTGTCTAATTTATTATTTTTACTTTCATGACTCGTGTATTCTTGAGATTTACTTTAACAATACATACATTGACGATGTGTAGGTATTGAAGGTCAAATGTCGATAGAACATACATAGCTACTGACTCCGTTGTAGCACCAAAGCAATATCAACAATACAATCCAAGTTGTATCCACAGGGCATTCGTGGACAAAGAACAAGTAAAAACAACGAACAAATCACTACACAACCAAAGAGATGATTCATGACGTCAAGTCAGTACGAAATGAGTTGGCAGCCATTAGCACAAAGTGGCCAGGAACGCGCGAGTCACAGTATGCCAATTACGACAAAGAGTAGACCAAACAAGAACGGGTCAATATGATTATGCAAAGAACGAATGCACATTAACAAAAATCGCTCGCGTAGAAACAGTCGATGGAAATGTATATAGGTAATGGTTATGTGACCACAACATGACCACGTGGAAGGGGGATGGGGCAGGGAGAGCTGGACGAGAGTATGGGGTTGGGGAGGAGAAGGAATAGAGAATATGCATCAAGGCACATGTCAGAGACCAACAAAAAAAACAGATACAAAATGTCCCGATATGGACTCCAAATAACAAATTCAAGTTATGTCATGCGACTTAATTCCTATTTCTAGGGTAGTCGAGGGCTGAGATCAACAGGCCGCTTACCCACTGCTGTCACCACGTCGTGTGCTAACTGTTTATATAGTTCACCCCCAACAGAAAAACAACAGAGGCCTTACCGATAATTTGATACGCTGCTCTGCTTGTCGGGGACATGGACACCCTTCGATCACACGAAAAATGTAAAATTGGCAGTTGTAACCGGGACCCTTCTAAGTGTCCATATCTATTCCACTGAACTGGTCGAAGATTAAAGAAATGATCTTAAAATTGTCTATATTAATGTTGCGCCTCTGTTGTTGTGTTAATGCTAACTATTTTACTATTTTCTCTAGAATGAGTTGTTGTGAATTTGTAAATACTGCAATCTCATCCGTGTATTCCAGATCTTCTAGTGTAAAAAAAAAACATACGATGCAGCTTCAAAAAGTTACTAGAATTAGTGGATAGTATAGAAATATGTTGCAATATAATTATCTGCACTACATTTCCTTCAAAGTAGTTTCATTCGCAACTACACACGTTTGCTAACGTACATACAGCTGCTTTAAACATTCGTGGAATCAATTCTTTGGCACCTTTCTCAGCTGTCTTGTCGCATTGGTGATGACGTCCTCAGCATAATTGAATGGGTGTCCTATCAGTGCCTATTTTGTGGAACAAGAAAAACAATCAGGTCGTGTTCTTATTATTGCATCTCATAGACGACGGAGGATATCAACGTACATTACCTCGTTAACCGTTCGGCCTTCAGGAACGAAATCATGTTAGACAATACCCTAGGAATACAAAAACACACTTCCAACATAACTTTTCCTTTGCTCTTGTCCAAACGAAATGTCTGTGTCCAGGGAGGTGTGAGATAATTTTTGTCAGAGGACTGACGTTTTGCCTGATGGTCTCAACAAAACATCAGGTCTTACCTCCTGTAATTAAGTTGTTGAGAAGATTGCTATCTTGATAAGTAATTGTGATTAGTTATCCTGCCAGGATCAATCTCGTTTCTTACTGTTCAGGAGATAATATTTTGGGAACCATGTGTTGACAAACACTGCATGTGCAGTTCATTGTGGAGAACACTGTGGCAACTTCCAACTGATATTCCAACTTCTGAAACTATTTTCTCGACATTAAGTCTTCTGTCACCACATACAACGTTTCGAACACGCTCAACGTGTTCATTGCTGATCGAGGTTAACGGTCGCATCATCATCGACACTAACACGACCGTCACGGAAACGTTTGTGCCACTGAAATACTTGTGATTTCTTCATTGCGGTATCACCATATGTTTTATTAAGCAATGTTTGTGTCTCTGAGGGTGACTTTCCCATCAAAACAAATAATTTGACATTTATACATTGTTTAACCAAGGACATTTTCAACGCTGACGATGCAACGTGCACAACACACAAACAAATGTATGTAACTTCTGTTCGAGAGTATATGGGACGGTCACTACTGCCATGTCATTTCGTCAAGGTCACTACCAACTTATAAATATATATTATCCATACTATATTCTTTCATTCAAACACGTCAACTATTTCAGGATCTTTTTGAAGCTACCTTGTATATATTGCCTTCCACTTGGGTTGTCATCTGATGTCTGTCAAATATTCTTGCACATTGCTAACAGATAAATATAGACCATCATCTTCAATATGACCACACCTGTAACGAAGAGTAACATCTTACTAACCATGTACGACATCACATCAGTCCTTGTAATCAAACATATCTTGTTATGCTAAATACGTCATCATAAAGTGCCGTCTTCGCATTGGATGTTGACAGTAATGATCTCCAGCTGTTCCTTTACCGGGTCAGGTTGGTACACTCAGTCAAGCTGTGTCCTGACCACATTTTGATGCTGTCAGCCTATCTGTACCCCTGCCGCCTTTTGACTCTCTTGTCCTATAATTTTCCCTCCTATTTAACGTTCACATTCAGAAGATTGTCATGCCGCTTGTCATGACCAAAACATTTTATTTTTCTGTTTTTTATCTTCTTCAGAACTATTATCTCCACTTTGAGTTGTTCCAGAATCTCAATATTAGTTTTTTCAATGTTTTCAAGAAACTCGTCCTAGTCTTCTGACTGCCCACATTTCACAATGTCAATAATCTTCTCTATTTTCTTGATCACGGCCCAGGTTTCTACTCCATACAACAAAATTGAATGCACGTAGCATTTATTGATTCTTATTTTTAAACTCTGATATATTTGCCTGGACAGAAGTGTATGCCTCATGCTGGTAAATGTATTATTTGCCATTGAAATTCTCTTAATGAACTCCTTTCCACTATGCCATCCACCGGTAACTGCTCATCGAGGTATAAATTGGTCCCGAGTTGTCCACCGGGGTCGTTGTATATGAAAATGGCAA
Organism: Ariolimax columbianus; assembly: GCA_036924085.1. Lineage (NCBI taxonomy): Eukaryota > Metazoa > Mollusca > Gastropoda > Stylommatophora > Arionidae > Ariolimax > Ariolimax columbianus. Next base: position 15,382,804 of record JAVGWX010000014.1, read on the forward strand.
GCATAGAACCACTGCCCCACAGAGAGCATGGCGTATGGGGCTACTAACTGTGTGACATGGTATAGCACCGGCCATTGTTAGGTTGTTTGTTAATAGCAACATAGATAGCCCCTAACAGGCTGCGGGTCTACTTTACTCTAGTGTTTCAGTCTATTAAAATGGACTCGCACATCGATTGACCACCCTTCACGACACTTGTTCCAACACATTGGAGTAATAAGTTGCTCGAGCCAAGCCCCAGTAGGAGATCCTCCACCCGGCTATATCCCACTTATGCCAGAGCCGGGACCTGAACCTGTATAAGTACAGGTCGACTAAGACTAAGACCATTGACAATTGTTCCAAAATTTCTCCATTTATGTAGGTATCAGCTTGTGGACTGTCTTTCCTTTTGATGAACACCTTAACTTTAGTGTTGTTGATGCTGATTTCCAGCTAACATTTCTGGCTCTTGCAGATGAACTTAAATCCTCTGCCATTAGCAATGCATTATCAGCATATCTGAAATTATCGATAATTCATCCTTCTATATTTAATTCAGGTATTTCTTGAATCCCATTTAAACATTATGTATGTGTATATATTAAACAGCCAGGGGACAGGAACGTTTTTTTGTTATATTTGTACTTGGTGACGCCTTATCTCTAGTTCTCAAACATACCGATTGTTCTCAATACAAGTTTGTGATACGTGTGATATCTGTACCGTCAAGTTTAACGCTCCAAATATTCTGTGAGCTATTCATGATTTACGTTATTAAACGCTTTAGTGTAATCGATGAAGCAGTCATAAGCTTCTTGTAGAATCTCCATATATTTGTCCACAATCATTCTCATATAGAAATCCTCTTTCTTGTCGCGCTGTTCTTCTTGAAACCAAACTGCTTCGCACTGACCTCTTGACCAATCTTTCGATTAATTCTTTCTTGCATGATTTTGAATTAGTTAGTTAGTTGCCCATCGAAAACGAAGATGCCGACAGCGTCATACATTTTATTCTTGCATATGGCTGTGCAGTCCGATCTGAGCGTGATAAACGCTACCGAACGTAGGGTACACGTGAACAGTATTTGTAGTTGGGCAGTCTTGCATTATTCCCTTTAGTGCAGCTCGCTTTTCTTGCGATTCCGTGATGGTCCTCTACTCCGCGGTGCAATCAGCATGTGTGACGGTGTCCTCCTTGCATTAGTTTTGTGTGAGAGTAATCTTGTGTGAGAGTAATCTTACGTGAGAGTAATCTTGGGTGAGAGTAATCTTTTGTGAGAGTAATCTTGGGTGAGAGTAATCTTTTGTGAGAGTAATCTTGTGTGAGAGTAATCTTGTGTGAGAGTAATCTTGTGTGAGAGCAATCTTGGGTGAGAGTAGTCTTGGGCAAGAGTAATCGTGTGTGAGAGTAATCTTGTGTGAGAGTAATCGTGTGTGAGAGTAATCTTGGGTGAGAGTAATCGTGGGTGAGAGTAATCTTGTGTGAGAATAATCTTGTGTGAGAGTAATCTTGGGTGAGAGTAATCTTGTGTGAGAGTAATCTTGTGTGAGAGTGATCTTGGGTGAGAGTAATCGTGGGTGAGAGTAATCTTGTGTGAGAGTAATCTTGTGTGAGAGTAATCTTGTGTGAGAGTAATCTTGTGTGAGAGTAATCTTGGGCGAGAGTAATCTTGTGTGAGATTAATCTTGTGTGAGAGAAATCTTGTGTGCGAGTAATCTTATGTGAGAGTAATCTTGTGTGAGAGTAATCTTGTGTGAGAGTAATCTTGGGTGAGAGTAATCTTGTGTGAGGGTATATCTTGTGTGATGGTAATGTTGTGTGAGAGTATATCTTGTGTGAGAGTATATCTTGTGTGAGGGTATATCTTGAGCTGGTCAAATCGGTAAGTGTTGCGCCTAGTTTTAACAGTATCACTCTGTTATTGTATATTGAATATCCTTTTATGCGTCTTTGTAGCTCAATCTTTATTAGGATACGAACTCCATGGTGTTGTTGCTCATCTTCTGAATATTTAAATGTATGGTTCTCCTTTTGTTAGAAATCCTATATCCTTCCATCTGGTTTCCGTCACCCCATATATCCAGTTTTATGCTGTAAGACTCATGTATTATGTTTTCCAGCGATCCTGTTTGGTATAATGTTCATACATTATAATACATATCCTTAATAAACGTTTCTCTAACCACAAACAACATGCACCACATATCTCTCCACAATTACCACATATTTCATTGGCACTAATACTCTTTCATCACAGTCAACAGATATTACCATTGTCTGTACATGTGCCATTCATACAAACACATGTTTTTCATGTCTTCGCTCACCACAAGGCGTAGTTTGCACCATAGTTCTAATGTCTTCTCTCACCACAAGGCGTAGTTAGTGCCATGTTTATAATGTCTTCGCTCACCACAAGGCGTAGTTAGTGCCATGTTTATAATGTCTTTGCTCACCACAAGGCGTAGTTAGTGCCATGTTTATAATGTCTTCTCTCACCACAAGGCGTAGTTGGCACCATATTTCTAATGTCTTCGCTCACCACAAGGCGTAGTTAGTGCCATGTTTATAATGTCTTCGCTCACCACAAGAAGTAGTTAGCACAATGTTTCTAATGTCTTCGCTCACGACACGAAGTAGTTAGCACAATGTTTCTAATGTCTTTTCTAACCACAATTTGTAGTACGAACAATGTTTCTAATGTCTTCTTTTACCACATTGGGTAGTTGCGAAACTTTCTATATGTCTTGATTTCAAATTATATCACTCCTGATATAACTAACTACCGTTCGAAGACATTTCTTTTCAAGCGTTGACATGTTCCAATTCTGAGATTGGATACGAACCAAGATTGACATTGCCTGCACAGAGTGGGTGCTGTTGATCATTTACTGCTTGGCTTTCAAGCTTTCCTTTGTGTCTTTTGGCATGGGGGGTGGACGATATTGGAATTATAAGCCACAACGGATGCTTTCAGACAACTCCTTTAAATAGCGCAATCATGTCAGCTTCGGCTGTAAAATATACTTCTCATAAACTTGAAAGTTTGGGCATGCCATCTGTAGTTTAGTCTATTACAGTTGGCCATGGTTTGGGCCTGAAAAAATGTGACGTCATTTACAGTTTTCTTGAGTGGACCTATGTTTTTCTCATCCTCGTAGTATCTGCATGTGATGCACTATTCATATTTGTTCTACCAAGACTGCGCTAAGTGTATTCGTACTATTCAGCAGCTCTCTGACATTAAAAATATGTGGCTGTGGTAGTCTGCAAATCGCCGTTGGTGTATTGAATTAGGTTCCATCAATGGTGTTTACTTCCTTCTTCATTTGTCCACGGCAATGTTATACCGCAATGGAAAATGCTTATGGTTTTTCATAAATAGTATATTAGATTCTACGCACCGACGATGACCAACTCAGATGACTACAAAGACAAATTCTACGAAGAATTTAACTATGTTCTCTCGTTGGTCCCAAAGTCTGAGAAGCTAGTTCTCCTTTGCGACTTCATTGCCATAGGGGGAACTGACCATCGGATCTGAGATGGAATACTCGGTGTGTACGGCATAGGCAAGTACAATAGTAATGTTCTCTTATTCCTTGGGTTATGTGCAGCCCACGATCTAGCAACCACGAATACAATGTTTCACTTGTTCACACGGGAAAAAAACGGACATGGATGCATCCCAGTTCAAAGCAATGGCACTTAATTGATTATGTTATTTATCATGATGACTGACAGGCGTGATATAAAAGTCGCCATAGCTGTGTGTGGTACAGAGTGCTGAACCAACTACAGGTTCATAGTGTGCAAACTGAGCTGTTACATTAAACTCAGGAGACAGCATCAAGATGAAAAGCAAAAGATAAAGAAGTTAGACACCACAAAACTTCAAACCATCCTGATCACTGAAGAACTTTTAAGGGACCTAGATGGAAAATTAAAGCAAATGATGCTGGATACACGACACGTAAACATCAAAACTGGGTCGCCATTAGAGACTCTGTATTCTCCTCCGCCTCTTAACACATTGTATACACAACACGTAAACATCAAGACTGGTTTGATGAGAACGACGCAGAAATCATGTCCCATATAAAGGAAAAATATGACCTTTTTAGGGCTCATCAAATGGACACGTCGCCTGCAGTAAAAAAAAAAATGGCGTTCACAACCATATCAATAATGGCCCAAGTAAAGAACAGGAACATGAAGAACACGTGGTTGGGAAACAAGGCAGACGAAATTCAACTTTAAGCTGACAGAAACGCCACAAAATGCTTCAATGATGCTTCAAACGGCTGTTTATGGCCCTCAACCGACGTATGGAACTACAATTGGGAATACATATGGCTCAGAACTGTTGTCAGACAAACCTAGAATACTGGAACGCAGGGGGAACACTTTCTCACGGTCCTCAGCCAACCGTCCTCCTTCTGCGGCGAGGCATAGGACGCCTGCCTCAGACACCCCTGAACAATGAACTGGAGGTTCCCAGGCATAGGACGCCTGCCTCAGACACCCCTGAAAAATGAACTGGAGGTTCCTCCAAGTATCTAGAAGGTCAGAGTTGCATTCAATCAGCTATCAAATGGGAAGGCTTCATATGCGGTACTAATACCAACTGATATCTACAAAGTAGGTAGTTGTGTCCTAACACAGAGACTGAGTTGTACAACGTACTATGGACCACTGGGACTGGCCCACAACACAATATGGACCACTGAGACTGGCCCACAGGAAGTGAAGGATGCTACCATCACAACACAAGATGGACCACTGAGACTGGCCCACAAGAACTGAAGAATGCTACCATCGTCAACGTATTCAATCGAAAGGGAAACCCCGCTATAATCACAGAGGAATCTCCCTCATATGGACTACTGGCAAGATACTGGCACGAGTTCTTCTCAACCGATTGTTAGTTCACCTAGAACATGTTCTTCTTCCAGAGAGCCAGTGTGGCTTCAGGTCGGGTCGCGAAACTGTGGATATGGTATTTGCGGCTCGTCAACTTCAGGAGAGATGCCAAGAGCAGCAACGTGGGCGATACATGACTTTCGTGGACCTGACTAAGGCTTTTGATACCGTCAACAGAGATGAACTTTGGAAGGTCATTGGGAAATGTGGCTGTCCAAGCAGATTCACCAAGATCGTCAAACAATTCCACAAGGGTATGGATGCTCATGTACTGAGTGATGGGGGAAACATCAAATGCATTTCCTGTTACAAATGGCGTCAGCAAGGGCTGTGCACTAGCCCCAACACTTGTAAGCATAATGTTTGCTGCCATGATCAGCGTTACCGATCAGGGTTGTAACCAAAACGATTTGGAAATAAAATGCAGGACTGACGGAAAACTCTGCAATCACAGTCGACTGCAAGAACACAACAAGATAAAGGAAACACCCATCTCAAACTTGCTTTGTGCTGATGACTGTGCCCTCGCTGTAAGTACCACAAGAGACATGTAGACATATGTGGACAAGTTCTCAGCAGCCTGCGACATGTTTAGTTTTACAATTAATACAAACAAAACTGAATTCATATTTCAGCCTGCCCCTAGGGACGCATATCGCGACCCAGATATCAGAGTCAAGAACCACACATAAAGAAAATGAAAGCCATACAGTCCTGCCAACAGATGCTCTGGCCGTAGTCACAGCGCTAAAAAGCCAGAAAAACATTGAGCTTAATGACTTAAGAGCAGTACTCTGTCAACTATGCCAGCAGTCCGCACCAAAAAGGGTAGTGGTACAGTGGGTCCCATCACACTGCAACATCCAAGGCAACGAGGAGGCAGACAGACTGGCAAAAGAAGGTGCAAGACTACCACAAACATATACTAGTATGACGTACGAAGAGTCAAAACGGCTTTTTAAAGCCAGATACATGACCAAATGGGAAACCGAACATACTGGTTACACCAAAAAACGATGCCTATTTCCAGTTGGACAGAAGAGAGAAGGTCGTTGTCTTCAGACTTCGCTCTGGCCACAATAGACTGAGGTACCACTTATTCAACAAATTGAAGATAGGTGGTACCGACGAATGCCCGTGTGGTATTGGGGAAATGACCGCTGAGCATCTGCTGCAGAACTGCCCGACATACGAGGATCAGAGAGAGCAGATGTGGCCATCACCAGTGGCAACACAAGACACGCTTTATGGCAGTATCAACGGCCTCAGGATGACGGCCGCTTTTTTTCGAAAAAATAATGGTTACTGTCTGACTGCGTACGATGAAGAAGAAGAAGAAGAAGAGTCAAGAACGAGCGCCTCAAATCAGTAGACAGCTTCACGTACCTTGGCATCACTCTTTTCAGGGAAACTAATATTGACTGCGAGGTCAGTAACATAATCTCCATGGCCAGTGCTGTCTTTGGAAGGCTGCGCAATAGTGTCTGGAATAGGAGGCGTCTTAAGCTTGATATGAAACTCAAAATCTACCAACCTGTAGTGCTCTCCACCCTTCTGTATGCCAGTGAGCTGTGGACTGTGTACAGCACGCCTGCTAGGAAAATAAACCACTTCCATATAAAGTGCCTCCGTAGATTGTTCAAAAAAAAGTGGCAAGATAGGGTACCAGACACCGAGATTCTCTTGAATGCAAAAATGCCGAGCATCCACAAATTGTTGCAGAAGACCCAGATCAGGTGGGCCGGCCACGTCGTGCGCATGCCAGACAATCTCATCCCAAAACAACTAATTTATGGTGAGCTGAATGAGGGCCTGCGTCAAGCCAGTGGCCAAAAAGAAGCGTGTCAATGACTTCATCAAAGTATCTCTGACACACTTTAGGATATATGTAACTACATGAGAATGTCTCGCACAGGACCATAAGGCATGGCGTAGAACCACCATCATAGGCACCTCTATTGCTGAGATACGCCATTCCTCCGAAGTACAGAAAAAAATGTACTTTGCGTTAAAGACAAAACAAATGACTCACATGTCCAATTCTGACGTTAAATGCTGTGTATGTAGAAGAATTTTCAGTACCAGAATTGGACTATACAGCTACCTCCTAACTCACTGGTGAGGTGCAGCACAACATGTCTGACTGCTGTTGTTGTCATCACTTTCAATGGACAGCTATTATTATTATTGTGTGATTCCATCTATCATCTTGTCAGCATTTTGGTATTGCGTTCTAAGATCATCTAGTACCTGGCCATGTTTTTTGATGTTCTCTAAAATTGTGCAAAGTTCATTCCTGTTTAAGCTTTGAAAACATGTTCAATAAATACAGTGTTAAAATATCATATTCTATTGTTTGTGTCATATTGTTGCCTTTAAAATAGTCGGGTTCGTAATCCGACACCCTTGTGTAAGTCAAAGTGAGTTTTGCTGTTCAAATATTATAGCACGCATGTTTTCAGAAAATCACACTCGAAGAAGAATTATAACTCTAAAAGCAGGAACACTCACAAAGACATAAATACATGATTGAGAGTTATCATAAAGTATATGTTGATTGTGGCAGATTAAGTTAATGCAGATTATAACTAAAATATATGTTGATTGTGGCAGATTGAGTTAATGCAGATTATAACTAAAGTATGTGTTGATTGTGGCAGATTAAGTTAATGCAGATTATAACTAAAGTATGGTATGATTGTGGCAGATTAAGTTAATGCAGATTATAACTAACGTATATGTTGATTGTGGCATATTAAGTTAATGCAGATTATAGCTAAAGTATGTGTTGATTGTGGCAGATTAAGTTAATGAAGATTATAACTAACGTATGTGTTGATTGTGGCAGATTCTGTAAATGCAGATTATAACTAAAGTATATGTTGATTGTGGCAGATTAAGTTAATGCAGATTATAGCTAAAGACAACATGACAAACTAAAACTATAATAATTAGCAACGTAGACATTCAATCCGCTCTACAGATACGTAAAGAAAATATAATATTAGAACTCCAGTAAAGTAGGAAGGCAGATGCGAAATGGAAATCAAGAAAATAATATGAAGCCCAGGCTGTTTTCAGGAACATGCAATTCATAAATATAATACATTACAACACATCATGACTACGTTATGTGAATTCCCATAGTTGTATGTTATCCTTAGAAACACATTTCTGACCACAGTCAAGACATCTGTGAACATGTTCATCGCATAGTTTACCGTTATCAACATATATCTCCGCACGACAATCACATCACCCAAAACAGTCTAATCACATCTCACAACAATCAACACATCTCTCACCATAATCAATACATTACCCAATAAAACCAACACATCACCTAACACAATCAAAACACATCTCGCCACAATCAACACATCACTGACCATAATCAACACATCACTCACCACAATGAACACATATATCACCACAATCAACACATTACTACAATCAACACATTTCTCAAAATAATCAACACATCGCTCAATATAATCAACACATCACTCACACCAATCAACACATTACTCACCCCAATCAACACATCTCTCAATACAATCAACACATCTCTCAATACAATCAACACATCACTCACCACAATCAACACATCACTGACACCAATCATCACATTACGCACCCTAATCAACACACCTCTCAATACAATCAACACATCACTCACACCAATCAACACATCTCTCAGCACAATCAATGTCCTTCTTTATAACCACATCTACTGTCGGGATCTTCACACATATCTGATTTATTTACATATGTTAAACGGTGTTACCAGATCACAATGATATCAATATATTGTCCACAATGGCAAAACATAACTAAGAAATACATCATTACAATCAACGCCTTCTATAGATGTAGTTACACATCTTTCTGAACGTGTTCTCCGCCAGTAACACATCGTCCGTCTACCAATATTGCTCATATGTCACATATATCAAGACTGTCTTTGTACACCATCATTGTTTATCTCACGACCGTCAATACATCTCTCTCCACGACCAACTCAACTTTTTACTACATATATCACACATATCATCACATTCAACACTTCTCTAACCACCATCAACACGTACATCACACATTTGTATATGTCTCACCACTTTCAGTATATCTCTTATTTATATTGTGTACATCTCTTGTCAGTATCAGCAGTACCTCTCTCTACTGTGAGATCGTCTGTCAGCAGTTTAATAGCATCTCTTACTCCTACCAGCACACTCTCACCGAATAACAATCACACACATACACATACACACACACGCACACACATACACACACACACACACACACACACAAACATATATATATATATATATATATATATATATATATATATATATATATACATATATATATTAATATATATATATATATACTTTTATGTGAAAGCCAATAATGACATACTGTAATAAAGACACTCGTTCGAAATCAGTGTGATATAGGGTAACATGCAAATAGTTAATATTAATCCCGAAAAAATCATCAAAAGTAACGTTTCATTGCAAATCAATATTTAGCTGGAAGCCAAAGTTCAACGACATAATGCAGTGACACAATTATAGTTGACGCTCACATATTTCAATTAGTAAATATCATATATTAACACACGCTAGTGTTAGGGTTTTCCAAGTTTAAGTACGGGGAAATATCGCATTAATAACATATGACCAAAATTAGATAGGAAGGAGTATTGAGATGTAACTTAAACAGTTTGCGATTACAGCCAAACAATGTGTGTTTAAACAATTTAATTATCATTCGTTCGTAACAGTTCTCGTTTGTCGATACCATTTTTATTTTATTTGGAGATTAAAATGTCAATGTCGGAATTTGATAAGAGACAAGTGCAAAATTCCCAAGAATTATATCATCACAATTCGTGTAATATTATTAGAGGATTCGTGAAAAAACATACACATATTGTTAGTGTCGCCTTTAGATTGAATGTAATTATTTTCAGTGTTTTAGAGTATTGCTGATTTTTCTATGTCATATAATAACTCACACTTTAACAAAAACATAACATTGGACACATTCAGTACAGAATGCAAATGCTTAATGGTGACACAATTTACACTACACGTTTTCTACATAACGGTGTGAATGTTACATCATAAAAACACGTAACGTTAAGTATAGAGCAAGCTTCTGTCCTCTCCTCTCAAGAGAATGAATGCGCTTTCTTGTAAGAAGGACAAGAGTTAGAGGATTCGACCAATAAAAGCAAGTTTTCTTGCATTACAACCAATCTTCTAACGTTTTGTTTTACTTGAAGGGAAGCTCATTCTTGGACATGAGAACTGGTACATGACTCCAGATTTCAAATTACTTGGTATTTGAACTGTTCGTTCCATCTGCTATCTCCAAAGGGAAGGTCGGTTGCAATGGTTCTCATATATCCTTTTTCTCTCAACTTGATGGTGCAATATGACAGGCCTTTTCCTGAACAATTCTTTAATATTATCATTCTACATATAGCCCTGTTCATTTTTAATGCGTTAGCACTCCACCTGTTCGGGCTGTATTCATTTGAGCAGGGTCTATGATTAAAAAAAAAGGCATAGATGTTATCACAACAGAAATGCTACTAGCCTACATGACAACTGCAGTGGGCTGACTGAACAGAATACTTAAAGTTGTCTGGACGTCGAGAAAGTTACAGACAGACTTTCAACGAGCAATCATCATTCTTATCTGGAAAAAAATTAAGGCGACAAATGATAGTGGGAAACGTATAAAAGAATCTCTTTTAAAAGGGCACATAGCCAAGCTATTTGCAAAGACACTAGAAAGAAGGGCAAGACCGATACCGCAACCCCAACTAGGAAATAATCAGATCGGGCTTCAGGTAAGGACAAAGCTGCATAGTTGCAATATTTACATTCAGAGACATATGCAAACAGTCTAAGGATTTTGACGGAAACAGGAGTCTTATATTCATAGATTTAGAAAGAGATAGAGTTAACAGAAGTAAATTATGGGAGATACTGGAAGATTATGGACTGCAAGATCCTCTTCTAAGTAACATCAAAGCCACATAACAGGACAGAGTACAGTAAGAAAAACAGAAGGTATGTCGGAGTGGTTTTCCCATTTCAAAAGGCGTCAGACATGGTTTGTGTTTTCTCACCACTCTTCTATGTCACTTATATGAATACAATCACACATGAGGCAAATACAAAACAGGGAAGTACCAACGAATCGCTCTTTCCAGAAGACAAGTGTTTGATCCACTCCAATGAACAAAATTTACAAAATCATATTGACTCTCTCTACCTAAACTATCAAAAGTACAATATAAATATTACAAAAAAATTAAAAACAGAGACAATGAATATAGCTAGAAAGCAAACCACATTTGATATTCATGTGAATGAAACAAAAATAAAGCAGGTACAGGAATTTAGGTATTTGGGAACTGTTTCTTCTGAGGAAGGAAGACTCGACAAACAGAGAGAGACGAGAGTGCAGAGGGAAAGCGCTGTCACATACCAGCTGTCTTCACTTCTAAGACTCCCTACGTGTTACCATTAAGTACAAAAGCAGAGGATAAATAGTATGTTAAACCCAACCATGTGCTATCAGTGCCAGACATGGACATTAAATAAGTCCCAGGAACGAAATTTAACCACCTGCGAAATGCGGGGCCTACGAACGGCCACTAACAACACCAGAAGAGACAGCATACAAAATATGAGTATTCGGGGGAAGGTTGGAACAATTATCTGTCTGCAATACATCGAGCAGCAGAGCATGAATTGGTTTTGCCACATTGTGAGAATGTAACTAGACCACATTGTTCATGCAACCTTTTACATGAGAACATCAGGAATAAGAGCTAGAGGTAGATCGAGAAAAAGGTGGATAGACAGCGTAAACGAAATATTCCGTAACATGGGGAAAATGTTAATCGGGCCAGGAGAGAGGTGAAAGATAAATACATAGCACGACACTGGGCTACATCCCGTGAGAAAGTGAGATGACGAAAGAAGAAGAAGATAAAAACCAAACACTATAACAAACAGATCACGTGGTAAAGATCCTATATTTAAGTTGTCGTTACACAGATCAGTGTTTCATCTACACTAAATATGTCTAGAACCTCAATCAATTATCTATGTATAGTGTCCATGACTGTTGCTTCCCACTAGCTCATATTCGTTATTCCTTTTTCTGCTTTTGATCTGATAATGCTGGATCCGTTACTATTAAATGTTGATTGGGCATGGAAAGATGCAATACTGGTACCAGTACCAAAAACAGGAAAGGACAAAACAGATCCAAATGGATACAGGCCCATAAGCCTACTGAGCTGTGTCGGCAAGCTGATGGAACGGATGATAAACACCAGACTGATGTGGCATCTGGAAGAAAAACGAATACTAATTCCACAGCAAGCCGGCTTTAGACAGCACAGATCCACTGAGGACCAGGTCATCCTCATAGCCCAGGAGATAGAAGATGCCTACCAGGCACAGAAACACACAGTAGCTGTTTGGGTGGATCTGGAAAAGGCATTTGACAAAGTCTGGAAGGATGGACTTAGAGTCAAGCTAAGAAGAAGTGATGTCTGTGGGAAGATGTACAAGGGGATCAACCACTACCTCAAACAAAGAACGGCCAGAGTCCAAGTACAAGGGCAGATGAGCAAAAAGGTGACACTCGAGCAGGGAGTACCCCAAGGGGGAGTATTGTCACCCACACTCTTCCTGGTATATATAAACGATATTACAGAGAATATACCAAGAAGAGTCCATAGCTCAATGTTTGCAGACGATCTGGCTATGTGGACCTCTGAAAAGAATCTCACCATAGCAAGAAATCGGATGCAGGCGGCCCTAACATCGCTGGAAGAGTGGGCGAACTCATGGCTGGTCAAAATAAACGAGGAGAAAACCACGTGCACAATATTCTCGCTCTCATTAAAACCCCAAAGTACCAAATTAAGTCTAAATGGCAAAATCCTGCAGCCAAACGACAACCCAACCTATCTGGGAGTCACATTTGATCGGCGCATGACATGGAAAAATCAGATTGAGAGAAACCGAATGAAAGCCAGAGAAAGAATGGCGATCATGAGGAAACTTGCTGGCACAAGCTGGGGAGCAGACGAAGGCATACTAAAGAAACTGTACACTGGAAGAGTGAGACCAGTTCTCGAGTATGGCATTGCGGCATGGACAACAGCAGCGAAGGCGAACTTCGATAAAGTTAACAAACTTCAAAACCAAGCCATGAGAATTATAACAGGTGGCATGAAGTCAACGCCAATTGTAGAACTTGAAAAGATTACAAAACTGCAATCCATGACCGATAGAAGAGACTGCAGAGCCCAGCTGCAGTCAGAGAAACTCCGAAGACTGACGGACCATCCAATGTACCAGAGACTAAACAATTTGGGAAATGGGAAACTAAAGCGGAGAAACTTTGCAGAAATAGCCAAAGCAAAGATGCACGAAGATCCCATAAACGCACTAACAACACCAAAACCCATCACTACTGTACGAAAACCTACTTGGAGGCAGGATATATTTCCAGAGGTGGTAGAAAATATACCAGGTATTGCAAACAAAAACTGCCAGACTGAAAAAGAAAGGAGAGACACTACCCTAAGCTTCATAACGAAAAGCTACCCAAGCATGGACTGGACCCCTGCATACACCGACGGTTCTGTAACAAACACTACACAGAACGGAGGGGCAGGAGCATTCCTGAACCGACCAAATGGCAGAAAAATAACACTGTCATTCGCTACTGGTAAGTACACAAGCAATTTCAGAGCAGAGGCAGAGGCACTGAGGGCGGCAGTGGAAGAAATGGTAACACACAGTGAAAATGAGAGCCATATAGTCCTGCTGACAGATGCTCTCGAAGTAGTCACAGCGCTAAAAAGCCAGAAAAACACTGAGCTTAATGACTTAAGAGCAGCACTCTGCAAACTGTGCCAGCAGTCCGCACCAAAAAGGGTGGTGGTACAGTGGGTTCCGTCACACTGCAACATCCAAGGCAACGAGGAGGCAGACAGACTGGGAAAAGAAGGTGCAAGGCTACCACAAACAGATACTAGTATGACGTACGAAGAGTCAAAACGGCTTATCAAAGCCAGATACATGACCAAATGGGAAACCGAACATACTGGTTACACCAAAAACGATGCCTATTACCAGTTGAACCGAAGAGAGCAGGTCGTTGTCTTCAGACTCCGCACTGGCCACAACAGACTGAGGTACCACCTATTCAACAAATTGAAGATAGGGTGTACCGACGAATGCCCGTGCGGTACTGGTAAAATGACCACTGAACATCTGCTGCAGAACTGCCCGACATACGAGGATCAGAGAGAGCAGATGTGGCCATTGCCAGTGGAACTGCAAGACAAGCTCTATGGTAGTGGCGAGAGTCTCAGGATGACCGCCGTTATTTCGAAAAAATAATGGTTACTGTCTGACTGTGTACGCAGAAGAAGAAGAAGAAGAAATGTTGATTGTTTGTTATCTCGAACATTTCACATATATTCAGCTTAAAAGTTTGAATTATTTCCTTAACAACCAAAATGTATCAAACATGCCTTGTCGTGCCTAATAGTTGTTGTTTTTGTTTAAGCTTATGCATGCTGCTTATATCAACATTTCTGTTGCATGTTGGCAAATAGTAAATGTCTTTGTAATCAGTGTTTCGTTCTCTCAAGTCTTTTAACTTTTCGTATAGTTCTGATGTCGACAGTCTTGTATATTTGATGTTGCTTCAGCTCATTTACTGGGATAGTTTTATTTGCTGCTCGCATACACGTTATTATACATCATTACACAATTAATAATATTGTAAACAATCAAATAGTATCCACGAAATCAAACAAAGATACATGTATGGACAAACACATTCTACTTGAGAATATTGGAGCTAATAAGATGTACTTTTCTCCATACCATGCACACGATTGTTCTACATAAATGTGTAATTTTTTTGTTTTTACAATTTTAAAGACATGAACCATTCCTTTGTTACCGAATCGCCTTCAGACAGTTACCTTATGAGCACCCTTATCAGCAATGAACTGAAACTAATCATTGGGATTGTAAACTATGTGTTACTGTGTAATTTGATATGCGTATTTGGCATGGTATCTAACGTGATAAACGTGGTTGTGTTCTACAAACAAGGTCTGGACTCAAGTATCAATATTACTTTCTTCGCATTGGCAATATCTGACCTATGTGGTATAATATTCCAGATATTATTTAACGTTTACCTAAATCCATTTTTCAATATATCAGTAATACCCTTTGTGCCTGAAGAGTTTCAATACCTTCAGGCAGGTCTACCAAGAGTAACGTTCTCAAGAATAACCGGCCTGATCACCGTCTACGCCACAATGGAGAGATGTCTGTGCATAACTTTTCCTTTACACATCAAGCAGATGATAACTCCAAGAAAAACTGCCATAGTTATGATTGCTATATACGGTTTGACATTTATGTCCCTTGCCCCAGTGTACTGTACAGCCTCTCTAGGATGGAAGTTTTATTCCAACAGAAACAGAACTCTGATTGGTCTGATTATTTCTGAAAACAGCCACAAACTGCAGGAGACAGTTTACACAATTCAAGCTTCTATAGGTCTGGGGTCGGTTGTGGCTGTAGTGATATTTACAACCATTTTAATAAGAAAACTTGGAGAAAAAAGTACATGGCGTCAAGCGGCGAATGCGGACCAGGCCAAGTCCGAGTCTATGTCCAACCGAGACAGGAGAACGATCAGTATGGTTGTCCTCATTGCCAGCATACTTATTTTGTGTTACACTCCTAGTGTTATGTTGTACTTGGTCACTTTCTTTGAACCAGATTTCAACATTGCAGGACGGTACGAAGACATGTTCTTATTCATGTGGTCATTTGGGACCATGTTTGAGACGATCAATTCTAGTGTGAATATTTTACTGTACTTCAAAATGAGTTCTAATTACAGAGATATTTTACGTAGTCTCTGTCAAGTTCAGGTAGTTAAATGCAGTTAAGAACTACAGTATATGAGGTCTCAAGAATTTAAATTATATATTTATATATATATATATATATATATACATATATATATATATATATATATATATATATATATATATATATATATATATATATATATATATATGATCATTATTTTCAAAGAAATCAATAACATGCATTACAGAAAAAAATCAAACAGTTGTGCTAATATAACTGTTTAAATAAACATGTGTCTTGTTTTTTATTCTGCTGTTAGAGATACAGTTATAGTACTTTATAAATCTCCTTTTCAGAATATGTACATTGTGATGGTAATTTGTTCCCTACTTGCTACATAGCAGTCCCTAAATATTGTAGTATCAGGTACCAATTTATAACTGCGTTGACTGGAAAAAGTTGCGACTTCAACACAGACCCTGCCAATGTTTCAGTGATAGACAAGTCTATTTTGTATTATTTACAACCAATCTGATATATTATGTAAGGTTCCATTTTAAACAATTTCAGTATATTAATTTGATATTTCGAACAACCATCATACATTCTCGTCGCTCAGCTCGGGGTTTTGGTGATTAACAATTATTTTCCAGCAAGTAAGATCTTGTACTCCCTTCCTTACTAATTGAGCTCCAAGTGCATGTTCAGTCTCCTCTCCATGGGGTTCCACCTCGTTTCCTCAACCGCTGTGAATTCTAGGTCACTTAAAAAGGAAATGAGCACTGTACCTTCCTTTCGGTTTTCGCTACATTGTGTCATTTTTATAATATTATGAGGCCCTTTCTTTCACAAGTCCGTTTAATTTTGTTTGGTTGTTAATGTTCATGTAGCCAGCTTTGTTTTTATGCATCTAGGTATTGACATTAATCCAACTCACATTCATAGAGTCCGTTGTTGGTCAGATCTCTCTTACACAAGGAGTCCGTGTTTAGTCTGGTCT
Source organism: Ariolimax columbianus (assembly GCA_036924085.1). NCBI lineage: Eukaryota > Metazoa > Mollusca > Gastropoda > Stylommatophora > Arionidae > Ariolimax > Ariolimax columbianus. Next base: position 15,399,667 of record JAVGWX010000014.1, read on the forward strand.
CTCTAGATTTTATCAGATTGTGCGGCTCATCTGCAAGCCTTCGCCTTCCATAGAAAATAAAATAGCTGCACTCCCTTACCACTGGCTTACGGTTATAACAGGATCTGAGCAGATACATGGCATGTCCTACTGTGTGTCTATAGTATTACATTTTGAAAGTGTAACGCCGACATGTTGTTCCCAAACGGGATGTCTTGTCAAGATGCAGAAATTAATTTCAAATGACAACAGCACCTCCATGTCCGTACATGTCAGTACATCTGGTAACTGTGGTGAAAGTTACATAACAAATTCGAAACCATCTAAAATACTTCCTATGTGACATCGAACCATTCTTACATCAATTGTGCAGATCTTTGGGACTGCTTTGTTTGACCCGTTCAAAGGTAGGGAAGACCTTGACAGAAAATGGTAGCTTGTATGTAACTGATGTCGCCACTGACTCAGTCATATGCTAGGCTTGTTGATCTGTTGGCTGTCTTCCATGTGTATTAGACATTTTCATCATTTCATAGACGTTTCATCACGTACACTTCACGCTGACATGTAGCGCAGAATCAACATGCGAGTAAGTTAGCTCTACAAGCAAATGAGGCAGGTAAAGGTTACCATCCGCTTGTGTACAGCTGACAAGTTCGGGACAGTGCTATTTAATGAAATGCCCCTAAATAGTACACGGAGAATAAGACGGCGAGAGAACAAAAATGAATCGTCAAGATGAGAGGTTCCTGTAGCGAAACAGCAATGTGTGTGGTACGCTTCTGGTGTGTCAAAACATAATAAGGCATAACGACTGTCCACCGCGGAATAAACTGGGACATCAACATACCGTATTCAACGGAAGGACAAATCAATAAATGTCGCGATTCTGCTGTATATTACCAGAGAAGAGGCAACTCATCTAGTCAGAAAAGAAGTTCTCATTGACGAATTCTTCTCAATTAATGGGAAACAAAAGCTTTCTGAGAAAAGCAACCTAAAAACTGTAAGAAGGAAGTATGTAGTGCATTCGGGTTAAATGAGGAATGAGCAGTAAGCATTTTTGCGCTTATGAAAAGTTAAGCATTAACATAGATAAGTAGCAATTAAATTGATAAAGCAACATCTTGCAAAAAAAAATGTGAAGGTATTGGACATACAATGAATGAATTGTCCCGATGAAGTTAAGGGCTAAAACCTACGAAATTTCCATTTTACAAACGTTTTTATATTATGAGGAACTCGGTAATGAAGTAATAGAAGAATGTTATTATAACTTACAACAGTCCCTCAAATGATTAAAAACTATTGATGTTCTGATAATAATGTGAATTATGAATTCCAAAATAGGATAAGAAATATACAAGAATATAGTAGAACAATTTCGATGAGAACAGTTAATGACTGCATATTGCATGATAGTTATTTGCAAAGAGAATCAATTAATTATATGTGGACGACGTGGGCTAGTGGTTAAGTGACACTGCTCACAAAACAATGCTGCTGGGTTCGATTCCCATCACAGCACCGGTCGTTATCCCGGGTAAGTAAACCCTTAGAAAATGCAGGAGGAAGCAGACCCTTACATAAAATGCATGCTGAAGTCGGATGCACTGGACCGACACGCGTAAAAATAAGAACCACAGTGCCGTGCAACGCACACCGCCTTGGGGATTAGAGAAATAAGGCGAAAGAGGAGAGAGATTTGAATGAAACTGCGTTCCGTTACTGCATAAATAACAAATAACAGGTTTTCCATAACATAATAATTCTAAGTAACACATTTTCACAACAATCTCCAAGAAGATTATGTGCGTGACAATAATTCAGAAGATAGAAAGTAACAAAATCAGAACAATTTGATTGTGATAAATGACAAAATAAATGCTGTCACAATGGGAAAAAGAAACGTATGCGCCAAGAGAGGTCATTCCGCAACCAGTGATTTATCTGCAAATCGAAAGTTGGTAATCGTTTATTTCCGTATCTTGACAGTTCCAACATGATCTCCAGGTGCCTCACTCAAAATTCCCTCAAGGAATATATTGAAAAGTGTGCTAGAGAGTGTACAACCAGGTTTCACACCGAACGATACATAGAGCCAAACCCCACCCCCCGGCCTCCAATTCAAAAGAATTGCGCTGGACGCCTTGTACCTTGTAATACAGGTGTTCAAGGAGCTGAATAATTTTTCTGTTGATTGTATACCTGCTCATTGTTGCCCACATCCCTTTTTACCATACCCTATCAAACGCCTTTTTGAAATCAACAAATACATGATGCAATTGTTTCTGCTGCTTCAGATATTTCTCGCTTACCAGTCTTAAATTAAATATGTGTTCGGTAGTCATTCTTCCCTGTCTTAACCATGTGTGCTCCACAATAACGATGTTCTCCGCTTTGAATTCCAATCTGTCAGGGATTATTCTAAGCACGACCTTGCTAGGGTGGCTGATGAGGCATATTGTTCTCAATTTTGGCACAGCTTTAAATTTCCAAACTTAGGTAACGGTATAACCATCAATATTTGTGCATGTTCGGCCAGTTTTTCTACGCCCACATATTGTTGCAAATGTATGTCAGGCCTCCCACCACTACCTCTCCACCTGCCTATGAAAGCTCTGATGGCATATATATATATATATATATATATATATATATATATATATATATATATATATACATATATATATATATATATATATATATATATATATATATATATATGTGATATAAACAGAGACATAAATACCGATATCGATCCTGTAGTGATTATATTAGCCCCCAGACCGAAAACATTTAGATAGAAAGTATTAAAGAATCCACTAGTGTTTATCAGCTGTGAAAGAGTTGTGTAGTTATTTGCTCTCCTAGTCACAAGAAACAGTTTACATATACATGAGATAGAACTGGATTTCTTTCTGACTATGTCTTGAAAATTAACACTTGTAATACTTGATGTTAAGACTTCAATCATATAAATACACTAAAACTTAAGAGAATAATAAAACAAGACATGTAGTTATTACAAATCAATGGTTTACAATATCGTTAAAACTAAACTAACAATTAATAACTCAATCGTTTTACCTCATGTAATGTTAGCGTGAGCTTAAATGAATTACTGGGAACTATAAACTCAGTTTGCTAGTCGAGCCTTATATCTATGACAATATTGTCAAAGCTTGTTCTACATTGATTACCTACCATCTACTATGTAGTCACGTGTGCGCTCTATCAGTTGGGGATGAAGTTGATCTTTGGGGCTCCTCAGACCTGTGCAATAATAGCTTCTTGATATGAATGTAAGGGTGCTACCTGAGGATTCAGGCAACAGCCCACTTTTGATTATAGGGCTATGGCCGAGCCGCCTAACCTAAATCGTGCCCACGATCAGCTTGTTCTTAACAGAACATCAAGAACTGATGTCTGTGAAACTGCCACTGAATTTATCACATCAGTCTCTTCTACACGTCAGCAGAATATGAAGAACTAATGAATGTGAAAATGTCCATGGAAATGGATATGTGTCCTTCACCACTTGAAACAATTGGTAACAGTGCAATGTCCCTGATATTGTAGGATAACTCTCTCTCATCCCCCCCGCCCCTCCCCCCCCCCGGGTGTCCAACTCTAACTTTTTAGTTATCTACTTGTGTAGCCCCCTTTAGCTCAATCTAAACAAAGATGGCGTTAGCGATTAGGTACTCTTTTCCTTTCTAGTTCACTAGTCAGCAGTAAATTTTACTCAGTCCCTTTTGAATCATATTGACTCTCTTGGCAACTTGTCATTCTGTCATTCTAAATGTGATAGCCTGACGTCTGATTAATTGTGGTTTAACTACTCCACTGGTAGTCTGGACTCGATATAGTATAACCAAATGGGTCGGACTATACCTCCACCATTAAAATAAAATCATTGTTCTTTACGACACGCTGGTATAGCTAACCTAGCGGCGACAACGAGTGAACTCATCCTATCCCGTGCCCGCTGAATGAGACATTGTACCTCTGTTCGAACTAATTTTATCTCCAGAGAATAAACTGCACTATTATGCTTCATGACAGATGATCCTCTTGCATACTGCTCCCTGACAAATACCATTGTTGTAAAGCAGCCACACAATAATATACATAACTTGCGGAAGTCAAAATTAATTTGAACGCCCAATGAAAGATGCCATGGACCAATACAAATGAGAAAGTCCTGAAAAGAATGCAAACACATAGCTTAAGTATCTGGAAATAATCATCTGTGCAACAAATAAAATTATATCGATGCAATGGTTAATAACAAGTCAACAAATTAAAAGTGGAAAAAAAGCAATCTAAAATATAGGTAACTACAATAAGAGACACGGGATTGATGTTCAGCATGAGCTATGTTTGCAGATGAAGATCCTTTTGTCAAAAGACTACAAGACTGGCACAAGGTTGTAGATACTTTATCGTATATCAATATCACAAAGGTGTCATCGTACGTGACATGACATATATATTATTCAGCAGAATGTCAGAAAATATACGATGGAAGATCATCAAGTATCCGACCTTCGGCTGAACGCAAAAAAAAACCGTTTCTATCATGCTCTAAGACCCACCCCCGCCCCATCTCCCCAAAACCTACACATGCACACATACGAACACTCACCCACACACACACACAATTGGAGTAATCCATGCCGCTATCCTAGAAACTTAGAGATGGTCGTGCGACTGGCCCGGATCACAACCCGCCGGATGTGTAGCACGCATTCGACGCGATCTGATCTGCCCTCGATCCTCTTTTTCTGCAGGTATGTATAATTGGACACGTTTTGGTCGACTGGTGCAATAGAATCACTGTCTCCCTTCACAGAGGCAATGGGTGTTACAAATAATGCAGTAATGATTGGTCTGTAGCATTATTCTCGCTCCTGGGGAAGGTACTAGCCCACGTACTACTAACCTTGGCGAAGCCTCTCCTGATACAAAAAAACACGGCTCTCAACAATCTGACTTCATCCCGAGTATTTCTACATAGACGCGATCCTTGCTCTGTATCTCCTTGCCGAACTGCACCGTGCATTGGATCCTCAATTGCGACTTTGCACACATTGACTTAAATTCAAATTTCGAATCAATTAATCTACCAGCTTTATGGAAAGCCATTCATGGAATATACACCCCAGCAGTCCTCTTGCATCTTATTAAGGAGCTACACAGAGGCAGCGGCGCCAGAAATTGACTGAGTGGTCTTTCTCTCTGACAGATTCCCCATCACTGCAAGTGTAGTAAAGGGCAATGTACTCGTCCATTCCCCGATCTATGTTGCCAGACCATCGATTCGCTTGTCCACCTTCTCAGCACCGAGCAAGAGGGTATCGCTTTTGATCAAACAAGCAACAAACATTACCCATCTCGCATGAATGGATGACAGGGGCTGTTCGGTACAAAGAATTCTGCGCCGCAGAGCTCTCAAGAAAAGCAAGACAGCGAATTTTACGTTGTGTATTCAGTTAAGTTTGTTAGCTGTGTTTAATTTATTCTGAACTTAAAACGATTGGACATCAGGTCATAAATATATTTGAAAAAAAACGATGTACAGAAAATGTAATTATACAATAGGAAGGTCTCAACATTAACATTCTATTAACAGTAGTTACACACACGAACAGGGTGTCTTCTGGTAAAATAAAATACGTAACTTGTAATAATATTTTATTATATACCAGTTGTAGATATTAAAATCATGAATAAAAATCAATGACAGGTTTGCTAAGATGTGCTTATTTTTTTTTTTAAATCGTCTTTTTATGTATACAACTAAAAGTTAGAGAATGTTCATCTTTGTTTATTATAATATGAATGCCATAGTCTTGTCAATTCCCACATTGTCTGTGTGAGCTCGTGAAGTTACTGATTGTGCTTTTAGTGCAGCAGCGCACAATTTCAGTACAAGAATTTACGTATAAAAAGTATTTGGATGAAAAATGATTGACGACGATCAAGAATAATACAGGAAATCGATCTTTGAGCGTGAAAAGTTCTTCATTACAAAGTGAACTCAAAATATTTGTTTGCTTTATAATGTTGTATTACCATATAACGAAAATCTAAATTTATACTCCACATGATAATCTGGCATGGTGTTAAATACATGGGCTGGAAAATCTAATAGAAAAATCAAGTGGGAAGTGAACATGGCGTCCTTTCAAAACACCGGTGGATGCGTAAAATAGAATGTATCTGCCATTTCTTGATTCTCGCGGACAAACATACACACACACACACACACACACCACACATACACACACACACACACCACACATACACACACACACACACATACAAATACTAGACTAGCATTAGGACAATGGCAGTACTGTCATGAACCTGATACACGTAAACTATAATGCAATCCATCACACCATTCGGCTGGGACACGACTGGTCTTCCAGACCTGAAGGAAAAGATGATGAAAATCAGAGCTAATAGGGTCAACCGCATACTTCAGCAGTTCCAGCGGGACTAGGTCGGGTCCAATAGACTCTCCATGGTCACAACCACCAGTCGTGCATGATCTCGGTCCTCGTGTAATGCTCCGAGACCTGGACCCTGAAAAAGGAGACACCTCGAGACTTGAGATCTTTCATATGCGAAATAAGCGACACATCCTTGGCAATCGTTGGTACGATTTCGTCCGAAATGTGGATGTTTCTGCAAGGACACATCTCACCCCTGTCTCCGTTATTCTGGAACGTCGCCGCAATTTCCCAGTTCGGTCATGTTGTCCAACTGAACAAGGAGGTCCCAGCTCACCAGATTCTTCAAAAGACAGTAAACAGTGCAAACGGCCTCCACCCTGCTGGCTGGAAGCACCGGAGAGGTCGTCCTCGAAACACTCGGCTCCAACAGGTAGCAGCCTCTCCATCTGCCTTAGAGGAGGCCTGGCAGCACGCAGTTACAACTGGACATGTTGGTGTTCATTCGACGCATAAGCGAACATTGTTATTATTATTATACCGCAATCGTTCACTTCTTCCTCATTTCGTACATAAACACAATACGCGAACAAGATTATAGGAAACCAACTAACATGTAACATGGTTATTGAGAAACAAAAGGCAAGTCACTATATTACATCAACATATGTGGTCTATATAGTATATATATATTTAGTACATAGCTTAGAATAATATGACTAAACAGGTTCGGTGTGCTTTGTGACCTTCCGTTATCATTCGAATGAAACGGGGACGCCGTGAGCTAGTGGTTAAGTGACAAGGTTCACTAACAGAAGGTACTGGGTTCGATCCCCGGGAAAGTAAACCCTTAGAAAATGCAGGAGGAAGCAGACCCTTATATAAAATGCATGTTGAAGTCGGATGCAGTGGGCCGACAGTAGCAACATAAAAACCACAGCGAAACGCACACCGCCATGGGGATTAGAGAAATAAGGCGACAGAGGAGAGAGATTCGAATGAAACTGCGTTCCGTTACTGCATAAATAACAAATAACAGGTTTTCCACTACGCTTGCAAAGAGTGTGTATTGTTATGATAACTTGTGAGCAAACTGATAAGCGCACTCAGAACTTCTTACTAACATTTTCCTAATGGACATTGACACATGTATCTTCCAGTGAAAGGACAGATAGATGGCATGAAAAGGAACGCGTGCTACCAATTCAATAGTACTTCACTTCAACTCCCCCGCCCCCCCCCCCCCCCCCCGTCTAATACATGTTTTCCAAAAGCAGTAATTATTTTTAAATCAGAAAACGTGTATTGTTTTATAATAATCAGTTAACTTCCGTTGTTTTGGTTTTGGTTTCTTCAGTTCTTATAGTTCATCATGACACGGTTGTGGGATCAAAACGCTAAACAGCGCATGAGCTGTAGCGGTCAGTGGCCCATAGCTGAATGCTAGCATTAGGATATGCGAACCAGAGCTGTCAAGACCCTTCTATGCCTCCACGCTGTGATCCTGAATAACAGGTTGCAACAGAGTAGACTGGCTAAGTAGAAGCGATCAAAGAGGGAAGGCAACCCGGTAATAAAAATAGCCTGCTAAAAGGTGCAAATATCGTAGTCAAGCTGTAAACTCCCGAACAAAGCATTCCCTTCTCCGGATTATATCCTGCAACGCGCGACGCCTTTTTCAGAATTTGGGAGCGGGAGATTGAGGACGGACGAAGAAGATTTCGTTGTGACTTTGTGGCTCATGATTTCTATGGTTTTAACGTTGACAGAGTTACAAAACGTGTTTTATTAAAGCATGCTTATATTTATTTGTAGAGCTTTCCAAAAATGAAAGATCTACTTATATACAAGTGTTTGGACGGGGTAGAAACTACCAAATGTAATGTAGGGTCTACTTATATACACGTGTTTGGAGGGGGTAGAAACTACCAAATGTAATGAAGGTTTACTTTTATGCAAGTGGTTGGACTTGGTACAGGCTACGAAATGTGTCTCTGAACTTTGTACTCATTCTGAGGTACAAGAATATATTGACACTAGAATTGAACGTTTCAAATGTAGTTCCAAATGACCACATGGCGAAGAGCAGATCGTTATACAGTCCACCGACAGTAAATTTCGGTTCAATGAAAGTAACGACATATAAAATGAAACTAGGCGTGTTGCATATAATTTGGATAATGGCGATGCAGACGACCATGCTCATAGTTTTTCTGTCTCGGCTGGACATAATATCAGACTTGGCCTGGTCGACATTCGCTGCCTGGCGCCATGCCAGTTTATGTCCTAGTTTCCTGATTAATATAGATGTAAATATCACTACAGAGAGAAAAGACGCAAGTCCTATAAACCCTTGCGTCATGGACACTTTTTCTGCGAACCTGTTACTGTTGGTCGATACAATGAGACCCAGAAGAGTGATATTTTTGTCGGGGTAGAACTTCCATCCAATGGAGGTGGTACAGTAAACTGGGACAATCGATATCAACAACAAACTGTATATACCAGCCATGACTGTGGCAGTCCGACGTGGGGTTATCATTTGTTTAACATGTAAAGGAAATACTACACACAGGCTTCTCTCCATTGTGGCATAGACGGTGATCATGCCCGTAATTCTTGAGAACGTTACTCTGATAAGACCTGACTGGAGATACTGAAACTCGGAGGGCATAATAGATAAATCTGTCCAATTAACCAATGGGTTAAGCCAGACGTTAAGTGACAGCTGGAATAGTAGCCCACACAGATCAGCAATGGCTAATGCAAAGAAAGTGATATTTATACTTGAGTTCAATCCTTGTTTGTAAAAAACAAGCAAGTTTATAACATTTGATATCACTCCAAACACACATATTAGATTACTCAGAAAGACATAGTTCATTACCAAAATAATTAGTCTCAGCTCGTCGCTGATAATTTTGTTGCGGACATTAATGTCGCCAACAGACTTAACAACTCTAGAATTGTTCACGAGTTTATCAAACACATCCATTAAACTTAACGTTATCCACTTGTCAACTATGTAGTGGTATAAAGGACCACTTTATAAACAAATATATTATTCGTGTAGAATTTCTTTATCAACTCATTTTCATTTAACGCACACGCAGTATGAATTAAAGTATGACTTAAATCTCCTTTGTATACTGCTCATCCAAAGCATGTAGTATTTTATACATGCATACATTTTCTTTATAAGTATCCACAATATGATAGCTGGTAATGTGTCATTAACATTCACATACACACCTATTCTGAATATAACATTGCCATAATTGAACATTATAAGTCATTGAATTAACAAAGTCTAGTTAAGCATATGACAATTTAATTTAATAGTTTTTCCCTTTGTGAATAAATTTAAGTTTTAAAATGTTCATAACACGGTCTATAATATAAATAATATAAATATGCATTTATAAGAAATCAAATAAAGACACCTTAATCATTTCAACCCCTACTATTACTCAAACTGTACTGTTGTCATTTGGTACATTGTTCAAACTAGCTATCAACTGCAAGAGTAAGGCACAAGACGCGCACACATCAATGCCGAAAACCAATGACAAATGCGATCATTAAACGATTTTAATACTATCATTTAATTTTAAATACCGAGATACTAAACAAATGTACGAAGAAAAACAATACAATTATTGTCGGCACCAGATCCTTGAAGCCATAGTTAAATATCTAGGAGACTGAAAATCCAAGTAATTTTAAGTTATGTATAAATAATATAGTATTTTCTGCCATGTGCAATTTTTTTTCGTATGGTTATCGAATTTGTCTACTGGAGATATACATCTATATTCATTTTAAGCTAGAATATGCACGCGTCCACTATACATGTCACACGGGCTTCAGCCAACAGACACTTTCTTACAGAACAAAATATCAGTTGCACTAAGTTACAGGAATAAGTCGTTTATTGTACAGGTGATACCATTCACTGAGATTCATTCAACATTTCCTACATATGTTATTTACGATAATTATATATTACATTGTCAGAAGTCTATTAATTTGGTAATATTATTTAACATTTGCTGCTGGAGTGTCAACTACATGAAGAAAGCACATTTGTAGAATTAATATTCCTTTCGCTGCACATATATTTATAATTATATTCAAGTCTTTTATTTAATACATGCGCTTCTTGAGAAATTCATCATTGTTTCGTGTTTCATTTGATTTGCTGCGTTAGCGACAGAAGAGTCATTTCAAATTTAGCAACTATTTAGCTGATTTCTGTAATTTACATTATAACTTGGCTCATGACTCTCAATTGTCTGGACTTCTACTGTTGGTTCATCTTAGAACAGGTTTTAAACACGCAATCTTGTTCATGCGAGGCAATTGTTTCACCACTGACCGACCTTGAGAAGATGATGAAAACAGTACTTACAATTGTTTACCATTATTACCCTATTCTTTATTTGTTCATTATGGCTGGTCCTTATCCAAGATGGGGAATCCGTACATGTTTCACATATATTTCTTCTTGTTCATCATTACCGTCGTAATCATCATCATCATCATCTGGTTAGTCAGTATGGATGCTGGAGTTAAAGTCTACTGATCATGTCATGCCACTATTCTGTTCTCACCAGATCTTGTCAGCTCAATCTAAGGATGGAGTCCTATTTTCTTGGAAGTCTGTGTGATATAACTGTTTCTTGGACAAGAAGCCTCAGTGTTCGTAGTGCATGTTTAGTGCCTCTATTATTTCGGAACACAAACTCGTTTCAATTTATCACAAATTCTATTTTCTAATCAATTCTTATATTTTTTATCTTCAGTATAATTGTTGACGTATACAATAAAACGTGTATCGTAATAAGTTGGCTGCAATACATGTAAACATTTTCTCCATGTTAATGTCATGCAATTCGTGTCAGATCTAATCTCTCTAGGAAGTCGCACACTAAGCCTCCTGTATGGTCTACATCTATAATTGTTAGTATCAACTCCAATCGTCTCAACACTCAACCAAAATCAACTTTGCAGTTTAGCGACCCTGCTTCTCATATAATGAACTCACATGAAAGATGTAACTGCATCATGATGATCGAGTACGATCTGAGCTAGTTAAACACAATGCCGGGCAGTTTTGACATGTTTCAATCTTATCAAAGCAGAATCCACTTTCTGCTAGGTCAACGCTTTCTCCCTATCATGCCCACTGCCAAGAATTTATCCCTTAGCAGTGCTACATGGTTTGGATTGAACTCGTTAACCTGATTGAGACAAGTTGGTGTCTGTGATTATATGACAAGTTTTGTTATTTATGTTTTGCATCGTCCTGTGTTTTGTGACAGCTTTGTTCTAATAGCACATCTCTTGATGAAAGAACGTGTTTTTGCATTTGCTTTCCTTAGTGAAAACTGCATTAGTAGTATCAGACTTATTACATTTTCAAATTAATTGTTGACGTCCGCATACTAGCATGGTGACGTATGCGAGTGGGATAAGTGTCAGACGCTGGCTATTATTCCATCTTAATGACCACTTTCAGGCTTCTACCCACACGCCGTCCTAGGGCTTTGCTACAAATGTTGAGCTGGCTTTCAGACCATTTTACTCACTTCCTAACAACGACTACTACCGCCCCCCGACCACACACGCACACTCCGTGTCTCCGGCACTAAAATGAGTACATGATGGAATGTTACATAGACTATTATGAACGTGTAAAGATGGATCGTCCTGTTCATTGGACTCCAGTGTGTCATTGATCACATGTAAATCAGGGCATGCCAAGTATAAATGTTGATATATTTAGAAATAGCTGGTAGAGAGACATTAATTTTTGTATCAAGCATTGATTCATACATGGTATTTCGGTGCTTAGTCAGTTTCCTACCCAACCGTTCGTAGCGTGCAGCCTCTCGGCCTGAAGCAGTCGGTTTCAGCACGGTGTTGTTCGGTACAGTGTTGACCGACCTCTCCTCGTCGATCCACATTTTTTCTTATCCACACTTAACGGGTGCAACCAGTTTCCATGGCAATACTTACAGGCGGAAGTGTGTCTTGGTCAGCTATGATTAGCTCACCGTGAAGAAGAAAGCAGCCATCTATAAGTCACTTGCTGATCTCAGTTCCTTCACTGCTACATCTTCTGCGTTATGTGAATTGCTCGATGAACGGACACGCTCGTTAAGGAGACGTGCGTATACCCTTAAGGATTAGAGTTGGTATTTTGCCTTAAATATGCGCATCATAACCATACAATCTAGAGATTCACGCAAGAGTCCGACAAAAGAGATATGAGTAACAATCATTCAATCTAAAGACATGTACACACAATTGACTCTGGATATATCAATCACAACCATATCTGTGGACACTGGACTGGGTCTCTCGTGATGAAGAATCTAATTATAACCTTAACGTCTATTGCTAAATAACGTTATTCCACGAGAAGAACAGTTCACAAAAAAAAATGCCAGGTTCATTGGATTTCCGTGGCCAGAGAGTGATATATCCAAAACCAAAAACTTGTTCTCTTGGTTATAGACGCGGCAAACTGTAATGTTCTATTTTCGTTCGCACAAGCCTCAAAACAAGAAATTTGAAGGAAAGCGAACAAAGCAAATATCTTCTTCTTCTTCTTCTTCTTCTTCTTCGTCGTCGTACGCTGTCAGACGTCAACCTGAATTTTTTTGAAAAAAAGCAGCGGTCATCCTGAGGCTGTCGACACTTCCATAGAGCTTGTCTTGTGTTGGCACTGGTGCTGGCCACATCTGCTTTCTCTGATCCTCGTATGTCGGGCAGTTTTGCAGAACATGTTCAGCGGTCATTTTCCCGGTGCCACACGAGCATTCGTCAGTGCCACCTATCTTCAATTTGTTGAATAGGTGGTACCTCAGTCTATTGTGGCCAGTGTGAAGTCTGAAGACCACGACCTGATCGCTTCTGTTCAACTGGTAATAGGCATCGTTTTTTTGTGTAGCCAGTATGTTCTATTTCCCATTTGGTCATGTATCTAGCTCTAATAAGCCTTTTTGACTCTTCGTATTTCACACTAATATCTGGTTGTGGTAGTCTTGCACCTTCTTTTGCCAGTCTGTCTGCCTCCTCGTTGCCTTGGATGTTACAGTGGGATGGAACTCACTGTACCACTACTCTTTTTGGTGCTGAATGCTGGCATAGTTAACAGAGTACTGCTCTTAAATCATTAAGCTCAGTATTTTGCTGGTTTTTTAGTGCTGTGACTACGGCCAGGGCATCTGTTAGCAGGACTATATGGCTTTCATTCCTTTTACCTGTCACCATTTCTTCTACAGCAGCCCTCAGTGCCTCTGCCTCAGCTCTGAAATTGCTTGTGAATTTTCCAGTTGCCACTGATAGTGTTATTTTCATGGCCATTTTGTAGGCTCAGGAATTCCCCTGCTCCTCCGTTCTGTGATGTGTTTGTTGCAGAACCGTCGATGTATGCATGGGTCCAGTCCATGCTTGGGTAGTTTTTCGTTATGTACCTCAGGGTTGTATCTCTTTTTTCTTTTTCAGTCTAGCTGTTTTTGTTTTCAATATCTGATATATTTTCTACCACCTCTGGAAATATATGCTGCCTCCAGGTAGGTTTTCGTACAGTAGTGATGGGCTTTGGTGTTGTTAATGCATTCATAGGGTCTTCGTACATCTCTGGTTTGGCTATTTCTGAAACGTTTCTCCGCTTTAGTTTTCCATTTCCTTCTTGTATTCTTCATCTTCTTCTTTCCAAATTTGTTTAGTCTCTGATGCATTGGATGGTCATTCAGTCTTTTGAGTTTCTCTGCTTGCTTCTGGGCTCTGCAGTCTCTTCTGTCGGTCATGGATTGCAGTTTTGTAATACTTTTAAGTTATACAATTGGCGTTGACTTCATGCCTCCTGTTATAACTCTCATGGCTTGGTTTTAAAGTTTGCTAATTTTAGTGAAGTTCGCCTTTGCTGCTGTTGCCCATGCCGCAATATCATACTCGAGAACTGGTCTCACTCTTCCAGTGTACAGTATCTTAAGTATACTTTCGTCTGCTCCCCAGCTTGTGCCAGCAAGTTTCCTCATGATTGCTATTATTTTTCTGGCTCTAATTCGGTTTCTCTCGATCTGACTTTTCCATGTCATGCGCCGATCAAATGTGACTCCCAGGTAGTTTGGGTTGTCGTTTGGCAGCAAGTATTTTCCGTTAAGACTTTTTTTGGTGTTTGGGGTTTGTGTGACAGCTGAAAATGAGTGATTTGTTAACAAAATATAGTTGACAATTGACCACATCATGTAAACGAAAAAGTATAAATACCATGAAAGCAGAAAAAAACACATCCTTTCTTATTTTCCGTGTCCAAACACCACATTATATAGCGTTCTTCCAGTGTTCGGCGACTTAAATTGCCCGATTATTCACTTTCTTCCTATCGCTCTTGTCACATGTATACAGAAAGTTTGGAAAATCATCAGTTGATTTTGATCTTGGAGGACACAAAAGAACCCACCATTAAGATTGTAAACAGTGCATTTGGCCGCCTTCTTGAAACAACATAGTCGGCTAATGCTTTCAATACCAAAGCAACGTGAAGCACAAGAAATTATGTAATCCAAATTAAATGTGAGATCACGGTAGAACAACTGATAAGTAATCAACAGAGTTTATCAGATAATTGTGGACCATCAGAGCAAACGACCGAAGAAGTATAACCTACATATAATAAATAATGCAATTGGTTATAGCCTTCTTCCAGAAAGTAAAGACTATTCTATCGTACCAGTATTTGTCAAAGTAGGTGAGAGAGAGAAACAGGCAATATTGCTTTATCGCAGTGAATCATGGACAATGAATAAACAAATATCTAAATTACTAGCAGGGACACACATGTGGTAGCAACGATGAATGCTTCCTATATATTGGACATAAACAATTTTTAAAAACGATATATAACACAAAAATAATATATGATTCGATACTGATAGTTACAAAGGGATGAATTTGTTCCGAACAGCGTTGCGTAATCGTTGGAGTAGAGTCAATGTTGGCCACACATTTGAATGAGCTAGGTTCAATCAAACCCGAAAATACCAAATTAAGTTCAAATGGCAAATTCCTGCAGCCAAACGACAACCCAAACTATCTGGGAGTCACATTTGATCGGCGCATGACATGGAAAAGTCAGATCGAGAGAAACCGAATGAGAGCAAGAGAAAGAATGGCAATCATGACGAAACTTGCTGGCACAAGCTGGGGAGCAGATGAAAGCATACTAAAGAAACTGTACACTGGAAGAGTGAGACCAGTTCTCGAGTATGGCATTGCGGCATGGACAACAGCAGCAAAGGCGAACTTCCTTAAAGTTAGCAAATTTCAAAACCAAGCCATGAGAGTTATAACAGGAGGCATGAAGTCAACGCCAATTGTAGAACTTGAAAAGATTACAAAACTGCAATCCATGACCGATGGAAGAGACTGCAGCGCCCAGCTGCAGTCAGAGAAACTCCGAAGACTGACTGACCATCCAATGCACCAGAGACTAAACAATTTGGGAAATGGGAAACTAAAGCGGAGAAACTTTGCAGAAATAGCCAAAGCAAAGATGCACGAAGATCCCATAAACGCACTAACAACACCAAAACCCATCCCTACTGTACGTAAACCTACCTGGAGGCAGGATATATTTCCAGAGGTGGTAGAAAATATACCAGGTATTGGAAACAAAAACTGCCAGACTGAAAAAGAAAGGAGAGATACTACCCTAAGCTTTATTTCGAACTACCCAAGCATGGACTGGACCCATGCATACACCGAAGGTTCTGTAACAAACACTACACAGAACGGAGGGGCAGGAACATTCCAGAACCTACCAAATGGCAGAAAATTAACACTGTCATTCGCTACTGGTAAGTACACAAGCAATTTCAGAGCGGAGGCAAAGGCACTGAGGGCGGCAGTGGAAGAAATGGTGACACACAAAGAAAATGAAAGCCATACAGTCCTGCTTACAGATGCTCTGGCCGTAGTCACAGCTCTAAAAAGCCAGAAAAACACTGAGCTTAATGACTTAAGAGCAGCACTCTGTCAACTGCGCCAGCAGTCCGCACCAAAAAGGGTAGTGGTGCAGTGGGTCCCATCACACTGCAACATCCAAGGCAACGAGGAGGCAGACAGACTGGCAAAAGAAGGTGCAAGACTACCACAAACAGATACTAATATGACGTACAAAGAGTCAAAACGCTCATTAAAGCCAGATACATGACCAAATGGGAAACCGAACATAATGGTTACACCAAAAACGATGCCTATTACCAGTTGAACAGAAGAGAGCAGGTCGTTGTCTTCAGATTTCGCACTGGCCACAATAGACTGAGGTACCACCTATTCAACAAATTGAAGATAGGTGGTACCGACGAATGCCTGTGTGGTACCGGTAAAATGACCGCTGAACATCTGCAACAGAACTGCCCGACATACGAGGATCAGAGAGTGTAGATGGTGCCATCACCAGTGGAACTACAACACAAGCTCTATGGCAGTGTCGACCGCTTCAGGATGACCGTCGCTTTTTTCAAAAAAATAATGGTTACTGTCTGACTGCGTACGAAGAAGAAGAATGAGCTAGGCAAGATGGATAACTATTGGAACAACAAATGTCATGAAAAGGATTTTATACGTTGAATGTCATTTCTGTGAACCATCCTTAGGGACTTGGCTTCGTTCGTTCTCAATCTTCCGCTACAAAGCCCTGAAAGGGCTTAAGTAACAGAATGTAGTCCAGAGAACGGAATGCGTTGTGTCGTAGTTTACAGCTTGACTGCGATATTTGCACCTTTCGGTCAAACGTATCCGAATTGAAGAAGAATTTTTTGAGTACCGGGTTAGCATTACCTCTTCGATCCCTTCTCCTTAGCCAGTCTGCCCTGCTGCAGTCTGTTATCCAAGGTCACCGCGTGGAGGTGTAGAAGGGTCTTAGCAGCTCTGGTTCGCTGGCCCTGACGCTAGCAGTCAGCTATTGTGGCGATATGCACTTTAAACCATCCTTAGTGACTTCAATCAGTATGAAATGTGGAACACAAATCTTGGAAGAGATGGGAAACATACATGGTTCTGGAAAGTTGAAGTTAAAGTATAAAATAAAACACAGCAGACATTCTACAAGGCATGGCTGATACCCAAGGCGTAAGTGGATTACATTTCCGACCAAACAGAAAATGTTATTCCTAAACGAATAATCACAATCGCATAAGCAGCATCCTAGCGCACATGCGGCGAATAGCTAACATTTATTTGCCAAAATCGTAAGAAATTAAATGATAGAAGTATTAAGGCCATGATGTTTAGATTGAATCTGAGAGCTTCAATCCTATTTCAATTATATACCATATGCATGTCAAATATTTAACGAGCTTGAAGCAAGATTTCCCGACGATAGGAACTTATATACAATAGTATCAATCTGGAGTATGAATGCAATAATAGAAACTCAAACACATAGATGAATACCGCTTAGAAGTAGTGCATACATATGCATACCTCAATACTTGAACAACATTTAAAACAAATTGTCAAACTCAGCTGAATGAAACTCAATTAATTCTCGTTAATTTCATCATCTACATGAGAATTGTGCAATCAGAACCGTAATTTGAATACTACGTTTAATGACCTCATAAAATCATTTGATAGCAGTAGTGGCAGATGGGAGATAATGTCCTAATTCGACTGCTCTAGCAAACTTGTAACCATGATGAAACTTCATGAGGGCATGCGGGTATGTGTAATTGATAATTGCGAGACCTCTACATCATTCGAGGTCAAGAACTGCATGAACAAGGGATATGTACTTGTCCCGACCCTTTTCCGCATGATTTGTTAGCTCTGTAGACGGACGGCTTTTAGGCTATCAAGTACCGTTTATCAGTACAGCTCCGCATGGATGGTGGTCTTTCCAGTCCGCGCAGACTGCATGCCAACATCAAGTGGTGCACGACACGATATGGAAACTCGTATTTGCTGTTTTATTTGCGGATGACTGTGCACTTAAGAATGCCACATATCGGAATTTGCAGATCGGGAAGGGGAGGAGGGACAGTGTGCTGCATCTGTCATCTTTCACTTGATCAACCAGCACTAGGACAACGTATAGACAACATGTGGACTTGATCAACCAGCACTAGGACAACGTATAGACAACATGTGGACTTGAACAACCAGCACAATGACAACGTATAGACAACATGTGGACTTGATCAACCAGCACTAGGACAACGTATAGACAACATGTGGACTTGATCAACCAGCACTAGAACAACGTATAGACAACATGTGGACTTGATCAACCAGCACTAGGACAACGTATAGACAACATGTGGACTTGATCAACCAGCACTAGGACAACGTATAGACAACATGTGGACTTTATCAACCAGCACTAGGACAACGTATAGACAACATGTGGACTTGATCAACCAGCACTAGGACAACGTATAGACAACATGTGGACTTTATCAACCAGCACTAGGACAACGTATAGACAACATGTGGACTTGATCAACCAGCACTAGGAGAACGTATAGATAACATGTGGACTTGATCAACCAGCACTAGGACAACGTATAGACAACATGTGGTAATAGTGATGGGAAATATATTAAAAACTGTTGAAAAATGTGTCTTCCTTGGAAGCAAGCTGTCGAGATCTGTGACTATTTTTGATGAGATGACTAATAGACATAGTCCAGCACAGCGTATTGGTAATACGTTCAACAGTTTTGAACGTTGAGGAATAAGCATTCCGACTGAGCTGAATGTCTACCGTGGTGTCTGTCGCCGTTCTCCTCAACCAGCTGTACGCGTTTGAGAGCTGGAGTGTCGGCGATGGCAAGGCTAAATCACATCCACAAGACATGTCTGAGACACATACTGCATATTGGCTGGAAGGACCACATCACAGAAAATGAAGTGATATATGAGGTATTCATGAACTTCTATCAGCAACAAAAAAAACCCAACTGAGTTGGGCTGATCACTTTACTGGAATGTCAAACGAAAGGCTTGCAAAGTGGATCGTCTATAGTCAACTGAATAGAGACGCATATTAACAGCGACGTCCAAAAACAAACGTGTCAAGGACGGTCTGAGGGAGTCTCGTACGTGCTGTCAGTCATACTGACCTGGAAAAACACAGCACGACCTGAGGGAGTCCAGTACGTGCTGTCAGTCATACAGCCCTGGAAAAACACAGCACGACCTGAGGTAGTCCCGTCGGTGCAGTCAGTCATACAGACCTGCAAAACCACATGACGGCCTGAGGGAGTCCCGTACGTGCTGTCAGTCATACATACCTGGAAAAACACATGACAGCCTGATGGAGTCCTGTACTTGCTGTCAGTCATACAGATCTGGAAAAACACAGCACGACCTGGTAGGGTGGGATCAAAAAATCGATGCAATCAGCGAGGGCTCCCGTGTTCAAGTAGCCTAGAATAGACGCACGATCAGAAATTCTAGAGCATAAGGAATACCACTTGCGGACTATGCTTGGGGGTTGTGGCATTGAACTTTCCCTGCTCACCTTGACTTGTTTAGTCGCAAGCACATTCACAAACACAAGGATGTAGCATGACATGGGATGATGCGGGCGGTCCTCATCATCGACGATGGACGAATGTATTGTATTCATCGACTGCACTGATACCCTCATTTATCTTAAGTTAGCTCAACGAAAATGCAAGATAGTACGAGTTTCAAATAAAAACCTTAAATATATTATTTTGTTAAAATGTATTCTGGATAGGTGAAACACAACTGTATCATTTTTGGAGGTAGTCACCATTGCTGTCGATACAAGTCCCACAGCGACTATAAACTGCATGAATTGCTGTAGAACAAAAACATGTCTTAGTAACCACCATGCACTACCTCTGGAGCTCTTCATCGGACCTGAAAGTCTTTCCTCTCAATGCCTCTTTTAGTCCTACAAAGACGTGGGAATCAGATGTGGCTAGGTAGGGTGAGTACAGCGGATGTGGTAGACACTGAAAGGGGAGGTCGTCGAGCACAGGCAGTATGGGTCGAACATTGTCATGTTACAAAAGGGCACCTTTACTCGGAAGTCGACGTCGTTTGGATATTTTTTGCTGATCGAAGTGGATTCATGAGAAGGTCTGGGGTCGGTTCATTGTCCATTCTTTCAGGCAATATCGTGCAAAGACTATGGCAGGGGTAGAAAAGGGCTATGTAATCGTCCATCCCCCGACACATGTTGCCATTCCATCGACTGACTTTTCCACCTTCTCAGCACGAGCCAGAAGTACATCGCTTTTGACCAATTATTTGCTTCCAAGGAATCGGAAGCCGAATTACAGATCCTCATTAATAGGTTGAAAAAAAATATTGTGATCTGTTTGGACTCACCATCAGCGTACAAAACAAAAAGTGATGGCACAGGGTGCAGACCCTCCAGACATTGTCTTAAACGATAAAAATCGGGAAGTAGTAAATCACTTTAACTACCTTAGATCTATCATCACCGACAACCCTTCACTGGACGCAGATCTGCAGAAGGGATTAGGAATGACCTCATCAGCACTTGCCAGGCTCTCACAGAGAGTGTGAATAACAACTTGCTGACCATCTCAACACTTGTTACTGTGTACAGATCCTGTGTTGAAAGCACGCTGCTCCATGACAGCGGAACATGGACTCTGTATGCCTTTCGTGAAAAAAGGCTAAATGCTTTTCATATGCGCTGCCTGAGATGCATACTTGGAATGACTACAGAGTGACTAACAGCGACGTGTTGGACCGTGCAAAGATAGCCAGTTTAGTTACGATACTCCGCCAGTGCTTGCGGGGACTTGGTCACGTGTGTAGAATGGAGGATATGCGAATACCAAAAGATATGGGGTAGTTGTCTCGCCGCAGCGACTCAATTTCAGCAAGTGTTCGTAAAGCGATCTCAGTCCCGCCAGGCGGAGCGATAGCGCGGGCTTGCGGAAAACGCTCGCCTGCCTTTCCCCGTAGTGCGAATTGGGTGCGGTTTGTGGTAGTGGCTCCTCCACCGAGGTGCGCTAGTCTGGTCCGTATCAGGAAACGTGGTCCGTCCGTGGTGATTTATCTAAGGCTTATAGCAGAGCTCAACAGTACGTCTCGCTGGTGGTCCGGCTCTCGCAAAGAGCTTGTGACCGGCAAATGGAAAGCAGGAATCGTTGCCTCGAGGCCCTGCGTTCTCCTTACGGAGAAGGGCAGGCCAAATTGTGTCTCTAGTCCCAGTGAAATTCATCGCCGAGGTCGTTGGGATCCGTTCTGCACAGAGCGCTGCCATCCCTCCTCGAGCGAGCCCGGTCGGTCGGTCGTCTGGTGCGTGTGGGAGGCCCCTGTCGGGCGGTCCTAGGTCGACGGAGTGAGGGACGGGTGGAACAACCCTCCGTCCGTCCCGTCAGTCGGTCCCTGCGGCCGTCCCAGCGAGGCTTTTTACACACCCTTCCTCCGCCGACCGGTGTGTGCTGTACGTACGTCTCCGACAGATATCTGGTTGATCCTGCCAGTAGTCATATGCTTGTCTCAAAGATTAAGCCATGCATGTCTAAGTTCACACTGTCTCACGGTGAAACCGCGAATGGCTCATTAAATCAGTCGAGGTTCCTTAGATGACACGATCCTACTTGGATAACTGTGGCAATTCTAGAGCTAATACATGCTTACCAAGCTCCGACCCTCGCGGAAAGAGCGCTTTTATTAGTTCAAAACCAATCGTCGTTTCCCCTCGCGGGGTTGCGGCGTCCCCACTGGTGACTCTGGATAACTTTGTGCTGATCGCATGGCCTCATGTGCCGGCGACGCATCTTTCAAATGTCTGCCCTATCAAATGTCGATGGTACGTGACATGCCTACCATGTTTGTAACGGGTAACGGGGAATCAGGGTTCGATTCCGGAGAGGGAGCATGAGAAACGGCTACCACATCCAAGGAAGGCAGCAGGCGCGCAACTTACCCACTCCCGGCACGGGGAGGTAGTGACGAAAAATAACAATACGGGACTCTTTCGAGGCCCCGTAATTGGATTGAGTACACTTTAAACCCTTTAACGAGGATCTATTGGAGAGCAAGTCTGGTGCCAGCAGCCGCGGTAATTCCAGCTCCAATAGCGTATATTAAAGTTGTTGCAGTTAAAAAGCTCGTAGTTGGATCTCAGGCGCAGGCGGGCGGTCCGGCTCGCGCCGGTTCACTGCCCGTTGTCTCCTGCCCTACCGTCTGCCGGCTCTCTCCCACGGGTGCTCTTCGCTGAGCGTCCTGGGTGGCCGGCGCGTTTACTTTGAAAAAATTAGAGTGTTCAAAGCAGTCCTCGGCTGCCTGAATAATGGTGCATGGAATAATGGAATAGGACCTCGGTTCTATTTTGTTGGTTTTCGGAACTGGAGGTAATGATTAACAGGGACATACGGGGGCATTCGTATTGCGGCGTTAGAGGTGAAATTCTTGGATCGCCGCTAGACGAGCTACTGCGAAAGCATTTGTCTAGAATGTTTTCATTAATGAAGAACGAAAGTCAGAGGCGCGAAGACGATCAGATACCGTCGTAGTTCTGACCATAAACGATGCCGACTAGCGATCCGCAGGAGTTGCTTCGATGACTCTGCGGGCAGCTTCCGGGAAACCAAAGTGTTTGGGTTCCGGGGGAAGTATGGTTGCAAAGCTGAAACTTAAAGGAATTGACGGAAGGGCACCACCAGGAGTGGAGCCTGCGGCTTAATTTGACTCAACACGGCCAACACTGAAATGATTGACATGCCGAGACCACTCTTCTGGGGTCTAATATGGAACTGGTGCTGGACTTAGACCCCCAGAAATCTGGGGTTATGCCCCCTGTGGCTCGGTTTTGTCTGCATCCAGTGTTTGATAAAGGAATTGACGGAAGAGCACTATCAGGAGTGGAGCCTGAGACCTAAGTTAACTTACCACGCCAATACTGCAGAATGACTATCAAAAAGTACACCTTCGTTGGGTCTAATAGAGAACATGTGCTGGAATTAGACCCTCGAAAATTTTGGGGCTACCCTCTAAGAAACTTGATTGTCTCGCTAAGGGAATTGACGGAAGGGCAGCACCAGGTGTGGAACCTGCGGCTTAATTTGACTGAACACGCCAATACTGTAGAACAACTGACAAATTGAGAGCACTGCCGTTTGGGTCTAATAATGAACGTACGCTGGTATTAGACTCACGGATGACAAGTCAGCTCTCAAACACTCAAATGAAAGAACGCTACGGAAATCGTGTTTAACTCCGCAGAAACCGCAGATTTCAAATACCTGGTCATTGACAAACAAAAGCCCTCAATAAAATCGTCTGACCAAATAGTGAACGGGTGCTGGAAATAGATCATCTGAAGACAGGTCAGTTTTACCCTACAAATGACAGGGCGTTGCTACGGAAAACCAGCTCAAATCGAGAGGAGCCGCAGACACTTTGGTTCACGTACCAGGCTGATAAGCCAAGGGCGCGAGGCTACCATGTGGGGGATTACGGCCGAACCCTTGTAAGCCGCAATCCCGCCCAAAATCTCAGCACCACTGCAATGGGAGGCTCCTACATGCTCGGGACCTGGGGCTTGCGCCCCAGCCCTATCAGATAGAGCCACAGTAAGAGGTCCTTACCGCCCGCCAATCAAAGCGGGCGGACAACTGCTTGATACTTACCCTATACGGCGATGGGGTGCGAAAAACACCAACCAAAGACTTAGAACCTGGTCGGGGTGTCGAAAACAGTAGAAAAGCCACCTCACTGTGAACTGTCAAGACTCAACCACTGACCATGAGAGTTGTCCGCACACCAGGCGATCAACATCTCTGTGACATTACCAGGCTTGTCCTCTGGCTAAATGCACTCCGGCTACGATATCTACCTCTGTACGTTATCAGCCATAACTATCATACTGGACGCAGAAGAGATGCAGACCAGCGGACATTGCACACCTGCCCCACTGTGTCAACACCTCAGGTGGCGGGGAATGCTAGGCGTACCATCCCTGCATAGAAGCCAAGAAAATAAAGGGAAAAAGAGATACCCCACTCACATGCAAATGCTACGTTTCTGGCAGGACGTGACGATCCTGGGATACAGACACACTGGACTGCCTCTCTTCCGGGTAAACCAGTCCATCTCATATATCATCACATATCATCATTGCACCCTATAGACACGAGTAGTGAAGACTCGATAGTCTGGTAAGACAACTTCCATAAGAGAGAAAACTCTGATCGTAAATAACTGCTGCTTTGCAGATAGGCTGGGGACAGCCAAAGGCTAAGGAGGGCATCCCTACAGAAACGCCTGTTGAAATCGGATGCACGGGGCCGCAAGCCTAACAAAACAGTGCAACGTAAATCACAGTATGATGGCAGTACAACCTATTCGAAAAACGTATGGCGCTCATCCTGAGGAGTCCCGCCAGGCAGTGATAGCGCCGGGCCCCACGCCTCGAAGGGGCCCACCCTTGACTACTGGTGGTCACCCACCCATGTGTCGTGGAGTCAAGGCACATGGCTATGGGGTAACGTCTATTGGCCAAAACCTCAAGACCCTCAATATACTACAGTGGAATGCGGAGGGAGTCATTAACAAAAAACTTTCCCTAACACACCACCTGCATGAAGGTAAGATTGACGTGGCATGTATCCAGGAAACGCACCTCAACAATAACCATAAATTCTCAATCAGAGGATACCAGACCTTCCGTCTAGATAGAGAAGGCCACAAAGGAGGGGTCCTGATACTGACCAGAAACAGCATACCGAGTAGCGCGGTACCTGTCAATCACACCGGACAAGCAGAAATTGTAGGAGTTGACATAATGGCTCAAGAGACGAAGCTCCGCATTTTCAATCTGTACGGACCACCAAACAGAGACCTATCGCTCTCGAGCATGGAGGTCAGAGACTCCAACTGCATAGTAGTTGGAGATTTCAACAGCCACTCGGAGAGATGGGGATACTCTGACACAGACAGCAGAGGTGACGAAGTGAAAGATTGGGAGATAGATGCAAATCTCTCCCTAATCAATAGGCCAAAGGATAGCCCTAGCTTCTATTCAAGAACATGGCATACCACCTCGACTCCAGATTTGGCCTTCTCCACACAGAACATACACTATAAAATAGACCGCCAGGTGCTAAACCAACTGGCAGGTAGCGACCACAGGCCGATCAGGCTAACCATTGACATGGAAGTAGGCCCACAGGAAACAAAACCGCTCCCACGTTGGAATTACAAACGAGCCGACTGGGACAGATTTGCAATCCTGACAGATGGGCTGTGTGAAACCATCAACACACGAAACACCAAAATGAAGCCCATGGTAGAGAGCCTAAGCAAGGCAATAATGCAAGCCGCCACTGAAACCATCCCAAGAGGAGCTAGGAAAAACTATAAGCCCTACTGGAATGATGAGTTACAGAAAGTGGAAGATGCAGTAACAAATGCTAGGAACATGGCAGAACGAGAAAAATCCGTGGAGGCAAACATCGCCCTCAAAGCCGCCGCGGCGAAGTACAAACACACTCTCAAGCAAACAGCAAGAGAAAATTGGAAAAATAAAACGGAAAGTTTAAACCTGGACAAAGAAGGGAACAAGCTATGGAAGCTAGTCAGAGCCATGAATGACGAAACCCCGTCAAATAAACAAATTACTATCAAGCAGGGCGAGAACTTGATCACAGGTAAGAAAGCCGCAAACGCCTTTGTCGATCACTATGCCAGAGCAAACCACATCGAGGTCCCTGCAGATAAACATACAGACATTAGCGAAGAGCTAAAGGGACACGAAAACATAAATACGGCTCCTGAAGAGCACATGATGGCCAAACTAACAATGCGCGAAATGGAAGAGGCTATGAGAACGCTAAAGAAAAGGAAATCTCCCGGAAAAGACGGGATAACAAACGAAATGCTGATGGGGCTGGGCCAAACAGCAAAGAAAAAACTACTATCAGTCCTGAACCAAAGCTGGAAAAGGGGTATTGTACCCCAGGCATGGAAAGATGCAATACTGGTACCAGTACCAAAAACAGGAAAGGACAAAACAGATCCAAATGGATACAGGCCCATAAGCCTACTGAGCTGTGTCGGCAAGCTGATGGAACGGATGATAAACACCAGACTGATGTGGCATCTGGAAGAAAAACGAATACTAATTCCACAGCAAGCCGGCTTTAGACAGCACAGATCCACTGAGGACCAGGTCATCCTCATAGCCCAGGAGATAGAAGATGCCTACCAGGCACAGAAACACACAGTAGCTGTTTGGGTGGATCTGGAAAAGGCATTTGACAAAGTCTGGAAGGATGGACTTAGAGTCAAGCTAAGAAGAAGTCTGTGGGAAGATGTACAAGTGGATCAACCACTACCTCAAACAAAGAACGGCCAGAGTCCAAGTACAAGGGCAGATGAGCAAAAAGGTGACACTCGAGCAGGGAGTACCCCAAGGGGGAGTATTGTCACCCACACTCTTCCTGGTATATATAAACGATATTACAGAAAATATACCAAGAAGAGTCCATAGCTCAATGTTTGCAGACGATCTGGCTATGTGGACCTCTGAAAAGAATCTCACCATAGCAAGAAATCGGATGCAGACGGCCCTAACATCGCTGGAAGAGTGGGCGAACTCATGGCTGGTCAAAATAAACGAGGAGAAAACCACGTGCACAATATTCTCGCTCTCATTAAAACCCCAAAGTACCAAATTAAGCCTAAATGGCAAAATCCTGCAGCCAAACGACAACCCAACCTGTCTGGGAGTCACATTTGATCGGCGCATGACATGGAAAAGTCAGATTGAGAGAAACCGAATGAAAGCCAGAGAAAGAATGGCGATCATGAGGAAACTTGCTGGCACAAGCTGGGGAGCAGACGAAGGCATACTAAAGAAACTGTACACTGGAAGAGTGAGACCAGTTCTCGAGTACGGCATCGCGGCATGGACAACAGCAGCGAAGGCGAACTTCGATAAAGTTAACAAACTTCAAAACCAAGCCATGAGAATTATAACAGGTGGCATGAAGTCAACGCCAATTGTAGAACTTGAAAAGATTACAAAACTGCAATCCATGACCGACAGAAGAGACTGCAGAGCCCAGCTGCAGTCAGAGAAACTCCGAAGACTGACGGACCACCCAATGTACCAGAGACTAAACAATTTGGGAACTGGGAAACTAAAGCGGAGAAACTCTGCAGAAATAGCCAAAGCAAAGATGCACGAAGATCCCATAAACGCACTAACAACACCAAAACCCATCACTACTGTACGAAAACCTACTTGGAGGCAGGATATATTTCCAGAGGTGGTAGAAAATATACCAGGTATTGCAAACAAAAACTGCCAGACTGAAAAAGAAAGGAGAGACACTACCCTAAGCTTCATAACGAAAAGCTACCCAAGCATGGACTGGACCCATGCATACACCGACGGTTCTGTAACAAACACTACACATAACGGAGGGGCAGGAGCATTCCTGAACCTACCAAGTGGCAGAAAAATAACTCTGTCATTCGCTACTGGTAAGTACACAAGCAATTTCAGAGCGGAGGCAGAGGCACTGAGGGCGGCAGTGGAAGAAATGGCAACACACAGTGAAAATGAGAGCCATATAGTCTTGCTGACAGATGCTCTCGCCGTAGTCACAGCGCTAAAAAGCCAGAAAAACACTGAGCTCAATGACTTAAGAGCAGCACTCTGCAAACTGTGCCAGCTGTCCGCACCAAAAAGGGTAGTGGTACAGTGGGTTCCGTCACACTGCAACATCCAAGGCAACGAGGAGGCAGACAGACTGGCAAAAGAAGGTGCAAGGCTACCACAAACAGATACCAGTATGACGTACGAAGAGTCAAAACGGCTTATTAAAGGCAGGTACATGACCAAATTGGAAACCGAACATACTGGTTACACCAAAAACGATGCCTATTACCAGTTGAACCGAAGAGAGCAGGTCGTTGTCTTCAGACTTCGCACTGGCCACAATAGACTGAGGTACCACCTATTCAACAAATTGAAGATAGGGTGTACAGACGAATGCCCGTGCGGTACTGGTAAAATGACCACTGAAAATCTGCTGCAGAACTGCCCGACATACGGGGATCAGAGAGAGCAGATGTGGCCATTGCCAGTGGAACTGCAAGACAAGCTCTATGGTAGTGGCGAGAGTCTCAGGATGACCGCCGCTTTTTTTTCGAAAAAATAATGGTTACTGTCTGACTGTGTACGCAGAAGAAGAAGAAGAAGAATACCAAAAGATATCCTAAACGGAGGGCTGACCACGAGCAAACGTTAAATAAGTAGAACCTTCCTCCGCTACAAAGATGTTTGCAAGCGTGACATGAAGGCGTTATATATTAATACCTGCAACTGGGAGGAACTTGCTAAAGACAGACCTAGCTGGAGGCAGGCAAGGGAAGACAATATGCGTCAAGATGCAGACTACAAACGTGTACGACAAAAGTAAGGACATCTGATTGCACCCTCTCTAGCGTGAAATCCATTGTCTCTCGAGACTGACAGCATACCAATCCCCGTCTCTAGCGTGAAATCCATTGTCTCTCAAGACTGACAGCATACCAATCCCCTTCTCTAGCGTGAAGTCCATTGTCTCTTGAGACAATATTGAAGGAATATTGACATGACCAAGGATCGCATTAATTTGATCTTGGTGCATATCTCTACCCATTTGTCTTAGTTTATTATGTTTAACCTTGCAAGTGCCGTTATTGCCTGGGCTATTATGACCAACACCTCACACTTTGATCCTTCATCACTAACAATTGAGACCAGCTATTTACAACGGTAGACCAAGTTCCTAGATATTAGCTTTTTTCTCGCTGTTAAACCCCTTGATGTTTTGGTCATTAATTCGCTCTTCTCAGCGTTTACCTCCAGACCATAGTCAAGAGTTGTTTCAATAAATCTTGTGATCCATTCCCGGAGTTCAGCTTCTGTTCCCGACAACCTGTCAATGGCATCTGCATAACGAAAGTTCCTAATCATTATGTCCCCTATCTTGACAGTACTAACGTGATCTCCAAGTGCCTCACTAATAAGACCCTAAAGAAATATGTTGACAAGTGTCTGGAAGGGTGTACAACACTGTCTCACACCGACCGATGACCGAAACCAGTCCTCTCGTCTCCCACTCACAATGACTGCTCTGGACCCCCTGCCATACATATGTTCAAGGACATGTATGATATATCAGTTGATTGTATACTGTCCGTTATATATATATATATATATATATATATATATATATATATATATATATATATATATATATATATATATATATATATATATATATATATATATATATATATATATAAGTACATCAGAGCATTGAAAGCAGATTTATAGATTACAGTTATATATTTAACTGACACCAGCTTGGGAAACTAGAAAACATAGGACTATCACTGTAAGATCTGAAATGATTTACTGACCATGTGTAGAGGTGAGAAACGGGATTGTCAAGTAAACACAATCATCTTCTCTGTTTAACATTGGCCCAAAATACATTTTTTTAGATAGAAAGAGGAAATTCCAGAACTCATCATCAATGGTGTACCAATCAATAGTCTCACTATTGCCGATACTTTATGCTGGCTAAAAAAGTAAAGAAAAACACACAAAAAGAGATGTAGGTACATACATTAGTCATTCATTGAAAGAGCTTTCTCTGAGAACTGACTTTATGTCGAAATAACCTTGAATTGGTAACTCTCTTCTCTGTCCTATTGGTTTTCCTTTTCCTTTCATTATGATATTGCTACCTGGTGTTGCAAGAGTTTCTGCTTACCCAATCTGTGGTGGCTCTACATGATGTATCTCCACTTAGATCTCTGTTCAGCTTGGTCTAAAGAACAATAGTGACGTACGTGGATTGGTCATATACACCGAAAAAAGATTCCAGAGTTACGATACACAGTAGACACAGTGATACTATCAAGAAGTGCAGAAGGGCTAGTAAAGATCAAAACCTGTTCATAACCATAAACAAAACAAAGATAATGACCACCGACAAAACACAATATCAGCATAAATTTACAGTTGGTGGTGAGGAAATAGATCAGGTCATACATTTTGAATATCTGGGATCCAGAATTGACAAAAATGGTGACTGCTCGAAAGAAATCAGAAGAAGACTAGCTATGGCAATGCAGAGACTGAACAGCCTGAATAAATTATGGCAGAGAACCAACAATAAGGATAAAAGTAAACGTCTTGAGAGCCTGTGTTTTTCCTGTGGCAGCTTATGGCTGTGAATCATGAACGATTACCAAAACTTCTAGACGAAGAATTGAATCCTTCGAGTCAAAGTGTTACAGAAAGATCATCAAATTACACTGGATAGAGACACAAACAAATGTAGACATTCGCCAAGAGTTGAGTATAGAGGAAAACTGGTTTATCAATTCCATTTGGGTTAGAAAATGCAAATACTTTGGTCACATCAAGAGACACAACGGTCTTGAGAGAACGGTGATGTAAGGTATGGTGCCAGGCAAAAGAGAAAGGGGTAGACTATGGCACCAAGATATCCAGGAATGCCTGAGTATGACTGTGGCAGAGGCTGGAGTTTTGACAAGAGAACGATTTTCTTTCATGCAGACCGGGCTGGGAGCAAAGTTCTACAAAGGGCATGCTACATGATGATGAGACTTGGCATCAACTCTAGGGATGAAAATAGACGATCAAACACTAAAACAGATCAAAAGAAACTTCCCAATTGAAAATATAGCAATGGAGAGAAATGTAATATGAAAATCAAGAAGGATCGTCAACATTATTATACGTAATATTTCCTTTTCTGTCGTCAATGCTCGTTAAATATACGGGATGCATTGTTTTCATTATTGTCTGAGCTAATTACTTTTATACAAACACTAGCGATTGTTGGTCTATGAGAGTTGTTTTGAGCTTTATTTTTTCTGTTCTCCTTTGTGCTTATTGCTTCTTCTTCTTCTTCTTCTTCGTACGCAGTCAGACAGTAACCATTATTTTTTCGAAAAAAGCGGCGGTCATCCTGAGGCTGTCGCCACTGCCATAGAGCTTGTCTTGTGGTTCTACTGGTGATGGCCACATCTGCTCTCTCTGATCCTCGTATGTCGGGCAGTTCTGCAGCAGATGTTCAGCGGTCATTTTCCCGGTACCACACGGGCATTCGTCGGTACCACCTATCTTCAATTTGTTGAATAGGTGGTACCTCAGTCTATTGTGGCCAGT
This sequence comes from Ariolimax columbianus, assembly GCA_036924085.1. Classification (NCBI taxonomy): domain Eukaryota; kingdom Metazoa; phylum Mollusca; class Gastropoda; order Stylommatophora; family Arionidae; genus Ariolimax; species Ariolimax columbianus. The sequence continues at coordinate 15,431,350 of JAVGWX010000014.1, forward strand.
GCGAAGTCTGAAGACAACGACCTGCTCTCTTCTGTTCAACTGGTAATAGGCATCGTTTTTGGTGTAACCAGTATGTTCGGTTTCCCATTTTGTTATGTATCTGGCTTTAATAAGCCGTTTTGACTCTTCGTACGTCATACTAGTGCTTATTTAATGTTGGCTTGTTCTTGCTTTTTGGGTAAGAAAAATAACATTATTGTGGCATGGACGGTAGCCCAGTCTTGTGCAGTTCATGTCTAATCTGTATTAATTCTTGAAATGCAACATTCCAACAAGCTGTTTGTTGCCTTTGTGTCCCACACATTAAGTTATTTTGTCCACTTTGACTAAGGAATGCAGCCACCATGTATGCTTCGAGATGACGTGTTCATTCTTGCTTTCGCTATTTGGAATCTCATATGTCATCCCTATGACAACAAGTGAGGTTGAGGATGCAAATAATTATTCATATACAAAGCTACTGCACGTGCAATGTCGGGTGACCAGTTTTCCTTCTTACTGTTTCTACCTTCTCCAGCTTCCTATGCCAGGTATCCATTAAAAGCTGGGTCAATGGGAGGAGCAGTTGTATCAGACACGAACCACGGTTCATATTTTGTTGTCTGTCCTTCGGTAAACTCGAAAACTGGCACCATGTAATCCCAGTTCAGCTAACCAGCTCACTGTCGACTAGGCTAGACGCTCCAGTCTCAAGTCTTTGTCCATCCGTTGCATATGTCTATTGTTTTGTGTATAACTGAATATTAGTCTTAATCGACGTGTACTTCTATGGTGGTTGCCCTTGTGCAAGTTATAACCCGTGTGCAAGTTGATGGTAGCCGTAGGAGCATTTCTCTGATTAACGGAATGGTCTCAAGCAGTACTGTTTGTTTTGGTCTTTTGGGGGTCCACGTTCAGGTTCCATTCGGTCATGTCCCGTGTTGCCCAGTGGAAGGCTAGATTATTTGTTTGTAGACACTCAAGTAACCTTGAATCCTTCTCTTTTCTAGACATCGCTGGTTTTTCTGAGTCTTTCCTCATAACTATAATTTTAGAATCCCACTCTATGGGTTGTATAGCTATATTTGTATCTCATCTACGAACATGACTCCACACCTTAGTATATTTGGTCTAACTAATGCTTTATACAGTTTGACTATCAATTCCAAGCTTCAATGTTTAATATTTTTTTTTCACAAACCTAACATTGCATTTTATTTCGTAATTGCATCTTCCATCAGATGTTACGCGTGTGCCGATGTATTTAAACGTGTTAACATGTTTGAATTTGGTACCCTTTGCCTTGGCGTGGCATTTTGGTGAGCCCGGTTTCTAAGTCACTACTATACAAAAACAAAATCTATTACTTCCGATTTAATAAATTTAAGCTGATTCCTATCGTTTCACTTTGCTGAACTACAATGTTTGCCATATCCTGCAAGTGGGATTTTTTCTAGTCCATCATTACAATATCATCAGCATATCGTAGATTGTTAATATTATGTTCGCCAATTTATTTCCTAACATTGTCTGTGTGTTTCTCAAGATAAACTTGTATAGAGAAACAAATGTCTGGAGTCAGATCACAACCTTGCCTCACTTTCCATTTGAAACGTTTATATTCTCCTTCTTGATTGTTCATTCTTATAACCGTAGTCTGTTCCAAATACAGCTTCCGAAAGTTTATGTCATGTGTGTTCTGTTTACACATGGTGTACGTATATTCTTGTCCCAAATAACAGTGACCGCAAACTCCTGTTTCATATTAAATTGAGTGCGTACCGTTGTTCCAAAAATAAAAGTTATCACACGCTCTTCCCCCATATCACAGTGATCGCACGCTCTTCCCCCATATAACAGTGACCGCACGCTCTTCCCCCATATAACAGCGAGAATACGCTCTTCCCACAAATAACAATAACCGCACGCTCTTCACCCGTATAATAGTGACCACACGCTCTAGCTCCATATAACAGTGACCACACGCTCTTCCCCCATATAACAGTGACCGCACGCTCTTCACCATATAACAGTGACCGCACGCTCTTCACCATATAACAGTGACCGCACGCTCTTCACCATATAAGAGTGACCATACGCTCTTCACCATATAACAGTGACCACACGCTCGTCCCCCATATAACAGTGACCGCACGCTCTTCCCCCATATTACAATTGTAGCAGATCCCACTGTTTGCCTTGGCCGTGATCTAACTTAGAACATTCTCACACTCATCCACATCATCATGACCATACTCAGTAAATGACATATCACACAGCAGGTGGCATATTTATTATATCATACTCATATCATAGAATGAGTAGAGAAATTACAAACACAATATAATACATATCTTAACTAAACATTCTACTAAAACGGGAATTGTAAGCATTAGCTATTGATGGAATTCCCAACTATCTAAAAACCCAGTTCTATTGCCTTGCAATGACATCACACACACATCGCCGTAACTGCGTCTTCAACACACCTTATCAAATACTCTTCCTCACTGAAATCCCCTCAGGCGGGCGATCTCGACATAGCTCGCTCACAATGTGTCCTTGCTTACAAACACACTTTCAGATTATCCATTAATGCAAAACTCACACACCTATTTGAGCGATCCTGTTCTATCACTAAACATTCGTCCATCAGTCTACCAATCGCTCCTCTATCTAAGTCGGTGAGTTAAACATACTATCCACATTCAGTCTCTCTCTCTCCCATACAGCCTCTCTCTATCTAGCCTCTCCATCTCTCATCCAGCCCCCCGAGCTAAACTTTGTCTCGAGTTATATATCCTCAAGCAAGGCCAGAGCTTGACCAATCGATCTCAGGTATGGTCATCTTCAATTCCAATTGGAACGAACCACTTTGCACACCTGTCACTCATTCTCTCGCAGCAAGCCCCGTTGCCAATTTCGTCTGTCAATCAATCTCCCCCTACCAAAATCGGAAGGCCAGTGGTCAGTTTCTACCTGTCCACATTCCTTAACCCAACTCTGTTCTCCTTTGCTGAGACAGTGAGTGACCTTGACATGCATTCATGTAGCTTTAAGCTTTAACATGTTCAGGCATCCTAAACTCCCCTTGCTCCGGCGGGAACTGTTACATTACCTCCCTAAACTACAGACCGAAACATGGATGGTCATTTTTTTCATCTGGCAAATGACCACCATTTTCGTCTCTACTATCCAAAATGTAAACACTACTCCTGTTTACAACTTCACTCACATCGTACATGCATAAAAAGACATGTCATTTGATACATATAAACTTTTTGTAATACATACACAATCAATACAAGCAGAAGAAAAACACTGGCTGGTCGTTTTTACAACACAAACCAACACTTTTACATCGTTTTACAGTCAAATTCACCTAAGTCTGTCCCTGCGGGACCTTTAACTCATCAAAACAGAAACACCTTAAGGAATTCTCCTTACTCATTGAGGTCAACATACCTCGCCCTGTTTCCCGTGCCTTCCTCTAAGGACACGAACCTTCATTGTTACACTCGACCAGTTCAGGTCAATTTTCTCAGGCGGTCTCATTACACGCCTGGCCGACGATTCACTTCATACTAACTCCTGTGAGGCCACTAACTTACGTGGGTTATCCTCAGGCTAGTTATCATTGTCTCTCTTGACAGCTATCCCCTCTCAAAGAAAACAGCAAAATTCTTTATGTTTCCCACAAAAAACGATATTTGACAACATATGTCATAGTCAATATTAAAACTTCTGATCAATGTAGTCTTCTCTGCAAAGACTCCACATACATGTGATTCTGGAACTCGTGGTGACTTGTGCTTGCGGAGGCCTACAGTCTGGATGAGATATACTGCTCTGTAGATCACCTAAATAACCTGTATCAAATACCTGTAAACATGATGATTCAACAACAACAAAAAAACAACAACAAAACACAAGACTAATGCATTGCATACAATGTCGAAACCCAAACAATAAATACAAATGTCAAAATATTTGCACGCATACTTATGATATCAATATTTCAGTCAGCAAGTATAACACGTTGATACTGTCAGGATATGTAATCATGTTTAAACAACAAAACAACAACAAAATAAAGAAAAATTCAATGCATACTATATCGACCATACAACCTACTAAAAATGCAAGTAATACCATTAGTCAAAACCCAAATGTCAAAATATTTGCACACAAACATGATCAAGTGCCATCAACCTTCACTCCTGCTCGTGCCCCACAGATGAGCACCTGTTAATGCCCCCTTTATACGATACTAAACTATGACTAAGTTCTACTAAACTATGTCCCTAAACTATGACTAAGTTGTAACTTAATCAGATACTAAACTATGTCACTAAACTATGACTAAGTTCTAACTTAATCAGATACTAAACTATGTCTGAGTCAAAAGTCAAAAACCGAATCGTCCACCTGTCGAATTACGTCATGCTGTAACCCTACTAGTCCAGGTGCAGTCTTTGTCCCGAGGAATCAAAACCGAGTGTTGTGATCTAACTATTTCACCGTTGTTTCCCCAAATTCCCCGCATCAAAGCTACCTGGTCAGATATTAACCGAAGCATCGCGTCCACGTGTTACCTTGCGTCACGTAATCATTACCTGGCGCATCCAGCTATCCTGCGTCTCTCGTTCGTTCTGTCCGTTTCTCTGGTCGGAAATGTCCCTTTGATCTCGGTCAGTCTAGCTGCAGACTGACCGTCCGTGGTACGCTCATTGTCTGGCGTTTACTTGAGACAACGAATTCAAAGGAATTTTTAACATCTGGCCATTCCTCCATCTCTATACCCTACCCCCTAATTATCAAAATCTCCGTTCTCAAGGATAACGGTAGATGAAACAAATTTTATGCAAATGCATACATTAACTGGAGTTTCACATGATAGCCCATGTGTGTAAGTACTCCACACGACTTTACCTAATTCCATTTCTGAATTCCATGTTTTTGGCTAGCGTCAGTAAACATTGCATCAACCGTTCCTTATCACTACTGCTTATTTTAACCAGACTATGCGCTGCCCCATCAGCTGTCTCTGATTGCTGCGCGATTTCCTCCTGTAAAACGCCCATCGTCTGGTCTGTTTGTTTCACGGTTGTTTGGTTCGTACCCACCGGTTCTCTGGTAGTGTTACATACACTTACATCGTCCGCTACTTCAACCTTCCGTCCATCTGTATTCACTATTTGTGGGAAAGACCTTTCACACTGTTCGTTTGACTGTTGGCTTATCTCGAACTGAGATCTTTTCATCTTTGCTTCGATGACTGGTTCGCTGTCCTGGCTGTGGTTAACCTGTCTTTCCCTTTTCTTCGTTTTCCTTAGAAACTCTGTTCCTCCTTTGTTGGCTGCACGAGTATTCTTACCCGGTGCGTCCGTTTCACATTCCAACTGTGTTTCATTCCCACTGCCTTCCTCGGTGGCCGAAGGGTTGTCTCTTCTTTCGGTCTGTTCAACAACTTCTCCCGCATGGCTAGGCCCTGCCACCATTCCTCCTACTCTCATTTCCTCTTTATCTGGCGAATCTCCGACTATTTCCTTGTTCGATTCTTCGTCGACTTTAACTAATGTTCTACCAGGCTTGACAAGTTCCTGGTAAACTTGGCCCCTTTCAGCACACCCGACCATGTTAATCGACGTAATACCCTCTTCCTGAATTCTCGGCCTACACTGTCCGATGCGGTAACATTTTATCTGGACCTCTGAGCGAACGTTTGTCTCGTTTGCATTGCGTAACCTGCCCTCCGTCCCTAACTTTTCTGGATACACAAAACCTGTATCTCTTTCTTTCTGTCCATCCGCCTCGTGCTTAAAGTCTCTTTGATAGCTCCTGTCCTGCCTCTCCATCTGTAACGGTGCAAAAGGCCTCTTCTGGGCTAAGAATCTGCCCGATTCAAACTTCTGCCCAACCATTCCTCCTCCTCTCATTTGACTTGGCCTCTCCACCTGGGTCAAATTCCCGTTTTTGCCACCTCTGTCCAGCCGTCCACACACGTCCGTCCTGAGATTTCCACCTCTGTCCCTCCACGGATCGGAATGTGGAAGTTGGATGGGCTTCCTACTCACTTTCCTACCACTCTGTCCCCTTTCAAAATACTGGACCGTGTTTACTTCTGTGATTTCTTGATTTCTTCTTTCCTTCCTAGCTGGTTTGAAAGCTCTGTTTTCAAACTGTTGCAACAGCTGTCGCAGCTTCCATTGGAGATCTTTTTCCTGTCTTTCCAGTCGAATGACTCTGCTTGTTAGTTCTCTTAGCTGGTTTTGTAGTTGACTTCTGTCCTCCCACTTATCGCTGACTGTAGCTCGTGCCATGAAAGGCTTGTTTTTGACAAACAGTCCTCCTCTTCTCCAGGAACTGTTAATATTCCGAAGAATATTAGGGCATCCGATAGACAAATGTCCAAAAGCTAGACAATGATAACATTGTTTAACATTGTTTAACCTCGACATATTGAATAAACCCGTCTGGCCCACCCAAAAAAAATTATAAGACTGTCAAGTACGCACAAAGTCTTGTCAATAATACAACAATGGGTGGAAGAAAAATGTCACACTTACCAGTCAGATGATTGGAAAAGCTGTCTATGATTCTAACACTCTAACCACTAGATACTCCTCTATTCCTAACTACGCACACAAGTTATATATAACTGCGACACTTGTGTTAAACAGGCAATTAAAGATCTGTAGCTACACACTATATTTATAAAACTATAACTATCCGTGGTCACTGGCACCAAAATAATAATAACGTGTAGCAGATCCCACTGTTTGCCTTGGCCGTGATCTAACTTAGAACATTCTCACACTCATCCACATCATCATGACCATACTCAGTAAATGACATATCACACAGCAGGTGGCATATTTATTATATCATACTCATATCATAGAATGAGTAGAGAAATTACAAACACAATATAATACATATCTTAACTAAACATTCTACTAAAACGGGAATTGTAAGCATTAGCTATTGATGGAATTCCCAACTATCTAAAAACCCAGTTCTATTGCCTTGCAATGACATCACACACACATCGCCGTAACTGCGTCTTCAACACAGCTTATCAAATACTCTTCCTCACTGAAATCCCCTCAGGCGGGCGATCTCGACATAGCTCGCTCACAATGTGTCCTTGCTTACAAACACACTTTCAGATTATCCATTAATGCAAAACTCACACACCTATTTGAGCGATCCTGTTCTATCACTAAACATTCGTCCATCAGTCTACCAATCGCTCCTCTATCTAAGTCGGTGAGTTAAACATACTATCCACATTCAGTCTCTCTCTCTCCCATACAGGCTCTCTCTATCTAGCCTCTCCATCTCTCATCCAGCCCCCCGAGCTAAACTTTGTCTCGAGTTATATATCCTCAAGCAAGGCCAGAGCTTGACCAATCGATCTCAGGTATGGTCATCTTCAATTCCAATTGGAACGAACCACTTTGCACACCTGTCACTCATTCTCTCGCAGCAAGCCCCGTTGCCAATTTCGTCTGTCAATCAATCTCCCCCTACCAAAATCGGAAGGCCAGTGGTCAGTTTCTACCTGTCCACATTCCTTAACCCAACTCTGTTCTCCTTTGCTGAGACAGTGAGTGACCTTGACATGCATTCATGTAGCTTTAAGCTTTAACATGTTCAGGCATCCTAAACTCCCCTTGCTCCGGCGGGAACTGTTACACAATGATCGCACGCTCTTCCCCCATATAACAGTGAAGGGACACACGTGTTCCATATTACAATCAGTTGTGCTATTTTCAACAGTATTAGTATTATGAAGCCCTGATAGCAGTACGTTTTATTCCGATTTTCCTATATTATTGTCTGTAGTGAGTTCCATTCGTATTTCTCTGCATTTGTGAAATATGTTAATAACTTGTGATTTACAATGAATTTGTGAGTAAACTGGGATTTGACTGTTGATTTATCTGCAACAATTTCTGCAACTTACACCTCTACTGATGTATAATATGATCAAGTAACCGTTCAGATAGGCAGTTAACACATCCCGAGCGAACAGATAAAGTTAATACAACTCGCCACTGAACTCCCATTTCAAGGCGTTCTAGAAAGTACACGAAGTTATTACTGATATCAAACAACAACAGCATCAACAAATCGATTTTTACAAAGGTTTTTGATAGAGTACCTCATTAAAGATTGTTCAGGAAGTTAATATTCACATGGAATATATCGCAAGTTGCCAAATTGATATAAAATTAGTTAACATGAAGAAGGCAGAGAGTGGACATAATTCAGTAGGACTCTAAAGTGTGCGATGTAACATGTCGTTTCATAGGTCTCGATTTTTGAAACAGAGGTCATGTACCAACCAGCACCAGGCATGCCGTACACAAAACCAGAGACTACAGTCAGCGGGCAGACGTTGAATGCCGTAGACAAATTCACATATCTGGGCAGCACGCTGTCGAGATCTGTCAGCCTAGACGATGAGGTGGCAAGCAGAATAGCAAAGGCCAGCACATCCTTTGGTAGAATGCGCTCGATGGTCTGGGCACGTCGTGGCATCAGCGTCAAGACTAAACTTAAAGTCTACCGTGCAACCATCATTCCAACCCTACTATACGCTTGCGAAAGCTGGACTGTATACTCTGGACATGCAAGGAGGTTACACCACTTCCACACAGGTTGCCTGAGGCGAATATTCCACATCCGATGGCAAGATCGTGTCACTGACATCGAGGTTTTCTCGACGGCTAACATGCCCAGCATCCATGCACTGCTAGAAAAAGCACGACTAGGATGGGCCGGACACCTCGTCCGTATGTCAGACGAGCGGCTCCCAAAGAGGCTTCTCTACGGCGAGCTGAGAGAGGGATGGCGCGAGAGGGGGCGCCCAAAGAAACGTTTTAAAGACGGTCTGAAGGACTCACTAAAAAGTTGCCAGATAGACATCGACACCTGGGAATGTCTTGCGAAAAACAGATCTGACTGGAGAAGCGCAGTCAAATCGGGTGTAGCTGCTGGTGAAGATGACCGTGTTGTGAAAGCCCAGAACAGACGCGAGACGCGGAAATCCCGAGCAGCGGGAACACCATCCCCTTCTACAAATCTCGTGTGCCCGATATGTAGCAGATGTTTTCGTGCTCGCATTGGCCTGTTCAGCCACATGCGCACCCACATCCAACAGGGAAATCTATGACAAGGATGATGTCGGCGATCCTCATCGACAACGATGGACAGCTATTATTAGGTCTCGATTTTGGGACTAATTTTGTTTTTGATTTATATATATATATATATATATATATATATATATATATATATATATATATATATATATATATATATATATATATAGATAGACACACGATTTGGACAATGCTTTCGGATCGATGACTGCAATGTTGTCTGTGAACTAGCAAATGCAATGTAATGGAGATAAATGTACAGCCATCCATGTAGAAAGATCAAATATGAATTATAATTACAAAAAGAGAGAGAATAACATTAGAAAGATATAACAGGACAGAGACCCGGGGGTTATAATATATCATACAGGTAATATGGGTGAGCAAGTCTTGGTAGCAGTAAAAAAAGCAAATGCAATGTTTGCGAAAAAGAAATATTAAACATAGGAGCATGGAATTGATAGTCAAACTGTATAAAGCATTAATTAGACCTAATTTGGAGTAATATACTAAGGTGTGGAGTCCTGTCCGTAGATGGGATATAAATATGTTGGAGAGGATACACAAATAGTAATTACACTCATAGAGTGGGATTCTAAAATTATAGTTGTGGGAAAACAGAATTATTCGAGTATACTTAATGCATGTGTATAAGAAAATTAAGCAAAGGATAAATTATACTTTAACACGTTTTTCAAAGCACTGCCGCTACAAGAACAATAGGTCATAGCTACACATTAGTTAAAAAAAGATCCATATCATATATTATGTAAGATTATTTTTAGTCAGAGAACGGTGAATGTTGTAATGCATTGTCACATGAAATAGTGGGGGCATTGTCAGTTAATGCATTCAAAAATTGATTGGATGTACAACATTATATTAGATCAAGTAGAGAAGATGAAACTGGCTGTATACAAATTTTACAGCCTTCTAATCCAGTATAAAGAAGTTAAGTTAGTTAACAAGTTCGTTTGTTTAGGCATCATGAGTTGGACCGTCTTGCATTTTGTTTCTAAATGCAGCTCACTTTATCGGCAATGGGGATAATAATCTAGTATCGCCGATCCTAGCACAATTTGTTATCACAGAGACAGAGACTGAGAATATTCGAAACAACCAGGAGGCGATATTAATGAGGAAACTGTTCATAGATACTTTCAAACTGTCTTAGTATCGTTTCTTCTGCCCCGCCTCCCTCCCCTTCTACAATGTCAAGCACATGCATGTACTGAGCTCACCACACAACAGCAGCTTAGGGAGGCGCTCATCGGGCATACGTGCCCACTCAACCTGATCTGTCCTCTCTACAGAATCGAATGTATGCCTGAAAGCGATGCCATTCTAAGGACTTTAGAGCTCAGCACTCTAAACAGTCAGCGGATCTTGAGTATCATGCGGAAACAGCTGACGTGGAAAAGCTTGAGTTGTCTGACATGTCGCTATAGACTGTTCACGTTTCCCAATCGAGCATGGCAACACAGGAACATAACAACAACATAATGTCAGGCAGAGGTACAACACATTTATTTCGTCTAACAACTCTGGTCGAACAACACCTTAGACAATACATGAATGGAATAGAAGAAATCGCCACCAAGAAGCTGCTGACACGGATAGAGACGAATTACGAGGTAGATAAGATAAAGAAGAAAACTATAATCATCATTAGACTGAAAGTTTAGGCAAATCATCCAATACTGTCATGTATGAGATTTGTACTGATGTGCTTATTAATACGATGACATCGTTGATAGGACAAGGACTAGCGTCGAAGGACGAAAGTGAGGAGAACAAGCCAACTACCAGATCTACAACAAAGGTTACATGAACTAACCTAAAGATTTGATTCTTTAATCAGCAGCATGTTGCTTAAATAGACAATGCTAGACAGCATTTTATGATCTTGGTTATTAGAACAGGCTTGTGTTGATCTAAAATAATATACCAATTTCGTATATACACTGTAAACAAACAGTAATTCTCTCCATTGCCAATACTTAGATCTACACCAAGTGACTGATTTGGAATGTACTGCATTATGTAGTAGATAAACTCCGCACATTTGATCTGCAAATACACTGACTACTAACACACACTGGGGTGGGACTACTGACCGAAGACAATGCTAGTAATATCCGATACCACTAGACAAACGTTAAGGATATCACAGTGGTTCCCTGTCGTGGTTAACAAGGAAGCCACAACCAACCATCGCTCGGTTTTAGCACTCATGAAAATGTTTCCTAAATACCTGGTACGACTGTGTGTCTGCACACTGTGTAACTCACATGAATGTGTCCACGAGACTGATGGCAGCAACATATCATCCTGCTTCTGACATCATGAGCACCAGGAGAGCTTGGTGACATTTAAATGTGTGTGTAAACCACTACAGCATCATTGTGATACACTCGTAGAGATGGATATTCTGATATTTGGAATATTAAACTAATGTGTGTCAGGCGTTATTTCAATGCCTTTATAGGTCTCCAATACTATTTGCCAGATTTAATGCAGGTTTAATTTTAAAGTTTATAGTTTATTTTAATGTTATAGTTGCTACTATACGTGGGGTGTGATTATATTAATGTTGTATATGGCTACTCATGATGAAGATTCCGCGAAAAGTGTCTCTATATTTTGTACTCATTTTGAGATACAGGAAAATATTCACACTAGAGTTGATGGTCTCAGATATAAATCCAAACGACCACAAAGTAAAAAACAAATTTGTGTAACGTCCAACGACGCTAAATTCTTGTTCAAAGAAAGTTACTAAGAATAAAGTAAAACTTGGTGTGTAACACACAATTAAAATGCAAGCGATAAGTACAACCATGCTCATGGTTTTCCTGTCTCTGAGCGACATAGACTCGGACTTGGCCAAGTTCATATTCGTCGCTTGACGCCAAGTGCTTTTCTCTCTTAGTTTTCTAATTAATATTGTCGTAAATATCACTACAGCTAGGAATGATGCTAGCCCTATAAAAGCTTGCATTATGTAAACTATCTCTTGTAATGTTTTGCTGCTGTCAGCAAAAATGAGTCCCAGAAGAGTTTTGTTTCTGTCTGGGTAGAACTTCCAGCCTATTGAGGTCGTACAGTACAATGGGACCAACGACATTAACGCCACACTATATATAACCATCATGGCGATGGATGTTGTTCTGTTAGTTATCATCCGCTTGATGTGTAAAGGAAATACTATACACAGACATCTCTCCATTGTGGCGTAGACGGTGATAAGGCAGGTGATCTTTGAGAACATTACTCTTGGAATACTTGCGGTCACGTACTGAATCTCTGAGGGCATTATGGGTAGATCTGACTTCTCAAAAAGTGGGTTTACGCAAACATTAAACCAAAGCTGCATAATTAGACCACTCAGATCGGAGATGGCTAATGCGAAGAAAGTAATATTGATACTAGAATCGAGACCTTGTTTGTAAAACACGACCAAGTTTATCATGTTGGTTATCACACCAAGCAGACTTATCAAACTGCAAAGAAAGACATAGTTCACTACTTGGATGATTTGTCTCTGTTTGTCACTTATAATTTTGAAGATAAAGTCTTCTTCTTGAAATTTATTTGCAACGCGTGACTCATCTTCATCAACCACGTCCATTAGAAACAGCTAACGAGTATCGACTACTATGTGCTGTAACTTACAACCAACTGATCCCCAATTTATTGTCTTCTGGTTATTGTTATAACTTGTAAATTGAATATACACCATGAACATTAGTAAAATAAATATATAACTATGTGACTTTAAAACAAAGCATTAAATCTATGCAATTTCAACAATAATGCATTAAAACAATGTACGTACTTTGAAAGTGACATCGAAGTAAATCCTTGGTCAACTTTTTAATTTCGACTAACAAATACGACCATTCATGTATTAGCGATAATTTGAGTTTTATAACTACGTGTTATCAAACTGTCACCTAAGGGTAAACGACACCGACAATCATAAATAATGCATCCTTCAATGACTCATGCATGTAATCGCTGAACTGTTTAGCTAAGGAAAATGTTTTCCATATTCAATGAAAACACTCAATTATATAAATGGCATAGACGATCTGTCGACTCTGTGACATTCATTTTAATATTACAGAAGGTACGCCCTGTTATTGTAGTTCGAATAGATCTGAAACTATCCATTTCTAATTGATCCTTCTCCGTTGTTAAAAGTTTAAAAGTGTGTATGGGTGTGTGTGAGTGTGTCCTGTCAGCTGTAAGTGATGCGTGTGTGTGTGTGTGTTTTCATCTGCCAGTGGTATGTGTGTGTGTGTGTGTCAGCTATCAGTGTCGTGTCTTGAAATTCATTTTTACAATTCTTTGAAATAGACCGCACATCTTTCTGCTTGTATAATTCATTGCGAATCATGTATGTACTATTTCATTGGCTGGCGTTACGTGTCAATGGCATATCTTGATGATGGTCTAGCACTAGTGAATAATCTCTTCTTAGTGCAAAGTCGCTTGCGCCGGGGTTGGACCACGACCGCGATCACGTCCGCGCCCTGATCCATGAAACAGTCGGGGTTAAATCAGCCTGACCAACGAAGTGAGGATCGGTACTGTTAGCACCTGAAGGGGTTAATCTGCTGTAATGAATACCAATCTTACTACAATTAATGGTCTTCAGTGATCTTCTTACATAAAAGGAGACACTACATTCAGCTCCAGAAAAAGAAGAACTCAGAATGAGTAGCATTGTATAACATCATCTCTTCTCATCTCATCTCATCGTATCTAATTTACTGGTTGTATACAGACTCTGCAGGGTCTTCTAAACCAGTATAAAGACGTTAAGTTAAGTTAGTTAATCTCATATCATACCACCATATCGCATTTCGTCTTATTTCATCACATTTAAGCCCATTCCATTTCACCCAATCATATTCCACTTCATCTCATCTAATATAAAGGCCATACTTTTTAATCTTGTTTTGCCAGCATTATTTTTGCTATAACAGCAGTCTCTTCATAAAACTTGACTTTTCTTAATTATTTTACAAGGAAAACAAACATGTTATTTATCAAATTAAAGGAAAATGAATATGCGGTACGCAAATGAAGGTCTTGTACAATTTAATAAAATATTTAAAAAATTGTTAAAAATTATATTACAATTTATTGTAATAAAAACCATTTTTCGCACACAAACCTGTAAGCAATCCATGAATAACCACTGAAATATAATACATATTGATCTAACGTACTTCAGAATAACGGTAATCTACATATGAATAATATCTACAAGAAAACATGTTTTTGTAGCAGTCAAATGGAGTTGATGTGTCAGTGAGTTGTAGGTCTCCCTTGACTCCACATGGCCGACCACATTTTGGCAGCAATCTGAATGAGTTCTGAGTCTCAGCCAGTTAGTGGTTATGGAATTTGATATTGAAACCCATTCGCTTTTTTTCCACTTCTCTAGAATTAGCATTAGAAATATTGCATCTTGGTTTTTCTGTTCATGGTACAGTCAAATGGTTTTGTCCTTTAGCAGCACTAGCTACTGGATGTGACAACGCCTCCTCATAGTTAGCATCAGATTCAGTAGACTGCGTAGGTTGAATAATATTATATTATATGTCTAATTTCGATTCAACATCAGATAAATGTGAATGCTTGTCACTAAATTTACCTAGATTACACAACTCTGTAGTCTTTTCTACAGAGAAAAACAACCTACTATTAGACAATCTTGAAGTGCCAGGCTCGCTAGACATTTTTGTGATAAACTGACTTGAAAGATGACAAATGTTTTCTAACTTTGTTTTTCTTCACAATACACGTCGAAGCTTTTACAATTGAAACGCAAATATAGGAGTTACTTCCCTTACCAAGTGATGTCAATTAAAAAACGAAACAAATTTCGTTCAATGGGCTGTTAACGAGATGCGTGTTTTTCGGTCATCAAGCGGACGCCAGGAAGATCCCTGAAAACGTTCATATGGCCTTTAAGAGTTATACCACGTCATCTCTTCTTACCTCATCTCACATGATATCTCATACCATCTATTATAATGTTATCCCATTTAATCATTTCTCATCTTATCTCATATTTTATCATCATCTCATCGTGTGTCGTATCACCTCATTTCATTCGAACTCAACTCATTTACTGTCATGTTATCGTATAGCATCTTTTCACAACACATCTCGATTTGCCTCATCTGATGTATTAACTTAAGTTCATATATTTTTAATATTTCTTAGATTCTATCATATCCAACTTATTGACTCTGTCTCCTATCGGTAGCCTTTTTTGTCGAGTGTTAAGTTCGAGTTCCATGTATCTTTCAAGAAATACTTTCCATGTGTTCGAATTATTGGTTTATCTGTGTCTACATATATTAGCCGTGTATGACTATATTCGCACTTGCTGTCGGATTGAATTGTTTCTGGCTGTTTATTATCGACCTGCAGTCCCATACGTTTAATTGCACACGTTGTAATTAGCTATTTGTGAAATGATCAAAATCAATGTATGACTGATAACATAAGGGGTCTAAAATAAAAATATGTTTCAGGTCCCTTGTGTTGCTTTTCTCTATAGTATATTTACAAATCGTTACTTTCTGGTCTTCTATGCACGCCATTATGTGCATAATTGTACTTTCCAGTTTGACCTACACTTTCCACAAATAAATACATTTACTTCACGTGAATTAGAACCGTGTCGCATTGTTTCACCTCATATATAATTACAGAATATACAAATAATAATAATAATAACATTCGCTTATGCGAACTACCAAGTTCAACTACTGAGGATTGTCCATGCGTAGTGTGTCGATATAAATCCCTACAGACTTCCAAGGTGGAGCTCAGTACTCCGCAGCCTTGAGATGAGGGCCGCGAGGAGTGTGTGTTGAGCCATTGTTTGTGTCGGTTTTCCTAGTCTGCCGTGTCTGACTCCCTGTTTCTTCGCTTTCCGCCCCCGTGACCTCTGGGTTATGTCCACCTTCAGGTCAGCGTGACTCCTGCTGTGCTGATAATACGGGGTTGGTTAGGAGAGGTATGGTGCAACCTCCGGTGGAGGCAGGCAGGACAAAGTCAGCTTCAGTCCAAGTAGGGAGGTTCTTGAGTAGTGAAAATCTGGGTTGACTTATGCAGTGCAGTCAAGCGGAACGTTTAACGCCATCGTGGATTGTTTTATCACGGGTTTATGCCGGGCACAGCCACAGCAAGAGGCAGCATAACAACAGGATAACCGAAGGAAAGCACATGCATTCCACATAATAAAGTCCTGGTGAATGAGTCGTGAATATAATCCGAACAAGAACTAGCAAACAACAGAAAATTACACAAACACTGGAGCGAGTCGAGAGCGCAGCAAGTCAGGTGCGGCCATCTTTCTTTACCCTACATTATTACCTTTTATTTATATATACATGCGTCATCTCATTTCACATTATCGAGATAATCAAAGTGTCATTTCGTTCCACGTTATTGTACTTCATTGTGCTATTTTGTTTCACCATATCTAGACTATTAGTGTGTCATCTCGTGTCATCGCATCTAACTTACCAATGTCTCATATAATGTCATTTCTTCTAATGTATCCATGTCTCGCGACAACTTCACGAGAATATAATTGTGGCACACCTTCTCATATAATCCAACTTATCAATATCTCGTTTCTCAAATTGTATTTGAACTAACCGGTTGGAGGTCTGCCAGAACTGTGCAGGGGGGATACAAGCGAATTACAGGAGACACCTATATCACACCATTTTCAATGCACGGAGAGATACTAAACACCTATTCGTCGGTCTTGAAAGCAGTGATGTCGACTTACAATACCTTTTATATACTATTTAGCACGAAGAGTGATACATGTGTATGCGTGTTACCAAATTTGATTGTTGCTTTTTCTCGGAGTACAAGTTACCGAAATGACTGTTGGATATATATCATATTTAGGCTTGTTTCCTGGTGACATGTGTGCGCATGTCCATATTGGACTCTTGTCAAAATATTTCTTGTAGACTAGAAGGCCCACCCACATAGCTTTTTGGACTTCCGTATATTCTTTCAGCCAACATTCTGATACAAGGTATGATTTCTCTGGTGACATTGTTTTTACGACAACCAAACATCATATCACTTTTATTTTAAACCTTTTGTATATGACTTTCAAAATAATTTCAGTGATATGATTCGTTATGCTTATAGTTCCATAGTCGTTACAATTTCCTGCTTTTGATAGCTTTTTTTTTTTTTTATTTGGCAAGACAATTAAAAACTATTATTGTCCAAATAATATCAGTTATGTTCATCATATGAAGTCTTCAATATCCGATATATATAGTCCAACACAAAACAGAAGGGAGAGACAAGATATCACACTTGTTTGTTTTAATACCAAAGCTTCCTATATCATCGTGCACACCTCGCATGACGCGTATGTACTTCTCTGGCATCTGTCAGTGTTTCAGCAGTTGCCAAAAATTGTATCATGCCACAATGCCAAATGCCTTTTCGTAGTCTATAAAATGTGCTGATATGGTTGTTGTCCATTTAATAGTTTGTTCTACTATGATGCAACAAGTAACTATATGATCTATGCACAACCTTCGCTAGCAAAAGCCTGTCTGCTCATGTCTGAGTTTATATGTGTATTTCCTCGACTATTCTGTCCAAGATAATGCTGATGAATATATTTCCAGGCACCGGCAGAAATTATATTCCTCTTTAATTGTTGCAGTATGCCAGGTCTCCCTACTTGAGCAGTTTAGTCAGATGGTTTTCTTTCTTTTGTAGTTCCCTTTGCTACTTGCTTGTGCTTCTAGCTTGTTTAGTTTGAGCGGCACGATTCTCATCTACATGTTGTGGTCTGAGGACGCGTCTACATCTCGCTTTACTCTTGCATTGCGCAGTGTACTTCAGAACGCTTGAATGACGATCTGTTTATATTTGATGTGATATTCACGTAGCCTTGTGTAAATTCATGTGTGAAAACATATTTCACTCAATTATCATACTGGTTAGCGCAAAGATGTATCGTTTTCAATCAGCTAATCTATTTGGTGTCTTCCAATAATACGAGGCGTGTTCAAATGCAACTGGACCTAACTGCACAAAGTGAACATACGTATGATTAGCATGTCGACGTCAATTCTGGTGTAAACAGAACATACAAACCGTCAAGTTTACAAAATGTTATTATCTTCCGACTCATAGATTCCTCAGCAGACCGCTGAAAACATGACGGGTGTAATACGGAATCTGTCCAGAGCTGATCAGCGATCGGTGATTCGGTTTCTAACAGCTGAAGAATGTCGACCAGTTGGCATCTATAGATGTCCATCACGTCATTAAGAAGAAGATGAGGAGCTGATTAGTAGCATAGAAAAGGCAAGTGCAGGGAAATTATAATAATGGCGGATTTCATCTTTTCAGAAATAAAATGGGAAATGGAAGAAGCACTGCAAAAACACCGTTTGTTAAGTGCATACCTAAAACATTTTTGATTCAGTATGTAGAAGCAGCTACAAGAGGCAAAACCTCACTCGACTTAGTTTGTACTAAAGAGGAAAATATGATTTTAAAAGTTACCGTTCGGGAACTGTTTGGCTCAAGTGACCATCAGATCATCCGTTGGGATCTTATAGCAGCGAAAGAAGTAAATATAAACAGACGAACATTCGACTACTCTAAGGAAGATGTTCAGAAGATGAAAGACGCAGCACGCCACATAATCTGTAAAATATTGTCGGAGGAACAGATGTTGAACAAGAGTGAAAGAGTTCCAAAATAGTTCTAGAAGAGTTAAAAAAAAGAGGAATATGTTCCATGTAGGAATATACACACTAAGCGTAAAAAGCGGATAACTAGATATGCAGTTAAATGTAGAAGAGCTAAAAGTAAAGCATGGACAAAATACTCGTATACAGAGGCAGTTAAATCAAAAGAAACATATCTAAAACATTTGGACAAGCACAACATAGCTCAGAAAGTGAAGAAAGCAGCAAACATGGACTTCCAAAAAAAACTAGTCAATAGGATCAATACTAGTAGAAAAACCTTGTTTTATTATGTAAGAAATACACAAAAACGACAAAGTATGCCCTCTCATTGACATTACAAGAAACATTATAAGCGGGGTTTGGGAGGCAGCTAATCTAATCAGTCAGTAGTTTGGCACAGTCTATGCAAAAGAAGATTGCTCCAAGATCCCAGAGCCTATACATATTTGTCAAAAATACATGGGTGCAGCGGGATTAAGATCAATTTGTATTACAAAATAAATCGTTTACAAAATGATGAATGGGTTGAA
Source organism: Ariolimax columbianus (assembly GCA_036924085.1). Taxonomy (NCBI): domain Eukaryota; kingdom Metazoa; phylum Mollusca; class Gastropoda; order Stylommatophora; family Arionidae; genus Ariolimax; species Ariolimax columbianus. Next base: position 15,450,811 of record JAVGWX010000014.1, read on the forward strand.
AGTGGATAAATGTCCAGGTCAAGATAATATTCATCCAAAATTGTTGTTTGAAATTAGACCAACTAGCAAAACCATTGGCTATATTATGTTCTTATTCACTTGCAAAATGGATTGTTCCTTGGGATTCGAAATATGCAGGACTGATCCCTTTATTAAAAAAGGGCAACAAATCAGATTCATTAAATTATAGACCGTTGAGTTTAATGAGCATAGTATGTAAATTCTTGGAGTCAATAATCAAAGAAAACAGTGTAATGCACTTTAACAAGTTCAAACTAATCAGAAATAGTCAGCATGGGTTTAATAGAGGGAGACCGTGCCTAACAAATCTAATAGAATTCATGGAATAGGTTACTAAAATGGTAGATAAAAGGGAGCCAATGGATGTTATTTATCTTGATTTTGCAAAGTACTTTGATAGAGTGGAGAATGCTTGCAGTGCATTGCCAAAGGAAGTAGTGGTAGCAGGGGCAAGTAATGCATTTAAGAAAAAGATTATATGAGCACAGCTTTTAGAGCAAGGAAATGTAAATGAGAGATTATTGTCTCGTCAGGCAAAACATACTGATCGAAAAATGTTAGCCAGGGTCAGGCAAAACATACTGATCGGACAATGTTACCCAGGGTCAGGCAAAAGATATTGATCAATACCCCCATTTCACTCCTAACGTAGTTCTCCCTTGAAACACTATCTTTGTAGTTTAGCTACGTTTATTCCTGTAGCAGTGAGTGACATGCAGATGAAGACTAACATGCCATAACAGCTCTGAAGACCACAGTTGAAATGTGAGGGAATATACTGCAATCCGGTACTTTAAGCCCTTTTCATGGTTTTGCTCATTGTGGACATTGAACAACAACAAAAACTGTTCACACTTACGTTTTGTATTCAGTTAAGTTTGTTAGCCGTGTTTTCATACTTGCATGTGTATTGTTTTTGATTTAAAGTTGTTTTTAGACAATAAGTTATATTAATTTAGTGGCGAGCAAGTTGTTCGTACTGTTTTAATTTCTCGAGAATCTAGTGATGAGGAGCTATAGTCCGGACTAAGTGGTTCAGGACTGGACAGACCATGTTCAATGTTCTAAATAGTTTAACCTTTCTGAGCTAGTGTTTCAAACTGTAGCCTTTTCCTGGTCACGTGTTTCTAAGCTGTGTCCAGGAGCTAACGTGGTGTTTCTAAACTGTAGACTGGTCTTGTTCCCATGTTTCTGAGCTGTGTCCACGTGCTGAATGTGCTGTTTTAAACTGTAGCCATGTTCTAAGGTGTTTCTAAGCTGTGCCCAGGGGCTGATCTAGTGTTTCTAACCTTCAAATGAAGGAACGCTACGGAAATCGTGTCTCAACCCCGCAGAAACCGCAGGTTCCTGATACCTGGCCACTGACAAACAAAAGCCCTCGTCCTGGCCAAATAGTGAACGGGTGCTGGAAATAGACCATCGGAAGACAGGTCAGTTTTACCCTACAAAAGACAGGGCGTTGCTACGGAAATCCTTCTCAACTCGAGAGGAGCCGCAGACATTTGGTGCACGTACCAGGCTGATAAGCCAATGGCACGAGGCTACCATGTGAGGGATTACGGCCGGACGCCTGTAAGCCGGAATCCCGCCCAAAATATCAGCACCACTGCAATGGGAGGCTTCGATATGGTCGGGATCTGGGGATTGCGCCTCAACCCTACCAGGTCGAGCCACAGAAAGAGGTCTCTTTCATCCGCCGATCAAAGCGGGCGGATAGCTGCTCGATATTCACCCTATACGGCGATGGGGTGCGAAACCACCAACATAAGACTTAGTTCTTGGTCGGGGTGTCGAGAACAATAGAGCAGCCACCTCACTGAGAACTGTCGAGACTCATTCCTTGAGCACGAGATATGTCCGCAAACCAGGCGAACAACATCTCCGTGACATTACCAGGCTTGTCCCCTGGTTATATGCACTTCTGCTTCGATCTCTACCTCTGTACGCTATCAGCCATACCAATGGACGCAGAAGAGATGCAGATCAGCGGACATTGCACACCTGCCCTACTGTGTCAACATCCCAGGTGGCGAGGAATGCTAGGCGTACCATCCCTGCATAGAAGCCAAGAAAATAAAAGGAGCAAAGAGATACCCCACTCACATGCAAATGATACGTTTCTGGCAGGACGTGACGATCCTGGGATACAGACACACTGGACTGCCTCTCTTCCGGGTAAACCAGTCCATATCATATATCATCTCATATATCATCACCGCACCCTATAGACACGAGTAGTGAAGACTCGTTAGTCTGGTAAGACAACTTCCATAGAGAGACAACTCTGATCCAAAACAACATCTGCCTTGCAGATAGGCTGGGGACAGCCAAAGGCTAAGGAGGGCATCCCTACAGAAACGCTTGTTGAAATCGGATGCACGGGGCCACAAACCTAACGAAACAGTGCAATGTAAATCGCAGTATGATGACAGTACAACCGATCAGAAAAACGTATGACGCTAATCCTGCGGAGTCCCGCCAGGCAGCGAGAGTGCCGGGCCTCACGCCTCGAAGGGGCCCACCCTTAACTACTGGTGGTCACCCACCCATGTGTTGTGGAGTCAAAGCACATGGCTTTGGGGCAATATCTATTGACCAAAAGCTCAAGACCCTCAAAATACTACAGTGGAATGCGGAGGGAGTCATTAACAAAAAGCTTTCCCTAACACATCACCTGCATGAAGGTAAGATTGACGTGGCATGTATCCAGGAAACGCACCTCAACAATAATCATAAATTCTCAATCAGAGGATACCAGACCTTCCGTCTCGATAGAGAAGGTCAAAAAGGAGGGGTCCTGATACTGACCCGAAACTGCATACCGAGTAGCGCGGTATCTGTCAATCACACCGGACAAGTAGAAATTGTAGGAGTTGACATAATGGCTCAAGAGACGAAGCTCCGCATTTTCAATCTGTACGGACCACCAAATAAAGACATATCGCTCTCGAGTATGGAAGTCAAAGACTCCAACTGCATAGTAGTTGGAGACTTCAACAGCCACTCGGAGAGATAGGGATACTCGGACACAGACAGCAGAAGTGACGAAGTGGAAGATTGGGAGATAGATACAAATCTCTCCCTAATCAATAGGCCGGAGGATAGCCCTAGTTTCTATTCAAGAACATGGCATACCACCTCGACTCCAGATTTTGCCTTCTCCACACAGGACATTCACCATAAAATAGACCGCCAGGTGCTAAACCAACTGGCAGGTAGCGACCACAGGCCGATCAGGCTAGACATTGATATGGAAGTAGGCCCACAGGAAACAAAACCGCTCTCACGTTGGAATTACAAACGAGCCGACTGGGACAGATTTGCAATCCTGAAAGATGGGCTGTGTGAAACCATCAACACACGAAACAACAAAATGAAGCCCAAGGTGGAAAGCCTAAGTAAGGCAATAATGCAAGCCGCCACTGAAACCATCCCAAGAGGAGCTAGGAAAAACTATAAGCCCTATTGCAATGATGAGTTGCAGAAAGCGGAAGATACAGTAACAAATGCTAGGAACATGGCAGAGCGAGAACAATCTATGGAGGCAAACATCGCCCTCAAAGCCGTCACGACGAAATACAAATACACTCTAAACCAAACAGCAAGAGAGAGCTGGAAAAACAAAACCGAAAGCCTCAACGTAGACAAAGAAGGGAACAAACTATGGAAGCTAGTCAGAGCTATGAATGACGAAACCCCTTCAAACAAAAAAATTACCATCAAGCAGGGCGATTCTAAGGTGTTTCTAAGCTGTGCCCAGGGGCTGAGCTAGTGTTTCTAAACTGTAGCAGGGTTCTAGTCACGTGTTTCTAAGCTGTGTCAAGGAGCTGAACTAATGGTTCTAACCTGTAGCCTGGTTCTGGCAACGCGTTTATAAACTGTAGTTGCGTCCTGGTAATGTGCTTCTAAACTGTAGTCGGGCCCTGGTCATGTGTTTCGAATCTGTGTCCAGATACTGACCTAGTGGTTCTAAACTATTGTCAGAGGCCAAATTAGTGGTTATAATATGGGACTAGCACTGCCATTGTGGTTCTAATATGGAACTGGGTACTGACTTAGTGATTCTAATATTGGTCTCATCACTGAACTAGTGGCTATAGTGTAGGACTGGGTACAGACTTAATGGTTCTACAATGAGACGTGGAATTGACCAAGTGATTATCAGCTGCTGCCGGTCGCTGACCTAGTGGTGCTAAACTGCTGCCTGTGGCTGAACTAGTGGATCTAAACTGCTGCCGGTGGCTGACCTAGCGGTTTTAAAATTATTCCGGTGGCTGACCTATTGATTCTAAGCTGCTGCCGGTAGCTGACCTAGTGATTGATTTTAAGCTGCTGCTGGTAGCTGACCTACTTATTTTCGTTAGTTAGCTACTTTCCGGTTGCAAGGAAAGATGGCGACAACGTCAAGCATGTTCATTCAGATATGACTGCATATGACTGTACAGTCCGCCCTTGAGAAACTTTACCGCACGTAGAGCACACGTCACAGCATTTGTGGTTGAGCAGTATTGCCTTCTTTCTTTTCGTGCAGCTCGCTTTTCCTGCCCCTCATGGATGCTCCTCTGCTAAGCAATGCAAGCATGATGTGTGACGGCAATGCGTCAGGCTGAGCGATTCGGAAGAAGCAACTCACAATAAAAAATATAAACGGAGGGACTTTTCAAAGGCACTGTTAGAGTGTCTTTGTATCGTTTCCTTTGTCTCCCATGCGAGCGCTGTCCTGTCATGAGCTCACCGTACCACAGTTATTTAGGCAGGCGCTCATCTGACGTGCGAACAACGTGCCCTGTCCATCTGATCCGGGCTCTCTGCAGCAGCGTATGGATGCCAGATAGTCTAGCCCTGCTGATGACTTCAGAGTTGGGCACTCTGTCTTGCCAACCGATCCTGAGCAGTCCGCGGAGACAGTTTTCAAGGAAATGATTACGTTTCCTGACATGCTTGCTATAGACTGTCCATGTTTTGCATGCATTCAGCAGAATGGCAAACACAACAGTGCGAAACACACCAATCTTGGTTGCAACACTAATTCCCGGCCGGTCCAAACATTTTCACGTAGTCTTCCTAAAACAGCACTCGCCTTGGAAATCCTGTTATGGACCTCGGAGTCAATTTTTACTTCTCTTTGTAGGGTACTGCCAAGGTAGATTAAGCTATCAACTGCTTTTAGGCGATGTGCCTGTACAGTGACGTTTAGTTCGTTGCAGGCCTTCCCGGGCGCAGGTAGAAACAGTACCTCCGTTTTCTTGGTTTTAACATTAACACCAAAATTAGTGCATACAGTTGAGAACTTATATGATTGCCTGCATTTCCTCCTCTGAGCACGTGTTAATTTCGCATTCGTTTGCAAAGAGGAGATCTATAATGATTCCTTCTTTCACGTTTGTGAGGGCCTGAAAAGTTTCTCATCTGTCCGGTATCTGATCTGTATGCTAGTGTCACAGTCACGTATTACATTCGAAAACATGGCTATAAATACCATGCTAAAAAGGGGTGGGACCAGAACACAACCCTGTTTCACTTCATTTATGACTGGGAATGCTGTAGATAGTTCCCCATTTATGACTTGAAATGCTGTAGATAGTTCCCCATTTTTGACTGGAAATGCTGTAGATAGTTCCCCATTTTTGACTGAAAATGATGTAGATAGTTCCCCATTTATGACTGGAAATGCTGTAGATAGTTCCCCGCCATTCAGTACGCGGGCTGGAAAGCCGTCATGATTTAAACCACCTACTGGTGGCTGACCGACTTGTCCTAACTACTGCCGGTGGCTGACCTACTTGTTCTAAACTGCTGCCGGTGGCTGACCTACTTCTTCTAAACTGATGCCGGTCGTTCTAAACCTTGCTTACGCTAATTTAAAAACAAAATATACAAAATATTTCGCAAAAATTCCGGCGAGTCACATATATGCCTTAGCTCTTAACATCGTTTAGTGGACAACATCTATAAGATATTCCCTAGTTTTGCTAACCGTGTTTTGAGTTTATTGGATAGGCTGTCTACCCATTTACCGCCCATTATAGTACTATACAGTAACATACACATTCTCCAGTCATCACAGTAACAAGCACATTTTCCAGTCATCACACGAATCGAGCACATGGATAAAAAAAAACCCATTCTAGTTGAGCAATAAATGTTTAATTTACTCTGAACTTAAAACGATTGGACATCAGGTCATAAATGTATTTGACAACAAAACGATGTACAGAAAATGTAATTATGCAATAGGAAGGTCTCCACATAAACATTATATTAACAATAGTTACACACACGGACAGAATGCCTGCTAGTAAAAAAAAAAAAAATACGAAAATTGTAACAATATTTTATTATATACCAGTTGTAGACATCAAATTCAAGAATACAAATCAATGACATGTTTGCTAAGATGTGTTTATCTTATTTTTTAATTGTCTTTTTTTGTGTACAACTAAAAGTTAGAGAATGTTCATCTTCGTAGATTATAAAATGAATGCCATAGTCTTGTCAATTCCCACATTGTCTGTGTAAGCTCATGAAGTCACTTATTGTGCTTTTAGTGCAGCAGCGCACAATTTCAGTACAGGAATTTACGTATAAAAAGTGTTTGTATGAAAAATGATTGGCGATCAAGAATAATAAAGGAAATCGATCTTTGAGCTTGAAAAGTTCTTCATTACAAAGTGAACTCAACATATTTGTTTGTAAAAAATATTGTATTAACATATGAAGAAAATATATATTTATACTCCACTTGCTATTCTGGCATGGAGGTAAATACATGGGCTGGAATGTCTAATATCATAATCAAGTGGGAAGTGAACATGACGTCCTTTGAAATCGCCGGTAGATACGTAGAATAGAATTTATCTCACACATTTTCATTCTCGCGCACAAACACACACATATATATATATATACACACACATACACATACACATACTTAACTGGTATTAGGACAATATCAGTAATGTCATGAACCTGATACACGTAAACTATACCGCAATCGTTCACTACTTCCTCATTTCGTACATAAAAACAGTACGGGCACAATATTCTAGGAAACCATCTAAGATGTAACATGGTTATTGAGAAACAAAAGGCAAGTTACTATATTACATCCAAATATGTGGTCTACATAGTATATATATTTATATAGTAAATAGCTTAGAATCATTTGACTAAACATGTTCAGTGTGGTATATGGCTTTCCGTTATTATTCGCATGTAACAGGGACGGCCTAGGCTAGTAGTTATATGACACGGCTCACAAAAAGAAGGTACAGGGTTCGATCCCCATCACAGCACCGGTCGCTATCCCGGGGAAGCAAACCTTTAGAAAATGCAGGAGGAAGCAGGCCCTTACATAAAATGCATGTTGAAGTCGGTTGCAGTGGACCGACAGTCGCAACATAAAAACAATAGTGCAACGCACACCGCCATGGGGATTAGAGAAATAAGGCGAAAGAGGAGAGAGATTCGAATGAAACTGCGTTCCGTTACTGCATAAATAACAAATAACAGGTTTTCCACTACGCTTGCAAAGAGTGTGTGTTGTCAAGATAACTTGTGAGCAAACTGATAAGCGCACTCAGAACTTCTTACTAACATGTTCCTTATGGACAATGACACGTGTATCTTCCAGTGAAAGGACAGTAATATGGCATGAAAAGGAACGCGTGCTACCAATTCAATAGCACCTCCCTTTAACTCGCCTTCCTCCCTGTCTAATACATGTTTTCCAAAAGCAGAAATTATTTTAATATCAGAAAACATGTATTTTTAAAAATAACCAGTTAGCTTCCATTTTTTTGGGTTGGTTTCTTCAGTTCTTAAAGTTCATCATGACACGGTTGTGGGATCAAAACGCTAAACAGCGCATGAGCTGCAGCGGTCAGCGGCCCATAGCTGACTGCTAGCATTAGGACATGCGAGCGAGAGCTGTCAAGACTATTCTATGCCTCCACTCTGTGATCCTGAATAACAGGTTGCAACAGAGTAGACTGGCTAAGTAGAAGCGATCAAACAGGGAAGGCAACCCGGTACTAAAAATAGCCTGCTAAAAGGTGCAAATATCGTAGACAAGCTGTAAACCCCTGAACAAAGCATTCCCTTCTCCGGATTATATCCTGCAACGCGCGACGCCTTTTTCAGAAATTGGGAGCAGGAGATTGAGGACGGACGAAGAAGATTTCTTTGTGACTTTGTGGCTCATGATTTATATGGTTTTAACGTTGACAGAGTTACAAAACGTGTTATATTAAAGCATGCTTATATTTATTTGAAGAGCTTTCCAAAAATGAAATGTCTACTTATATACACGTGTTTGGGCGGGGTAGAAACTACCAAATGTAATGTTGGGTCTACTTATATACAAGTGTTTGGACGGGGTAGAAACTACCAAATGTAATGTAGGTTCTACTTATATACAAGTGTTTGGGCGGGGTAGAAACTACCAACTGTAATATAAGGTCTTCTTTTATGCAAGTATTTGGGCGGGGTAGAAACTACCAAATGTATTGTATGGTCTACTTATATACAATTGTTTGGACGGGGTAGAAACTACCAAATATAATGAAGGTTTTCTTTGATACAAGTGTTTGGACGGGGTAGAAACTACCAAATGTATTGTAGAGTCTACCTATATACAAGTGTTTGGACGCGGTATAAACTACCAAATGTAATGAATGTTTACTTTTATGCAAGTGTCTGGACGTGGTACAGGCTACGAAATGTGTCTCTGAACTTTGTACTCATTCTGAGGTAGAAGAGTATATTTACACTAGAATTGAACGTTTCAAATGTAGTTCCAAATGACCACATGGCGAAGAGCAGATCGTTATACAGTCCACCGACACTAAATTTTGGTTCAATGAAAGTAACGACATATAAAATGAAACTAGGCGTGTTGCATATAATTTGGATAATGGCAATGGAGACGACCATGCTCATAGTTTTCCTGTCTCGGCTGGACATAGAATCAGACTTGGCCTGGTCGACATTCGCTGCCTGGCGCCATGCCAGTTTATGTCCTAGTTTCCTGATTAATATGGATGTAAATATCACTACAGAGAGAAAAGACGCAAGTCCTATAAACCCTTGCGTCATGTAAACTATTTCTGTGAACCTGTTGCTGTTGGTCGATAAAATGAGACCCAGAAGAGTGATATTTGTGTCGGGGTAGAACTTCCATCCAATGGAGGTGGTACAGTAAACTGGGACAATCGATATCAACAACAAACTGTATATACCAGCCATGACTGTGGCAGTCCGACGTGGGGTTATTATTTGTTTAACATGTAAAGGAAATACTACACACAGGCTTCTCTCCATTGTGGCATAGACGGTGATCATGCCCGTGATTCTTGAGAACGTTACTCTGATAAGACCTGACTGGAGATACTGAAATTCGGAGGGCATAATAGATAAATCTGTCCAATTAACCAATGGGTTGAGCCAGACGTTAAGTGACAGCTGGAATAGTAGCCCACACAGATCAGCAATGGCTAATGCAAAGAAAGTGATATTTATACTTGAGTTCAATCCTTGTTTGTAAAAAACAAGCAAGTTGATAACATTTGATATCACTCCAAACACACTCATTAGACTACTCAGAAAGACATAGTTCATTACCAAAATAATTTGTCTCAGCTCGTCGCTGATAATTTTGTTGAGGACATTAATGTCGCCAACAGACTTAACAACTCTAGAATTGTTCACACGTTTATCAAACACATCCATTAACCTTAACGGTATCCACTTGTCAATTATCTAGTCAAATAAAGGGTCACTTTAAAAACAAATATATTATTTGTGTAGAATTTCTTTTTCAACTCATTTTCATTTAACGCATACGCAGTTTGAATTAAAGTATGACTTAAATCTCCCTTGTATACTGCTCATCCAAAGCATGTAGTATGTTATACATGCATACATTTTCTTTATAAGTATACACAATATGATAGCTTCTAATGTGTCATTAACATTCACACAACACCTATTCTGAATATAATATTGCCATAATTAAACATTATCAGTCATTGAATTAACAAAGTGTATTTAAGCCTATGAAAATTTAATTCAATAATTTTTCACTTTATGAATAAATTTAAAATGTGAAAATGTTCATAACACGGTCTATAATATAAATAATATAAACACGCATTTATAATAAATCAAAAAATTACACCTTTGTCAGTTCAACCCCAACAATTACTCAAATTGTACTGTCATCGTTTGGTACATTGTTCAAACCATCTATCAACTGCAAGAGTAAGGCACAAGACGCGCACAAATCAATGCCGACAACCCTTGTCAAATACGATCATTAAACGATTTAAATGCTATCATTTATTTTTAAATACCGAGAAACTAAATAAATGTACGAGGAAAGACAATACAATTATTGTCGGCACCAGATCCATGAAGCCATCGTGGAATATCTTGGACACTGAAAATGCAAGTAATTTTAAGTTATGAATAAATAATATGTTATTTTCTTCCATGTACATTTTTTTTCCTGGTGGTTATCAAATGTGAATACTGGAGATATACATCTACATTTATTTTGAACTAGAATATGCACGCGTCCACTATACTTGTCGCACGGGCTTCTGCCAATTACAGAACAAAATATCAGTTGCACTAAGTTACACGAATTAGTCGTTTATTGTACAGGTGACATCATTCACTGAGATTCATTCAACATTTCCTACCTATTTTATTTATGATAACTATATATTACATTGTCAGTAGTATATTAATTTGGAAATATTTTTTAACATTTGCTGCTGGAGTGTCAACAATATGAAGCATGCAAATTTGTAGAATTAATATTCCTTTCGCTGCACATATATTTACAATGATATTCAAGTCTTATCTTTTAATAAATGCGCTTCTTGAGAAATGTATCATTGTGTCGTGTTCCATTTGTTTTGCTGCGTTAGCGACAGAAGACTCATCTCAAGTCTAGCAACTATTTAGCTCATTTCTGTAACTTACACTATAACTTGGCTCATGACTCTCAATTGTCTGGACTTCTACTGTTCTTTCTTCTTAGAACAGGTATTAAACGCGCAGCCTTGTTCATGCGAGGCAATTGTTTCACCACTGACCGACCTTGAGAAGATGATGAAAACAGTACTTACAATTGTTTACAATTATTACCCTATTATTTATTTGTTCATTGTGGCTGGTCCTCATCCAATATGTGGAATCTGTACATGTTTCCCATATATTTCTTCTTGTTCATCATCATCGGCATAACCATCATCATCATCTTGTTAGTCAGTATGGATTCTGGTGTTAAAGTCTGCCGATTTTGTCATGCCACTATTCTGTTCTCACCAGATCTTGTCAGCTCAATATAAGGATGGAGCCTTATGTTCTTGCAAGTCTGTGTGATATAACTGTTTCTTGGACAAGAAGCCTCAGTGTTCGTAGTGCATGTTTAGTGCCTCTATTATTTCGGAACTCAAACTCGTTCCAATTTATCACAATTTCTATTTTCTAATCAATTCTTATCTTAATTTTCTTCAGTAGAATTGTTGACGTATACAATAAAACGTGAATCGTAATAAGTTGGCTGCAATACATGTAAACTTTTTCTCCATGTTAATGTCATGCAATTCGTGTCAGATCTAATTGCTCTAGGAAGTCGCACACTAAGCCTCCAGTATGGTCTACATCTATAATTGTTAGTATCAACTCCAATCGTCTCAACACTCAACCAAAATCAACTTTGCAGTTTAGTGACCATGCTTCTCATATAATGAACTCACATGGAAGATGTAGCTGCATCATGATGATCTAGTACGATCTCAGCTAGTTAAACACAATGCCGGCCAGTTTTGACACGTTTCGATCATATTAAAGCAGAATCCACTTTCTGCTAGGTCAACGCTTTCTCCCTGCCATACCCACTGCCAAGAATGTATCTCATATCAGTGCTACGTCGTTTGGATTGAACTGGTTAACATGATTGTGACAAGTTGGTGTCTGTGATAATAAGGCTAGTTTTGTTATGTGTGTTTTGCATCGTCCTATGTTTTGTGACAGCTTTGTTCTAATAGCACATCTCTTGATGAAAGAACGTGTTTTTGCATTTGCTTTCCTTAGTGAAAACTGCATTAGTAGTATCAGACTTATTACATTTTCAAATAAATTGTTGACGTCCGCATACTAGCATGGTGACGTATGCGAGTGGGATAAGTGTCAGACGCTGGCTATTATTCCATCTTAATGACCACTTGCAGGCTTCTACCCACACGCCGTCCTACGGCTTTGCTACAAATGTTGAGCTGGTTTTCATACTATTTTACTCACTTCCTAAGAACAACTCCCCCCTCCCCACCCCTCGCCCAAACACCCACGCTCCGTGTCTCCGGCATCAAACTGAGTACAGTAGGAATGTTACATAGTCTCTTATGAGCGTGTAAAGATGGATCGTCCTGTTCATTGGACTCCAGTGTGTCAAGGATCACATGTAAATTAGGGCATGCCAAGGATAAATTTTGATATATTTAGAAATAGCTGGTAGAGAGGAAATAATTGTTATATCAAGCATTGATTCATACATGGTTGTTCGGTGCTTAGTCAGTTTCCAACCTAACCGATCGTAGCGTGCAGCCTCTCGGCCTGAAGCAGTCGGTTTCAGCACGGCGTTGTTCGGTACAGTGTTGACCGACCTCTCCTCGTCGATCCACATTTTCTTATCCACACTTACCGGATGCAACCAGTTTTCATGGCAATACTTACAGGCGGAAGTGTGTCTTGGTCAGCTATGATTAGCTCACCGTGAAGAAAAAAGCAGCCATCTATAAGTCACTTGCTGATCTCAGTTCCTTCACTGCTACATCTTCTGCGTTATGTGAACTGCTCGATGAACGGACATACACGTTTAGGAGACGTGCGTATACCCTAAAGGATTAGAGTTGGTATTTTGCCTTAAAGATGCGCGTCACAGCCATACAATCTAGAGATTCGCGCAAAAGTCCAACAGTAGAGATAGGAGTAACAATCACTCAATCTAAAGACATGTACAAACATGACTGTGGATATATCAATCACAACCATATCTTTGGACACTGGACTGGGTCTCTCGCGATGAAGAATCTAATTATAACCTTAACGTCTATTGCTAAATGACGTTATTCCACGAGAAGAACAGATCACAAAGGAAATATGCCAGGTTCATTGGATTTCCGGGGCCACACAGTGATATATCCAATGCCCAACACTTTTTCTCTTGGTTATAGACTCGGCAAACTTTAATGTTCTATTTTCTTTCGCACAAACCAGAAAACATAAGAAATTTGACAGAAAGCGAAAGAAGCAAATAACACACGGTATATTATTACCGAACCTGGGTACAGAGATTGGTCCTCTGGGGCCTCGTGCGGCCAAGCAATCAAAGTGGGGAACATCACCAGGAGATATCCGAAGAGTTCTGTTTTCTTTCTAATAAGTCACATCTCTGTAATTGGCGTCTTTGGAGATAGGTACTACACCCCGTAAAACACAAAGGATGTTGTTGTGGCAGATTCCCGTATGTCGACCAGTTTAATCGCTACCGGGACTGCGTTAATTTCGTGTCAGGTTACATCCAAATCATGCGGGTCGGCGAGGTGCACAGACTTGTTGATAGAGCGATTTAGGTAAGGCAAGTAAGCAACTTGGATATGTAACCTGGGAAAGAGGTCTAGCTCTAAGGGTTTGATCATTTGGACAGGGGAACGAAACGCGACTATAAAGGGTCCCGGCTTGGTATGGCTGCCACCGCTAGTCTAGAGATCACTGGAGGAGATAACATTGCTTCAAAGTTACAATTGACATCCCAAGATATGCGGTGGAGCCCTCACACATGTAATCAGCGTCAACTGGCGTTTAACAGCAAACTCAGAACTGGTACGGGACAAGGGGACCCGGCTGCCCAGTACATCATTGGGATAACTAGTTTCACACAGTCAGAAAATCGAAACGGGAGATTGAGAATTGGCAAGTACTTGGAGGTTTGGTCGTAAAAAGTACTTGCGGTGGATATCCGGTCAGCTGACTGACAAAAACACAGTGCACCGAATAAGTCTGTCCTTGTAGCATATATGTAGGAATGCTGATGATGGAGGATATAAGTTGAACAAAACTGTAAACTAGTGATGAATCATGGGTACAAACCATAATCAAAACGCTCTTCAATGCAACGAATATATCCTTCTTTAGCTTCTGCTAAGACATTTTTCAAGGCTACACCATCAACAGCGATGGTTATGCTTGCAGTGTTTCGGGATTCTCAGTTAGTGCTGTTAATCAATCCCAAGCAGAAAGGTGGCTATGTGGATGTTGTATCGTACATGGAAATGAGGTTCTTTAGAAGAATCTTAAATGTTAAATACAAGGATCGTGTCTCGAACGTAGAAATAGGCGAATAGTGAAAAACGCAATTGGGCCTTTTGATAATCTGTTCACAGATATCAAAAGGCGAAAGATGTCTTGTTATAGGCACGTCACGAGGTTCAACGGAATTACACATTCGATACTGCATGGTTCCGTACCAGAAAAGAGAGGACGGGGACGTCCAAGGAAGAGATGTGCAGAAAACATCAATGAGTGGTCAAACTTTCGTGCCGATGAGGCACAACTGGCGGCAGCGGACAGATATATGGGGTGGGATTGTGAGAGTGTCTTCAAGTGTGCGCCAATGACCTGATGATTTACGGGTTGAACTGAACTGATCGTATTGTGAATCGTGTTGTTGCTTCATGATACAATTCGAAGTAAACGTCCTGACTTGCGGCCTAGATGAGTGCTGCTCTACCATAACAAAACCCAATCACAGAAGACTCAATAAACATAGGAGTAAATTGGCCAACTTGTGTGACAACTCATTGGGCACCCACCTTACAGCCCTCATTTAGCCTCTAGTGATTTCCACCTGTTGGTGCACTTAAAAAACCAACTTTGGTGTGAGGAGCTTCATAAATACTGAATAGTTTTAACGTTAAGTACAAATGAGGCGTATACAGCAGATGAGACTTCAAGGAATTGACGGAAGGGCACCACCAGGAGTGGAGCATGCGGCTTAATTTGACTCAACACGCCAACACTATAAAATGACTGACAGACTGAGAGCACTCTCGTGGGTCTAATAGGGAACGTGTGCTGATATTAGACCCACGGAAGACAGGTCAATTGTACCGTCCTAATGAATGAGCGTCTGCTACGGTAACCCTGCTTAACCATACATAAATCGATGGTCCCAGACACTTGGTCATTGACTGACTAAAAAGCCCTCTATGCAACGTAAATATCGCTGTAAACAGCGTACGATGAAGAAGAAGAAGAAGATGAGACTTCTATGTTGCAAGTTTTCGTGCACTGATATAATGATGTATCAATGTCCGTGGAAATAATACTGTGAAATAATGAACACAGTAAGCGCAATAATTAATGGTTTTCAAGTTTGTATCTGATTTAGTTTGTGTTAATAACCATGTGTTCCTTATTTACTGACTGATCTTCGTTTGTGTGTGTGTGTGTGTGTGTGTGTGAGTGTGTGTGTTTGTGTGTGTGTGTGTACATATATAGTGTGGCCAGCGCTGCTACGTGTCATCTGGATTGCTTTACCATTACACAACATTCATCTCTGTAGTCTTTGGTCATTTTCACCGTCAATTTTCCTCGCTGTTACAAAGCTTTCACAACCAATATTTCCGTAGTAAATATTCATTTAATTTTAACTGGTGTCTTAAAATTGTAGACATGAATGATAGGCATGGCACTGGAGACTAGACATAATACAATGTTGCGTTTCACATCTATCACTAAACGCTAGATTGTCTTTTTATGACGTGGATCTCTGTAATGAAGGAAATAGTAAATCTCACATTTAAACCCATTTCACTGCACCCGCTTTGTTCTTTTCTACCCACCAACATTTGATGAATCCCTTTCAGTGCCTAAAGTACCGACCACAGAGCACGAACGTCGTAGCTTCTGAAATTGTACCATAACAAGAACCCATTTACAGCTGGTTTATAAACTAGACTTCCAGCCGCTTCGCCAACTGTCACTTAAATGCATTTACTTAATATATAGAAGCCTTCATTAGACATGACCCCGGAGACATTCTACAGCTGTCTCTAATGCTATTATTATGCATCTCTTTCAAATTATCTATATTTCATCTAATGTATCTTCTGCTTATCATCAGTGTTATAATCTAACCTGTAAATTTTGCATTTATTTTGTGTAATCTTTCGGCTAGTTAGCTAGTTAGTTAGATAGGTAGTTAGTTAGTTAGTTAGTTAGATAGGTAGTTAGATAGTTAGCTAGTTAGTTAGTTAGTTAGTTAGTTAGTTAGCTAGTTAGTTAGATAGTCGTCGAATCATTTTCATCGCCTCTCTAGAAAGGTCCATACGCGCTCAGATCACATCTTCAGCATGTCTGCCAGCACGTGATGATTGAACATTCCGGCCCTGTGCCATTAACCAGACGTCTTGGATCCCTGTGTGGTGTTCCTTACTCGCCTCCCCTCGTTTCAAACCCAATTCAACCAGTCGCACCAAGGACATAGATTCTAGATCAACATATGAATCTTCCTTTCAGCCAATTTTCCTAGCCGCGCTTAAGATATCGGCTCGGTCCATTGATCTCCCGCCATCCACTTTGAAGGTGACTCTGCAACCTTTACCGCCCTACCGACTCCAACCAATGGCACCGCGCGCCACCTGATTTAGCCTTTCTGAGCATCTTCATGAAATAACTGAGGATGCGCACATGTGTGTCACTCATTGTTTCAAACAAGACCAACGCCTTAGCAACAGCCATGATCTCCATCGTCAGACTGTGGTGACCACAAAATCCCCAGACTCCTCCTTGATCGTTTCATCCCCCTCGGAGTCTTAAAGGCCCATGCGCTTCTCAACCCACGGATAACGAATCCATCTGTATATATAACGAAATCGTCATCCGTGCGTTTCTTGGGTATAATTTTGTATATCTCCGAATCTTGAAATGTCATAGCTTGACACTGATCATACACATTGGCTGGGTTGAAATGTCAGAGCATGACACTGATCACATAGATTGGCTGGGTTGAAATGTCAGAGCACGACACTGATCACATAGATTGGATTGGTTCAAATGTCAGAGATTGACACAGATCATTCAGATTGGCTGGGTTGAAATGTCAGAGCTTGTCACAGATAATACAGATTGGCTATTTTGAAATGTCAGAGATTGACACTGATCATACAGGTTGGCTGGTTTCAAATGTCAGAGCTTGACACTGCTCGGCTCCCAAATACATGGGTGTAAAGTTGGATAGTACATTATCCTATATGACACACTGTCAGGAGACAAAGCGAAAGGTACATGAGAGAAACATTATCTCAAAATTGACTGGCAAAACGTGGGGTGCTCAGCCATCAGTCTTATGCACATCAACGATTGTGCCTTTCCGCAGCGGAATATGCAGCCCCAGTCTGGAAAAACTTCGTCCATGCAAAACAAGTTGATACATCAGTGAACGAGATGGGCAGGATAGTGTCGGGGTGCCTTAAACTCACCCCCACAAACAAAATATATCCCTTAGTTGGCATTGCACCGCCTGATATAAAAAGAGGTGTTGCTGCGGAAATCGAACGAAGGAAACAGGAAAACGACCCCAGACACCCGATGTTTGGCCATCAGGAACAACCCACAAAACTTAAATAAAGACACAGTTTCTTAAAATTGACAGAGACTATCCAGACAAGCCCGGAAGGTCGACGCATCGAGAGGTGGCACGAAACAATGCAGGATCCATGGATAGAGCTCAAGGAAGAGGTTTCGCCTGGACACCACCTGCCCTACGATGTGTGGAAGGCAATGAAAACTCTTCAAACTGGTGTCTCAAGATGCAGAGCGAACTTGCAGAAATGGGGATACTTAGATGGCGACACATGTGAACGTGGCGCAGTTCAGGACCAAAATCATGTGATGACCTGCCCCAACCTCCCTGAAACCTGTGAAATGAACGACATGATGGAGGCGAACGACAAGGCAGTTCAAGTTGCTGAATACTGGACGGATGGTGTGGTATATGGTCTTTGGACACGGAAAGTAAGTAAGTATACTGATCATTAGGATTGGTTGGGTTGAATTGAATGTCAGAGTTTGACAAAGATCATACAGAATGACTGTGTTGAAATGTCATAGCTTGACACTGATAATACAGATTGGTTGGGTTGAAATGTCAGAGCTTGACACTGATCATACAGAATAATTGGATTAAAATGTCAGAGCTTGACACTGGTTCTTCAGATGGGCTGGGTTGAAATGTCAGATCTTGGCACTGATCATACAGATTGGCTTGGTTGAAATGTCAGATCTTGGCACTGGTCATACAGATTGGCTTGGTTGAAATGTCAGAGCTTGATACTGATCATACAAAATGGCTGGGTTGAAATGTCAGAGCATGACAGTGATCATAAAGATTGGCTGGGTTAAATTGTCAGACCTTAACTCAGATCATAAGACATCGCTGAGTTCAAATGTCAGAGCTTAGAACTGAACATACAGATTGATTGGGTTGAAATGTGATAGCTTGACACGGATCATACAGATTGGCTCGGTCAAAATGTCATAGCTTGACATTGAGCATACAGATTGCCTGGGTTGAAATGTCAGACCTTTACACTGCTCATTCATATTGGCTGTGTTCAAATGTCAGAGCATGACACATATAATACAGATTGCCTGGGTTGAAATGTTAGAGCTTGTCACTGATCATTCAGATTGCCTGAGTAGTTCAGTGATAGCTTGACACAGATCATACAGATTGGCTGGGTTGAAATATCAGAGCTTGTCACTGATCATACACTTTGGCTGTGTTGAAACGTCATAGCTTGGCACAAATCATACATATTGGGTGGGGTTAAATGTCAGAGCTTGACACAGATCATGTAGATTGGCTGGGTTGAAACGTCAGATCTTGATACAGATCATACAGATTGTCTATTTTGAAATGTCAAAGCGAGACACAGATCATACATATTATCGGTTTTGACATGTCAGAGCTTGACATAGATTGGCTTTGTTGAAATGTCAGAACTTGACACTGATCATTCAGATTGGCTAGGTTGAAATGACAGAGCTTGACACAGATAATTCATATTGGCTGAGTTAAAATGTCAGAGCTTGACACTGATCATACAGATTGGTTGGGTTGAAATGTTAGAGCATGACACATATCATACATATTGCCTTGGTTGAAATGTCAGAGCTGGACACATATCATTCAGAATGGCTGTGTTGACAAATTAGAGCATGACACTGATCATATAGAATGGCTGGGTTGAAATGTCAGAGCTTGACACTGCTCATTCAGATTGGCTATGTTAAAATGTCAGAACTTGACACATATCATATAGATAGGCTGGGCTTAAATTTTAGAGCTTCACACATATCTTACAGACTGGCTGAGTTAAAATGTCAGAGCTTGACACTGAGCATTCCGATTGGCTGGGTTGTTTATTCAGAGCTCGACACAGATCATACAGATTGGCTAGGTTGAAATGTCAGATCTTGGCTCTGATCATACAAATTGGCTTGGTTGAAATGTCTGAGCTTGATACTGATCATACAGAATGGATGGTTTGAAATGTCAGAGCATGACACTGATCATAAAGATTGGCTTTGTTAAATTGTCAGAGCTTAACTCAGATCATAAAAATTCGATGAGTTGAAATATCAGAGCTTGGCACTGATCATACAAATTGGCTGGGTCGAAATGTCATAGCTTGACATTGAGCATACATATTGCCTGGGTTGAAACGTCAGAGCTTGACACTGCTCATTCAGATTGGTTATTTTGAAATGTCAGAGCTTGACACATACCATGCAGATTGCCTGAGTTGAAATGTCAGAGCTTGTCACTGATCATTCAGATTGGCTATTTTGAAATGTCAGAGCTTGACACATACCATGCAGATTGCCTGAGTTGAAATGTCAGAGCTTGTCACTGATTATTCAGATTGCCTGAGTAGTTCAGTGAGAGCTCGACACTAATCATACAGATTGGCTGGGTTGAAATGTCATAGCTTGGAACAAATCATACATATTGGCTGGCGTTAAATGTCATAGCTTGACACAGATCATGCAGATTGGCTGGGTTGAAACGTCATATCTTGATACAGATCATACAGATTGTCTATTTTGAAATGTCAAGGCGTGACACAGATCATACATATTAGCTGTTTTGACATGTCAGAGCTTGACATAGATTGGCTTTGTTGAAATGTCAGAGCTTGACATAGATTGGCTTTGTTGAAATGTCAGAGCTTGACATAGATTGGCTTTGTTGAAATTTCAGAACTTGACATAGATTGGATGGGTTGAAATGTCAGAGCTTATCATAGATTGGCTGGGTTGAAATGTCAGAACATGACACTGATCATTCAGGTTGGCTAGGTTGAAATGACAGAGCTTGACACTGTTTATACAGATTGGATGTGTTGAAATGTCAGAGCTTGACACAGATATATCATATTGGCTGAGTTAAAATGTCAGAGCGTGACACTGATCATTCAGATTGGTTGGGTTGAAATGTTAGAGCATGACACATATCATACATATTGCCTTGGTTGAAATGTCAGAGCTTGACACTGCTCATTCAGATTGGCTATGTTAAAATGTCAGAACTTGACACTGATCATTCCGATTGGCTGGGTTGTTTATTCAGAGCTCAACACAGATCATACAGATTGGCTAGGTTGAAATGTCAGATCTTGGCTCTGATAATACAGATTGACTTCGTTGAAATGTCTGAGCTTGATACTGATCATACAGAATGGATGGTTTGAAATGTCAGAGTATGACACTGATCATAAAGATTGGCTTTGTTAAATTGTCAGAGCTTAACTCAGATCATAAAAGGTCGATAAGTTGAAATATCAGAGCTTGGCACTGATCATACATATTGGTTGGGTTAAAATGTCAGAGCTCGACACAGATCATATAAATTGGCTGTGTCGAAATGTCATAGCTTGACATTGAGCATACATATTGCCTGGGTTGAAATGTCAGAGCTTGACACTTATTGGCTGGGTTGAAATGTCAGAGCTTGACACTGATCATTCAGATTGATTGTGTTGAAATGTCAGAGCTTGACACTGATCATACAGATTGGTTGTGTTGAAATGTCAGAGCTTGACACAGTTCATACAGATTGGCTGAGTTGAAATGTCAGAGCTTGTCACAGATCAAACATATTGGCTGAGTTGAAATGTCAGAGCTTGAAACTGATCATTCAGATTGACTGGGTTGAAATGTCAGAGCTTGACACATATCATAAATGTTGGCTTATTTAAAATGAGAGAGCTTGACAGATCATACAGATTGGCTGGGTTAAAATGTCAGAGCTTGACGCTGATCATTCAGATTGGCTATGTTAAAATGTCAGAGCTTGACACATATCATATAGACTGGCTGGGCTTAAATTTCAGAGCTTTACACATATCTTACAGACTGTCTGAGTTAAAATGTCAGATCTTGACACTGATGCTTCAGATGGGCTTTTGTTGAAATGTCAGATCTTGGCACTGATCATAAAGATTGGCTGGGTTAAATTGTCAGACCCTAACTCAGATCATAAAAATTCGCTGAGTTGAAATATCAGAGCTTGACACTGATCATACAGATTGGTTTGGTAAAAATGTCATAGCTTGACATTGAGCATACATATTGCCTGGGTTGAAATGTCAGAGCTTGACACTGCTCATTCAGTTTGGCTATTTTGAACTGTCAGAGCTTGACACATATCATACAGATTGCCTGGATTGAAATGTCAGAGCTTGTCACTGATCATTCAGATTGCCTGGGCTGTTCAGTGAGAGCTAGACACAGATCATTCAGATTGCCTTGGCTGTTCAGTGAGAGCTCGACACAGATCATACAGATTGGCTGGGTTGTTTAGTCAGAGCTTGAAACAGATCATACAGATTGGCTGGTTTGAAATTTCAAATCTTGACACAGATCATACAGATTGGCTGTTTTGAAATGTCAGAGCTGACATAGATTGGCTGGGTTGAAATGTCAGAGCTTGACATAGATTGGCTTTGTTGAAATTTCAGAACTTGACATAGATTGGATGGGTTGAAATGTCAGAGCTTATCATAGATTGGCTGGGTTGAAATGTCAGAACATGACACTGATCATTCAGGTTGGCTAGGTTGAAATGGCAGAGCTTGACACTGTTTATACAGATTGGATGTGTTGAAATGTCAGAGCTTGACACAGATATATCATATTGGCTGAGTTAAAATCTCAGAGCTTGACACTGATCATTCAGATTGGTTGGGTTGAAATGTTAGAGCATGACACATATCATACATATTGCCTTGGTTGAAATGTCAGAGCTTGACACTGCTCATTCAGATTGGCTATGTTAAAATGTCAGAACTTGACACTGATCATTCGATTGGCTGGGTTGTTTATTCAGAGCTCAACACAGATCATACAGATTGGCTAGGTTGAAATGTCAGATCTTGGCTCTGATAATACAGATTGACTTCGTTGAAATGTCTGAGCTTGATACTTATCATACAGAATGGATGGTTTGAAATGTCAGAGCATGACACTGATCATAAAGATTGGCTTTGTTAAATTGTCAGAGCTTAACTCAGATCATAAAAGGTCGATAAGTTGAAATATCAGAGCTTGGCACTGATCATACATATTGGTTGGGTTAAAATGTCAGAGCTCGACACATATCATATAAATTGGCTGTGTCGAAATGTCATAGCTTGACATTGAGCATACATATTGCCTGGGTTGAAATGTCAGAGCTTGACACTGCTCATTCAGTTTGGCTATTTTGAACTGTCAGAGCTTGACACATATCATACAGATTGCCTGGATTGAAATGTCAGAGCTTGTCACTGATCATTCAGATTGCCTGGGCTGTTCAGTGAGAGCTCGACACAGATCATTCAGATTGCCTGAGCTGTTCAGTGAGAGCTCGACACAGATCATACAGATTGGCTGGGTTGTTTAGTCAGAGCTTGAAACAGATCATACAGATTGGCTGGTTTGAAATTTCAAATCTTGACACAGATCATACAGATTGGCTGTTTTGAAATGTCACAGCTGACATAGATTGGCTGGGTTGACATGTCAGAGCTTGACATAGATTGGCTTTGTTGAAATTTCAGAACTTGACATAGATTGGATGGGTTGAAATGTCAGAGCTTATCATAGATTGGCTGGGTTGAAATGTCAGAACATGACACTGATCATTCAGGTTGGCTAGGTTGAAATGACAGAGCTTGACACTGTTTATACAGATTGGATGTGTTGAAATGTCAGAGCTTGACACAGATATATCATATTGGCTGAGTTAAAATGTCAGAGCTTGACACTGATCATTCAGATTGGCTGGGTTGTTTATTCAGAGCTCAACACAGATCATACAGATTGGCTAGGTTGAAATGTCAGATCTTGGCTCTGATAATACATATTGACTTCTTTGAAATGTCTGAGCTTGATACTGATCATACAGAATGGATGGTTTGAAATGTCAGAGCATGACACTGATCATAAAGATTGGCTTTGTTAAATTGTCAGAGCTTAACTCAGATCATAAAAGGTCGATAAGTTGAAATATCAGAGCTTGGCACTGATCATACATATTGGTTGGGTTAAAATGTCAGAGCTCGACACAGATCATATAAATTGGCTGTGTCGAAATGTCATAGCTTGACATTGAGCATACATATTGCCTGGGTTGAAATGTCAGAGCTTGACACTTATTGGCTGGGTTGAAATGTCAGAGCTTGACACTGATCATTCAGATTGATTGTGTTGAAATGTCAGAGCTTGACACTGATCATACAGATTGGTTGTGTTGAAATGTCAGAGCTTGACACAGTTCATACAGATTGGCTGAGTTGAAATGTCAGACCTTGTCACAGATCATACATATTGGCTGAGTTGAAATGTCAGAGCTTGAAACTGATCATTCAGATTGACTGGGTTGAAATGTCAGAGCTTGACACATATCATAAACGTTGGCTTATTTAAAATGAGAGAGCTTGACAGATCATACAGATTGGCTGGGTTAAAATGTCAGAGCTTGACGCTGATCATTCAGATTGGCTATGTTAAAATGTCAGAGCTTGACACATATCATATAGAATGGCTGGGCTTAAATTTCAGAGCTTTACACATATCTTACAGACTGTCTGAGTTAAAATGTCAGATCTTGACACTGATGCTTCAGATGGGCTTTTGTTGAAATGTCAGATCTTGGCATTGATCATAAAGATTGGCTTTGTTAAATTGTCAGACCCTAACTCAGATCATAAAAATTCGCTGAGTTGAAATATCAGAGCTTGACACTGATCATACAGATTGGTTTGGTAAAAATGTCATAGCTTGACATTGAGCATACATATTGCCTGGGTTGAAATGTCAGAGCTTGACACTGCTCATTCAGTTTGGCTATTTTGAACTGTCAGAGCTTGACACATATCATACAGATTGCCTGGATTTAAATGTCAGAGCTTGTCACTGATCATTCAGATTACCTAGGCTGTTCAGTGAGAGCTCGACACAGATCATTCATATTGCCTGGGCTGTTCAGTGAGAGCTCGACACAGATCCTACAGATTGGCTGGGTTATTTAGTCAGAGCTTGAAACATATCATACAGATTGGCTGGTTTGAAATTTCAAATCTTGACACAGATCATACAGATTGGCTGTTTTGAAATGTCAGAGCTGACATAGATTGGCTGGGTTGACATGTCAGAGCTTGACATAGATTGGCTGGGTTGACATGTCAGAGCTTGACATAGATTGGCTGGGTTGAAATGTCAGAGCATGACACTGATTGGCTGGGTTGAAATGTCAGAGCATGACACTGATTGGCTGGGTTGAAATGTCAGAACTGGACACAGATCCTACAGATTGGATGGGTTCAATTGTCAGAGCTTGACACAAATGATACATATTTGCTGGTTTGAAATGTCAGAGCATTGACACTGATCATTCAGATTGGCTGGTTTGAAATGTCAGAGCTTAACACTGATTGGCTGGTTTGAAATGTCAGATCTTGACACAGATCATACAGATTGGCTGGGCTTTAATTTCTGATCTTGACACAGATCACGCATATTGGCTGTTTTGAAATGTCAGAGCTTGACACTGATTTGCTTTGTCCACTAAACCATTAAACGCATTTTTCAGTCTTTGAAAATGATATGTCACGTTATTACTAAATTTTTGCACAAGGCATGGTTAGGTCCTGTTACTGGATCTCTTCAATGTAGCAGTCATGAGAGGCTTAAAGGAAGAGTTATGAGGCACGAGGAAGAGGTTGAATATCTGCCCGAAATATTAATAGATGACATATTGTTTTCAAACTTTGCTATACAGAATGCGCTATCCTTATAGCTGAAAACCGTATTCTTAGTTCTCAAATTCCCACAAGAAAGCCCAAAAAGATCTTAACAAGTAGCAGTATGTAGTCTGAAGAACGTGTCGTAATACATTGTGTCTTATTTTACTGTTTGACTGTAATATTTACACCTTTCGGTTTTGGACTTCCAACTTCTGCTCCACATTTTGTGGGTACAGGGTTAGCCTTCCCTCGACTAACCCTTCTTATTTGCCAGTCTGTACTGTTCGTCCAACTATCCACGATCACCACGTGGGGATCTAGATCCGTCTTCGCAGCTCTGAGTCGCTGGCCCCGACGCTACCGGTCAGGTTTGGGCCGCTGACCGCTATAGCTCATGCACTGCTCATTATCCTGATCTCTACAGCTGAAAATGAGTGATTTGTTAACAAAATATAGTTGACAATTGACCACATCATGTAAACGAACAAGTCTAAATACCATAAAAACAGAACAAACAAATCCTTACTTACTTTCCGTGTCCAAACACCACATCATGTAAACGAACAAGTCTAAATACCATGAAAACAGAACAAACAAATCCTTACTCTCCGTGTCCAAACACCACATCATGTAGCTTTCTTCCAGTGTTCGACTACTTGCATTGCCCTTTCATTCGCTTTCTTCCTGTCGCTCTCCTCACATGTATACAGAAAGTTGGGAAAATCATCAGTTGATTCGGATCTTGGAGGGCACAAAACAACCCACGATAAAGTTTGTAAACAGTGCATTTGGGCGCTCTCTTGAAATAACGTAGTCGGCTAATGCTTTCAATACCAAAGCACCGTGAATCACAAGAAATTATGTAATTTAAATTAAATGTGGGATCATGGTAGAACAACCGATAAGTAATCAACAGTGTTTATCAGATACTTGTGGACCATCAGAGCAAACGACGGAAGAAGTATAACCCACATTTAATAAATAATGCAATTGGTTATAACCAGCTTCCATAAAATAAAGACTATTATATCGTACCAGTACCTGTCAAAGAAGATGAGAGAAAGAAACAAGCAATATTGCTTTATCGGATTGAATCATGGACAATGAATAAACACATTGCGAAAATACTAGCCGTGACATAAATGTGGTAGCTGAATGCTTCCTATATATTGGACAGAAATAATTTCTAAAAACGATACATAACACACAAACAATATATGATTCGATACTGATCGAAATGAAGGGGTGATTTTGTTCCGAAGATCATAACATAATCGTTGGAGTAGAGTCAATGTTGGCCACACATTTTAACGAGCTAGGCAAGATGTCTATTAGGAACAACTGTCATGAAAAGGATTTTGTACGTTGAATGTCATTTATTTAAACCATCCTTAGTGACTTGGTTTGACTTACCTTCGTTCGTTCTTAATCTCCGTGTAACAGTTCCCGCCGGAGCAGAGAGTTTAGGACAGGGGTGATGTGGTTGCTGATAACAAATGTACCTGTATGCGTGTCAAGGTCAATCACCGTCTCAACAAAGGATAACAGAGTTGGGGCAAAGAATGTGGACAGGTAGGAGTTGACCACTGGCCTTCCGATTTGGGTAGGGAGAGAATGATTCACAGACGGATTTGCAGCGGGGCTTGCTGCGAGAGAATGAGTGACAGGTGTGCAAAGTGTTTCGTTCCAATAAGACTGAATATAGCCATCCCCTGAGATCCATTGGGCAAGCTCTGACTTTGCTTGAGTGTATATAACTCGAGACAAAGTTTAGCTTATGAGGTTGGATGAAGAGGAGGGATAGAGAGATGAGAGCGACAGAGAGAGAGACTGAATGTAGATAGTATGTTTAACTCACCGACTTAGATAGAGGAGCGATTGATAAACTGTTGCACGAATGCTAGTGATAGAACAGGATCGCTCAAACAGGTGTGTGCGTTTTGTATTAAGTGAAAATCTGAACGTTGTGTTGTAAGCAGGACACAATGTGAACAAGGGATGTCCAGATCGCCCGCCTGAGGGGATTTGAGTGAGGAGTAGTATTTGATAAGGTGTGTTGAGGACACAGTGAAGGCGAGGTGTGTGTGATGTAATTGCAAGGCAATAGAACTGGGTTTACACCAAAAAACCAAATTAAATCTTAACGGCAAATACCTGCAGCAAAACGACAACCCAAACTACGTAGGAGTAACATTTGATCGGCGCATGACATGGACAAGTCAGATCGAGAGAAACCGAATGAGAGCCAGAGAAAGAATGGCAATCATGAGGAAACTTGCTGGCACAATCTGGGGAGCAGACGAAAGTATACTAAAAAAACTGTACGCTGGAAGAGTGAGACCAGTTCTCGAGTTTGGCTTTGCGGCATGGACAACAGCAGCAATGGCGAACTTCGATAAAGTTAGCAAACTTCAAAACCAAGCCACGAGAGTTATAAATAGAGGCATTAAGTCAACGCCAATTGTAGAACTTGAAAATATTACTAAACTGCAATACATGACCGACAGAAGAGACTGCAGAGCCCAGCAGCAAGCAGAGAAATTCAGAAGATTGACTGACCATCCAATGCACCAGAGACTAAACAATTTGGGAAATGGGAAACTAAAGCGGAGAAACTTTGCAGAAATAGCCAAAGCATAGATGCACGAAGACCCCATGAACGCACTAACAACACCAAAGCCCATCCCCACTGTACGAAAACCTACCTGGAGGCAGCATATATTTCTAGCATTGGTAAAAAATATACCAGGTATTGGAAACAAAAACAGCCAGACTGAAAAAGAAAGAAGAGATACAACCCTGAGGTACATAACGAAAAACTACCCAATCATGGACTGGACCCATGCATACACAGACGGTTCTGTAACAAACACATCACAGAACGGAGGGGCAGGGGTATTCCTGAGCCTACAATATGGCATAAAATAACACTATCAGTGGCAACTGGAAAATACACAAGCAATTACAGAGCTGAGACAGAGGCACTGAGGGCTGCAGTAGAAGCAATGGTGACAGGTAAAAGGAATGAAAGCCATATAGTCCTGCTTACAGATGCCCTGGCCGTAGTCACATCACTAAAAAGCCAGAAAAATACTGAACTTAATGATTTAAGAGCAGTACTCTGTCAACTATGCCAGTAGTCCGCACCAAAAAGAGTTGTGGTACAATGGGTTCCATCCTACTGTAACATCCAATGCAACGAGGAGGCAGACAGACTGGCAAAAGAAGGTGCAAGACTACTACAACCAGATACTAGTGTGACATACGAAATGTCAAAAAGGCTTATTAGAGCTAGATACATGACCAAATGGGAAATAGAACATACTGGCTACACAAAAAACGATGTCTATTACCAGTTTAACAGAAGAGAGCAGGTCATGGTCTTCAGACTTCGCACTGGCCATAATAGACTCAGGTACCACATATTCAACAAATTGAAGATAGGTGGAACTGACGAATGCTCGCGTGGCACCGAGAAAATGATCGCTGAACATGTGCTGCAAAACTGCCCGACATACGAGGATCAGAGAGAGCAGATGTGGCCATCACCAGTGCCAACACAAGACAAGCTCTATGGCAGTGTGGACAGCCTCAGGATGACCGCTGATTTTTTCGAAAAAATACAGGTTTACGTCTGATAGCGTACGACGAAGAAGAAGAAGAAGGTAGTTGGGAATTCCATCAATAGCTTATTCCTAAAATGTCCCCTTCATTTAATATTTACATTCAATTATATATAACATAGGCATAATTAGTTAAGATGATATGTATTGAACTGTCTTTGTAATTCCACTACTAATTTCTATAATATCAATATTATGTAATAAATATGCCATCTGAAGTGTTCTATATTATTTGAAGTGTGGTCATGATGATGTGGATGACTGTGAGAATGTTCTAAGTTAGAATAACGGCCAGGGCAAACAGTGGGTTCTGTTACATCCGGCTACCAAGCCCTGAAAGGGTTTAAGTACCAGAATGTAGTCCAGAGAACGGAAAATGTGTTATGTCGTAGTTTACAGCTTAACTGCAATATTTGCACCTTTATGTCCAACACATCCGACTTCAGCAAGCATTCTTTTAGTACTGGTTTAGCATTCCCTCTTCGATGCCATCTCCTAGGCAGTCTGCCCTGCTACAGTCTGTTATCCAGGATCACCGCGTGGAGGTGTAGGAGGGTCTTGGCAGCTTTGGTTCGCTGGCCCGGATACTAGCAGTCAGCTATTGTGGCGCTGACCACTTTAAACCATCCTTAGTGACTTCAATCAGTATCAAATGTGGAACACAAATCTTGGAAGAGATGGGAAACGTACATGGTTCTGGAAAGTTGAAGTTAAATCATAAAATAAAACACAGCAGAAATTCTACAAGGCATGGATGAAGCCCAATGAGTAAGTGGGTAATAATTCCGACCAAACAGAAAATGGATTTCTAAACGAATAATCACAATCGCATAAGCAGCATCCTAGCGCACATGCGGCGAATAGCCAACATGTATTTGCCAAAATTGTAAGAAATTAAATGATAGAAGTATTACGACCATGAGGTTTAGATTGAATCTGAGAGCTTCATTCCTATTTTAATGACATACCATTTGGATGTAAAATATTTAACGAGCTAGACATAAAACACAACCATGGTTATGGGAGAACAGGACTGAAATGGCTAGAATGGGTCTTTACAAAAGCATTGCAGAAGCAAGATTACCCGACGATAGGAACCTATCTACAATAGTCTCAGTCTGGAATATGATTGCAATAATAGAAACCCAAACACGCAGATGAAAACCGCTTAGAAGTAGTGCATACAACTGAATACCTCAATACTTGAACATTTAAAACACATTGTCAGACTCAGCAGTAGTGGGAGATGGCAGATAATGTCTTAATTCGACTGCTCTAGCAAACTTGTAACCATGATGAAACTTCATGAGGGCATGCGGGTATGTGTAATTGATAACTGTGAGATTTCTACATCATTCGAGGTTAAGAACTGCGTGAACAAGGGATATGTACTTGTCCCGACCCTTTTCTGCATGATTTGTTAGTTCTGAAGACAGACGGCCTTAAGGCTATCGATTACGGTATTCCAGTACAGCTCCGCATGGATGGTGGGCTTTCCAGTCCGCGCAGACTGCATGCCAACATCATAGTGGTGCACGACACGATATGGAAACTCGTATTTGCTATTTTATTTTTGGATGATAGTGCACTGAAGAATGCCACATAACGGAATTTGTAGATCGGGGAGGTAAGGAGGGACAGTGTGCTGCATCTGCCAGCTTTCACTTGATCAACCAGCACTAGGACAACGTATAGACAACATGTGGACTTGATCAACCAGCACTAGGACAACGTATAGACAACATGTGGACTTGATCAACCAGCACTAGGACAACGTATAGACAACATGTGGACTTGATCAACCAGCACTAGGACAACGTATAGACAACATGTGCACTTGATCAACCAGCATTAGGACAACGTATAGACAACATGTGGTAATAGGGATGGGAAATATATTAAAAACTGTTGAAAAATGTGTCTTCCTCGGAAGCAAGCTGTCGAGATATATGACTATTTTTGATGAGATGACTAATAGACAAACACAGTTCAGCACAGCGTATTGGTAATACGCTCAACAGTCTGTGAACGTTGAGGAATCAGCATACCGGCTAAGCTGAATGTCTACCGTGGTGTCTGTCGCCGTTCTCCTCAACCAGCTGTACGCTTTTGAAAGCTGGACTGTCATCGATGGCAGGGCTAAATCACGTCCACATGACGTGTCTGAGACACATACTGCATATTGGCTTGCAGGACTACATCACAGATAATGAAGTGATATATCAGGTATTCATGAACGTTTGTCAACAACAGAAAACCCATAGTGAGTTCGGCTGGTCACTTTACTGGAATGTCAAACGAAAGGCCTGCAAAGTGGATCGTCTATAGTAAACTGAACAGAGACGCACATTAACAGCGACGTCCAAAATAAATGTTTCAAGGACGGTTTGAGGGAATCCCGTACGTGCTGTCAGTCATACCTACTTGGAAAAATACAGGACATCCTGCTAGGGTGGGATAAAAAAATCGATGCAATCAGCGAGGGCTCCCGTGTTTAAGTAGCCCATAATAGACGAGCGATCAGAAATTATAGAGCATACGGAATACCAATGTCACTTGCGGACTATGCTTGGGGATTGTGGCATAAAACTGTCCCTGCTCACATTGACTTGAGTAGTCGCAAGCACATTCACAAACACAAGGATCTAGCATGGCATGGGATGATGCGGGCGATCCTCATCAACGACGATGGACGAATGTATTGTATTCATCGACTGCACTGATACCCTCATTTACCTTAAGTTAGCTCAACGAAAGTGCACGATAGTACGAGTTTCAAATAAAAACCTTAAATATATTATTTTGTTAAAATGTATTCTGGATAGGTGAAACACAACTGTATCATTTTTGGAGGTAGTCACCATTGCTGTCGATACAAGTCCCACAGCGACTATAAACTGCATGAATTGCTGTAGAACAAAAACATGTCTTAGTAACCACCATGCACTACCTCTGGAGCTCTTCATCGGACCTGAAAGTCTTTCTTCTCAATGCCTCTTTTAGTCGTCCAAAGACGTGGAAATCACTTGGGGCTAGGTAGGGTGAGTACGGCGGATGTGGAAGACACTGAAATAGGAGGTCGTCGAGCACAGGCAGTATGGGCTCGAACATTGTCATGTTACAAAAGGGCACCTTTACTCGGACGTTCACGTCGTTTGGATATTTTTTTACCTGATCGAAGTGGATTCTTGAGAAGGTCTGGGCTCGGTTCTTTGTCCATTCCATCAGGCAATATCGTGCGAAGACTTTGGCACTCACAGTGAAAAGCGTTGCGGACAGCTCTGTCTGTTCTGCTTTGTGCTTCGGCCATTATTGGTCTCTTATGTTCTTCCCTATCGAAAACGATACCCGGTCCCGAACTACTTCTGTTCCCACCCCGTTTACCAACCAACAGCTCGTATCACAGCTCGAACTCAGCGCCTGTCAATGTGTCAAATTATCCCTTTCTGAAGCAACTACCAACTTCCTTGGGCTATCATGTCTCCTTTTCAATCACATTGTGACAGCTAGTCGCCAAATCATACGCAGCTAAAATCCCCTACCGATATTTATATAATGCTTAGACACTACGAAATGGACCGACTCAAATCCCCTACCCATATTTATATAATGCTTAGACACTACGAAATGGACCGACTCAAATCCCCTACCCATATTTATATAATGCTTAGACACTACGTAATGGACTCAAATCCCCTACATAATTATTGCTTTGCATCTAATTGGTAGACTTAAAAACTATTTCCAGATTTAACACGTCATGGTAGACAGGTGTTAAACTGACGACCTGAGATTATACAACAATTTCCTGATAACAGAGACAGAAAATACTGTCATACATTCTAACTTTCCCACGACCCGAAAAAAAGGAAAATCCCCGCTTGCTTTTTTAGAATTGGCAGATATTCTGAACTGTTCCTGAACCTTCTCACACCTGTAATAAAACATGCTTCCATTGTCTAAGCTTTTGTTAGACATCACTGGCCAATCCCGCGCTTCAAATTTGATCTGTTCACATATACCTGATATTAACACTATCATATAATATGTGCCACTGACAAATCATTTTCCACATAACTGACAGTCACGAGTGTACTTTACGTGCACCATCACATGTTGCACCAAGTAGACGTATTACACGAGTATCGTGAATAAGTCATACACCATTTAGTTGACAAATGTCTAAATGACAAAACATGTATGTTTATGTTATATGGCACAGTAAAGAGTCAGTACTGAATATTGTTCGAGGCTGTCACGTGTTGTCACATAATAACATTAAACGCCACCCACATTATGACATACACAATAATCCGACTTGCCTCTATCTGCTATGTTGACCAATGACTTGACAATGACCAACCTAGAGGCAGCATGGTAATCATTCTACGAGAAATTTCAAACCTCTTTATATCCGTCATCTAATCGACAAGCTCGTAATTATCATGGACGACAGACTGGATTGGATCAATATCTCCAAACTACAAACTACTGCACGTGCGCATACCATAAACATAAATATGTGCCGTCGTCTGACAAGAGATCAACCCCCATTGAGTACTGTGGAAAATAGATTGACATTTCTCTTGAGGGAAATCCAACATTCTACAACCAAGTGTGTGAGAAATGCAACTCAAGTAATGATTGTGTATTTGAAAAACGCCATGTATATGATATACAAGTACTACGACCTTTTATCGTGTCAGTCTTTCTCAACATACACAATACGTGTTTTATACAACACCTTACAAGACGTATTTTATACAACACCTCACAATACGTGTTTTATACAACACCTCGCATCACGTGTTTTATACAACACCTCACAACACGTGTTTTGTACAACACCTCATAAAACGTGTTTTATACAACACCTCACAATACGTGTTTTATACAACACCTCACAACACGTGTTTTATACAACACCTCACAACACGTGTCTTATACAACACCTCACAACACGTGTTTTATTCAACACCTCACAACACGTGTTTTATACAACACCTCACAACGCGTGTTTTATACAACACCTAACAATACGTGTTCTACACAATAACCACACATTTTGTGCCTCGTACAGCACTGCACCGCACGTGCTGCGTACGACGACCCTCAATACCACACATAAACAGCTTCACACTACATCACCGAAAATGAAAAAAAAAATGAAAAAAATGTGATGATAAATGAACGGAGAAAGTTAATCGTGAACTTAGAGGTAGGCATGGCAATATTTAGTGAAACTAGAAGGTAAGACGACAGGAAATGACAAATAGCAGCAGCAATGGTAGTGCAAATAACAATTAAATTAGAATAAAGCGAGGCTGCGGCGGCCCTGTGGATGTATATAGTTAGAACAAATACATGACAATACATGAAATTGATATAAGCTGGCGGGATGTGGGAGAAGACTGATATTAGAGGGGGGGGGGGGTGAGAAAGATGGTAAACATGTGGGAGCCAGTATAATATTTTAGGAAAACGTATGGAACAAATTGATGCCATGTGGTTGAAGGCAACCCATGCAGGAGATAACCCTGTCCTCAACTGCAAATCGATGACGATCGTCAAAGAAGCAAGAAACTAAGCCTGTGACACTAATGTCAGCATTACACCGGTGCCCAAGACCATTGAAGTGGCTGGCAATTGGGGAACCAGTGCAGTTGCGGATATCATTGATGTATTGTCAAAAACGCTCACACAGCTACATACCAGTCTCTCCAATGCATGTCATACCACACTGGCGGTAGATAATAGAATAGATGAGGTTACGGGAATTTCATGTGAATCCCTCTTTGATAAAGGGCTCTGCTTTGGTAAAGGCAATTGAGCGAGATAGGATACAAATGAGTGCAGGTAACACAGCCATGTACATTTTTGCACGCCCTCGTGCCTGGAAGTCTATGAGGGCTAGTGTGTAGGCGAAGACTGTCCCGTTTGTAGGCGACAAGGGGATGATCGGGAAAAAAACTTTACGAGTGGCAGGATCAGAGTGACGAAAAGGGAGATGGCGGATTAAGATATCACGGACAGAGGCGCAATGAGGGTGATAAGTGAGAACAGGTTTCACACGGTCAGAGGAAGGACGGTGAGTGGGAGTGAGGGAGTCACCAAATCACCCAAAAGGTGCTCCGTCCTCGTGACACAACACGCGATCCATTCTCATGACACAACACGCGCTCCATTCTGATGACACAATACGCGCTCCATTCTCGTGACATAAAACGTTATTGTAGGCCAGTCCTTTTTATAAACATTTAGTAACGGTATTTAATCGCAGACACTGTCCTCGAAGATGATTTGTTATGGATCGTGCTGTGTAGAAGGTCTGTGTTATTTGAAGTTACCAATTCTCTATCTCACTGTAATTTTGTTGAGCATTAATGCAATGAGTCAATTGGAACATGTCATACCCAGTGTTCACAACCGGTCACTTTACGATGGGGAGGGGGGGGGAGGGGGTGGGGGCAATATATCCAACTGTCCTGACTTTGAAAAGTTTAGAACCTATTACAGAACAGAACAACAGATCTATATTCTAACATGTGCCCTAACAATCACTAAGTTCAATCCATGTGCATTTCGATAATGAATGTCGCCGTCAATAAAATACCAACGTCCTCTGTCCTAGGTCTTGATAATACAATATGTCAGGCTATTACCTTCGTGCCATCCGTACACTCACAATGTCTGCTACCTCTGGTACTATTTCCCTCCCCCTTTACAACTTCTAGTCATATTTTAATCCAGGTCTTTTTATCTAACGAAAACATCTGAACTATCGGACTTTGTGACAGCCCGAGAGTTCCAGATGCCCTTAATATCCACCTTCGTCTACTATAAACATACTTTTAATTCGGTATAACCACATTTTGTCTGGCCTTCACTGTTGGAACACGATATAGATCCTGGTTACATGAGAATTCTTACCAACAGTTATACGAAATGCACTAAAAGATGTTGTCCCCTCCAACGTCCAATTGTGAAAACAATTCAAAATGAGTCCGTTAGGGCGATCCAATCTCACCGAATCTTTCCTCTGCATGTTTGGAATCCATTATTACCCGATGCAACTTGGACAGCTTTGGTATCCTTATTAGCGGCAGACGCCTGAATCACCTTCGATTTGCCGATGACGTAGTGCTCATTACAGAGTCAGCAGCAGAAGTCGACCAAATGATACAGCTACTCGATGGAGAGGACAATAAAGCAGGTCTGGAGATGAAAGTCTCGGTGACCAAAGCGTAGAGCAATCACTTCACCACTTGTGATCGAGTCTTCCTTTGTGAGGTACGATTAGAGGATTTCAACGAGTAATTTTATCTTGTACGTTTTCAGAAGATGGAGAATAGCCTGGAACCTGAATTTACAAGACGTCACAGCGCGGGTTGGGCAGCCTTCTTCTCACGGTCCCTTAAAGTTGTCATGACCAAGACCTACGAGCCTCTATCTTCAATTCCACTGCAGTCTCTGGGAGGTGTTACGGTCCCGAGACGTGGACACTAACAAAATCACTGGACGGCAAATTAAGAGTTACCCAGGCCTTGAAAGAATCACTCTCCGGAACCAAATTATGCACGGTCTATACCGTTCTGACATATGACGATTGTCCCTGGTGAAGGGTAAGGTAATTCATGCAGACACGGCTAAACATAGATGAGCAGGTTACATTTTGCGACGAAACGATGGTCGATGGAGCACAGCGACAGCAGTCTGGCACCCACGAGGTATGAAGAGTCCGCGAGGAGACCTCCAGTGCGTTGGTCAGACTCCTTTGTTGTACGCTGCAAAATTCGAGATGGCCTTAATGAAGCACTTACCAGGCACTGGACTTCCGTGGCCAAAACAGGGTCCGCTGGAGACGAAGTTGGGACCCACAACGACGCTGAGGAACGGGTCATCAAGATCAAGATCATGAATTAATTTGCTCCACACAGCTCTCTACTTCTACAGGTTGCTTAAAATGTTCTTTCTAGTAGATGTGCCTCATACCCCTATGTAACCACCGTCTAAATAGACCAAGTCTCTTCTCCTGGTGATTGTTCATTGTCCGTGATTTTAGACCGCACAGCAAATATGGGTATACTCAATACTTGGTAATTCTCTGAATTATTGTATGGATCACGTGCTTGTATGTCGATTCATAACTTACATTGGTGTAAACATATTTCACTATCTCTATTCTTTTTATTCTATTTCTCATCTACCATGTTTCATTATTCTTGTGTTGAAGATAGGAAATGCTCGTTGCATGTCCATTCGTGTGTCTTGCTATTTTTATCCGTAGAGGAGATTTCGAACAAACATTTCTAATTATCGTAGCTTTCGTTTTGTTAATGCCAATGTTAAATTCAAACACTTGGCAATCGGTGCTCACTGAATCACATATTCTTATAGTCCGTGCTCACTTTCTGCCTGCATAATGGTGTCATTCGAATATATTTGTTTCTTTGCTGATACTCCATCGATAATGAGTCCCGATATGTCATCTATCTGTTGAATATTATGTTGGGAGTAAATGTTAAAGTGACAAGGGGAGATGATGCATTTTTGTTGCACGCCTCTTTGTGTATCTGCCAGATCTTTCAGTTGTATGTTTCTCCCAGTTCAGGTCACAGACTATTTTTTTTTGCATCATCGATTTTTTTCCAGGCAGGTAATACGTTTCTCATGCTTGACTCTGTCGAAATGATTTTTTGTAGTCTTTGAAACACATGTAAAATATTTGTTGTAAACACACACGTACACACACACACGTACACACACACACACACACATATATATATATATATATATATATATATATATATTATGTGTGTGTGTATGTGTGTGTGTTTCTGCTAGTGTCTTTGTTCAGAATATTGCTTCTTGTGGTCCCCTGTTCTCTAACTATGCACAGTACAGTATCGGAGACATATTAGGAATTAAGTGCGTCGTATGAACATTAGTAATGATGCAGATCAGCAAACAGGAACTTTTAGTTAAACACCAACAATGTACTATATGTTTATAAATTTACGAAAATAATTTGAAGCCGAATAACAGCGACAATAAACATTACTAAACGCACATTCATATGAGGCAAAATGAAAAACACAACATTAAATCGTCTACAGAACACATGGCTCATCTGTGAAGGTTTCATGCAGTTTATATTATTGTTAAAATCATGAAACTTGTAGTTAATGTGAGTCATCCACGTAATTACAAACATACAAGCCATATTTTTTTGTATCCAGAGTTGTTTCTGTGTGAATTTATTCTCATTATTTAGCTGGAAGCCAAAACCCAGCAATCATACGCACATGACACAATTATATTTGACACTGATTTCGGAGAAATGTACGTGTTGCGGTTGTTCGTTTTAAAAATAGGGGAAACATTTTTTATTAACGACATTTGTACAGGTTATGTATAAAAACTAAGTACCTGAAAGCGTTTACTCAATAAAAAAACACTCACCTGTCAAACATGGCAATCATCCGAATGGAAGACGATTTAAAAAAACGTTTTTGAACGGTGTAATTGTTCAATTTGCAGGATCCATACATTGTATCCGTATTTGTTAGTTTAATAGCTTTTATCTGCAGAACGTTATAAATAGAATGTAGCGAATTCCAATGCATGTAATATTAGTGTAGACAAATTTCAAAGGTGTCATAATGGTTGACATGTTGCTTCTAAACTGATTACAATGACTAGAATGTGTTAGAATAATCGAAATGCTGGAGTCAATGAGTTTTACATGTTTGGTAAAAGCACTGATTTTTACTCTGAACATTATTAGTCTAATGTTGCTTACTTACAATAACATTACATTTACAAATACTGTACATGTCAGTGTACATGATGAACAGAAATATTATCGAGGTATATAATCATCTACAACATAACGAACTAAAAAATTGTAAATGTTTAACAGACATGGTTGAGAGTCAGTAGCGTACAATAGAGACAATATTCAAACTAAAATGTTATCTTAATATTGACGTTTCATCTTGTTCATTTATTTTAGCCAATGGATTTTTTAGATGGCACCCTGAACCAAACTTTTGTAACAACATTGTATGCACATATAAAAGGTTACGAAAAAGTTCTCAGCGACAAACAGAGACACATTATTGCAGTATTTAATCATGTCTGTCTTATCAGTCTGATCAGTCTGTTTGGACTGGTAACCAACGTGATAAATGTGGTCGTTTTTTATAAACAAGGTCTGGATTCAAGTATCAATATTACCTTTTTCGCATTAGCCATTTCTGATCTATGTGGTTTATTTATGCAGCTGTGGGTGAACGTCTTTCCTAACCCGCTATTTCAGTGGTTAGATCAAGGTGTTGAGCCTTCAGAGATTCAATATATCACTGGAGGTATTCCAAGAGTAGCATTCTCAAAAATTACTTGCCTAATCACCGTCTACGCTACATTGGAAAGGTGTTTGTGTATAACATTTCCTCTGCACGTCAAGCAAATGATAACTCCCAGAAGAACTGCTACTGTTATGGTTGCTATATACAGTTTCATTTTTGTGTCTCTTTCCCCATTGTACTGTACAATGTCTATCGGCTGGAAGTTCTACCCAGGCAGAAACAAAACTCTTCTGGGCCTAGTTTATGGTAGCAACAACGACACACTGCAAGAGATAGTTTATGTCATCCAAGCTTTTATAGGACTAATGTCTTTTGTGTCTGTCGTAATGTTTACAATAATTTTGACCAGAAAACTAAGACAGAAAAGTATTTGGAGGCAAGAAGTGAGTGTTGACCACGTCAAGTCCGAGTCTATGTCCATCCGAGACGGGAGAACAATGAGTATGGTAGCACTCATAGCTAGCATCCTAATCGTGTGTTATTTTCCAAGTTTTCTGTTATGTTTAGCTACTTTCATTGAACCAGATTTTAGCTTTGCTGGACGATATACAAATGTGTTCTTCGCAACTTGGTCATTCGGATTTTTATTTGAGACTATTAATTCTAGTGTGAACATTTTCCTGTATTACAAAATGAGCACAAAGTATAGGGAAGCATTTCGTACAAATTTTAGATGTGCAGGCAAATAATTAAAGAATGAAAGACGTGTGAAAAAAACCAAACGCTGAAAATCAAAATATTTACATCAAAGGAAGCCACAACTTTGACGCATAAGACCGACTAGAAGACTGACAGTATTTGGACCAATTTATCTTTGTGTATTTACAATTGCAAACGCGTAATGCATTAATAACACACGAAGGTAATGCGTGTATACTGAATATATTGTATGTTCTCACGTAACGACAAACAATAGTATTTCATTACATATGGCTTAATTGGTGGTAGTTTGTTTGATTGGGGATGGGGGTTCCGTGGCGAAGTGGTTAAGCCGTCGGCCTCGTAATCAGCTGGTGTGGGATCGACTCCGGTCTCTTTTTCCACGTGTGCTTGATGCGGAATACCCTGCATATCGTAGTCGCCCTCTAGTCGTCTTGTCCTTGACTTGCCACTGAGGTCGGGCGCCACGAGACGAGAGAGTGAGGATTAAAAAGTAGCGCAGTTAAATCTGATAAACATAGCAAGCAAAATAAATTATGCCATCATCGTCTACAATGGACAGCGGCCTTTGCATTTGTCTTTAATTGGTTTGATTGATGGTAGTGCGTATGTAGTCGAACTACAAAAAACTTTAAGTTGACGAGGACTTCAATATATGATTAAAATAAGCTCCATTTTACTATCCTTTCTGAGGCGTTCCAGAAGACGTTTAAAGGTCATTTAAGAAATTCGAAATCTTAAACGGCTATAATTTTACAGAACAAATATTGACGATTGTCAGAGATTTCTCGACGTTTGACGGGACACTATATCCATTCATGACTTAGATGTTGGTGTTTATGTTGTTGTTGATGTTGTTGTTGATGTTGTTGCTGAATGTCCACAATGAGTAAGTTTACTTTTTTGTGCGCCCTGAAAACGTCGTACGTGAAAAGTTGCAGCTGCTTTCCTCGCATCCCGAGTGTGCTAATGAAAGTAGACCGAGGTCCTCCAGGATGTTGTGCTATGAGTTGCGTCATCTGCGAAACGCTCACTACTACGGGAATCACGTCGATCCATATCTCGTTAGCCAGACTGCCTTGAAAGCAGTTTCTAGGAAATGCTACATTGAAGAGAGATTGGAGTCTTGGTCAATACATATATTGTTCCTAACTATGTCCCGACGAAACGGCCAGTGTTCTGTGTTTGACCGGACTAGCGTCTCAGTTCACATCATTCCTTACATAGGCCACCTAGTTTTCAAATATGATTGAATGCTTCAACCATTGTTTTAATACTGTAATTCTAGACTGAAAACCAACATCTCAACAAGATATAATATCACTATATCTGAAATGACGTGGGTTAAGAAAAAAAGAGGTATATGTTCTTGTTGTCCGATGAATTACCAACGGTTACACAATGAACATCGTTTTCTTTATTGTTCCCTTTACGAGAAACGTGAATGCATGCATAATGATTGAGAAACCTTGTAGAGAAGATTGACAGTGAATGATAATGATTGATATAACTTGTACATACCATAGACAGTGAATGCATAACACATAAGATACCATGCATACACAACAAACATGGCAAACATCATGATTGATTTATCTTGTAATAAAGAGTGACAGTGAATACAAGATTATATTAATGATTTTATTGAGAAGAAAGAAACGACGCAATTAATTGTAATGGCAGGCTGAAGCGGTACGGGTAGGACCATATAGATTTTTTTTTAAACAACGAAACGTTGAACCATTATATTCTGGACAGTAAAGTAAGCACTCAACAACCACATGGTTCATACGTGGGAGATCTGGTGATCTCGAGGGTGTTGGCCAACGGTGCTGGAGGTCGTGGGTTCAAATCACTGTAGAGATCGGGATTTTTCCCCTGACTCATCTGATGAAAAATTGCATGTGATATCTGAGTAGTGAGATCAGATAACAGTGTGCAGTGGCGTGCAACTTAAAAATCTCTTGGCAGTCGAAATTCGAAAATAGTATGCTTAACGACCGCTGCTCGGGTAAAATTCAAGTTAAAAATCTAGTCAAAATACTCAAGGATTCACGACACACAAAGAATATGTCGCAAACAGGGGACTGTGTGGCTATTACATTTGACCTTAGTTATATGGTAAGCGGAGCGTCAAAGATGGCTCCTGATGGGCTGCGTGTCTACTTTGCGCAAATTTACGATTCCACCAATAACAGTCCCAAAAAACAGACAATCCTATATTCCTAAATGTTGGTAACATATACTGGGATTGATCTGGCAATTCAGCAGCGGATTTAGCCTGCGAAAATAAAAATTTTAAACAAAAGAGGTCAAACATCCCTACGACGTCTAACGTCACAAGTAGACTGAGGATAGATAGATGGGTTCATTAGTGACTACTAAAGTGAGTAAAGAGCACGCGCACGTGTGTGTGCGCGCACACACACACACACACACACACATACATATGTATCATTTACCGGTGAAAACTAAACGGTAAGCAACACAAAAACGTGATATTTGTTCTTTTTAAAAATCATAACCTATATGTTTGAAACAAAACATGAGATATTTTTTCATGTATATAATTGTATTGCAATACAGTTTTCATAAAAATTTGTTTTTGAACTTAAAACACATGGTGTGATATCATAATCAGTAATTGTAACAGCGAAACAAAATGAAAATGTTTAACATTTCCAAACTTTGATTCGCAACAATGGGTTTACACTTTTGCAAATAAAGAAATGGACGTTCTACTGTTGTCCACAGTTGGTATCTATTCACTCTATGGAATGTTTTCTTTTGGTCTGCGAAAGTTTCGTGTAGTGACCGATTGTACTCGATTATTTTCTCCGCTAGTTGTCTGAGTGTCAAGATTATCTATACAGCTCCTGATTTTTTTTCATAAATCCTATCTGTGTTTCGTTAAGATGTGGTTCTGTGATTAGACGTAGTCTTTCTCCATTGTTTTATATAATTTATTTCTAGTATGGCTAAGTAAAAATATTACTCTATATTTTGTACTATTTTTATGCTGCTCTTTTTTATGTTGATTTTATGTCCTCAGTGTTGTTGCACTTCTCCAGTCTTCTTTTGTTTCTTCGTTAATCCATACTAGGTCATACAGTGTGCGTAGCCAGGTTATCCCTACATCTGGTGTCTTGATTTGTTCGGCAGGAATGTCATCTATCCCTAGTGACTTGTTTGATTGTGCCGCTTGTATAGCGTTCGTTATCTCTGATTTATTTATTTCCGGTTCTAGATCTGTGTTGATCGCTATGATGATAGCTTGTGTTCCAGTGATTACCTCAGTATTTAGTAGCTATTCGAAATACTGTTGCCATCTTTCCATGATCTTTCTTTTGTAGTATAAATCATTTCCCTTTACATCACGTACGATTTCTGTTGTGTCAAAACACTAGTCTATATGTCTCATTTAAAACATTTTTTAGAAGTTTTGTAAAGCAATTTTATAGTTTGAGTTTAAATTGTATCCGTATTTTTTCCATGATTTTATTTTCGTCTTTTGAATAATCCTCTTTGTGGTTTTTCTTGCCAATTTAAATTCAGTTTAGTATGTCACTGTTTTGCTCTGAACCTTTTTTTATGTGTTTGTTCTTTTTAAGAAAATCTTCATTTAATGCAACGTTGCATCGTTTTGTGGGGGTCATAGTACGATATTTGTCACTCAGGGATGTCGCGTTACAAAGTCTATGATGGAACACACACTTTATAACAGATAACGATTGTCCACAATCCACTGCGATGGTAGAAATACGATTCCTTCATTAGTTGTATCAGTACCATCTCCAAATCTGATCAAACACTTCAAATTTGTTATCATTGAGCCTATCTTCATATTTTCAGCGAAGTGAATGGTTGGTTTTGAATGTTATACCAAAATGATTATCACAAAGCGGGAGATTGAGATCGAACGACAACGAAGAAGAAGAAGAATACGAAGAATAAGAGAAGAAGAAGATTGCTTACAAATTTCCTATATGTATATACAAGCGTTAATTATGGCTGCTAATTTTGCTTGTGGGAGAACGTGACAATGAAGTGTCAAACAAGAACAATAATGTTTCATCCAAACAGCATTTGATTTAGTGGAGGCAAGACTACATCACATAATAACTTATCATCAGCTGCAGAAACACATTTTGGAGCGTTTTGTACATTCATCCGTAATAATTACAGAAGCTTGTCTCTGTTCATTTGCTTCTTCTCTATTAGCAGTGATGTTGCGTGAAGAAAATGCATTTAGTTCAACTAGTAATCTGAGGCGAGAATGGGCTGCTTGGCCACCAAACAGCAATGTTGTAGTAATGTGACAGCAATGTGACATCAATCGTGCATGCGACATTGTGACAGTAATGTCAGTGAAAGCAACTGGTATCACAGCAATACTTTCATTATTTAAAATGTGAATGAAATCAGTGCATGCCACATGTGTTGTTACTTGTGCACGGACGATCAATATCAAATATTTCTGAGATGTTTTTTTATGATGTTAAAGCTGCTGCAGCAATGTCTTGATCAACTGCTAAACGTCGTTTATCATTACATTGTGCATCATCATCATGTAGCATGCCCTTTATAGAACGTCGCCCCCATCACAGTCTGTCTGAAACAAACTCGTTCCTTTTGCCAAAACTCCAGCATCCACTACAGTCATACCCAGGCATTCCTGGATATCTTGGTACCATCGCCTTCTGGATCTACCGCTGCTTCTTTTGTCTGCCACCATACCACCCATCACTGTTCTCTCAAAA
Organism: Ariolimax columbianus; assembly: GCA_036924085.1. Classification (NCBI taxonomy): domain Eukaryota; kingdom Metazoa; phylum Mollusca; class Gastropoda; order Stylommatophora; family Arionidae; genus Ariolimax; species Ariolimax columbianus. The sequence continues at coordinate 15,495,609 of JAVGWX010000014.1, forward strand.
CCGTTGTGTTTCTTGATGTGACCAAAGTATTTACATGTTCTGCCCATAATGGATTTGATAAACCAGTTCTCCTCTTTATTCAACTCGTGCCGAATGTCTACATTTGTCTTTTTCTCCGGCCAGGGTATTCTGATGATTTTTCTGTAACATTTTGACTCGAAGGATTCGATTCTTTGTCTAGAAGTTTTGGTAATCGTACATAATTCGCAGCCATAAGCTGCCACAGGAAAAATACAGGCTCTCAAGACCCTTACTTTTGTTGTTTTATTGGAGCTTTGCCATATTTTCTACAGGCTGTTCAGTCTCCGCATTGTAACGGCTATTCTTCTTCTTAATTCTTTCGAGCAGTCGTCATTTTTGTCAATTCTGGAGCCCAGCTATTCAAAATGCGTGACCTAATCTATTTTCTAACCCCCACTGTAAATTTATTCTGACATTGTGTTTTTTCAGTGGTCATTATCTTTGTTTTTGTTTATGTTTATAAACAGGTTTTGATCTTTACTGTGTCCATTTACAGCTTAAATTATCTGCTCTAGCCCTCCTGCACATTGAGCATGCAGCTGCTAAATGCCTGTTTTACTTCAATATTGACAACAGAGGAAGGATTATCTTCTGGCTATTCATTAGGTGGCTCTAGAAGCTGCATCGTTGCATTTGAAAGATCACCTTTGCTAGATGTTTCAGTTCACGGTCAATTTTAAACAGTACTTTTCTTACAGGTGCTTCAGCACTTATATTTAATTCAATGTTTCTCTTAGACTGTGTTTGGAAGTGTACCACACTAACAAATGATTACTTGGCGCATAACACATTAACATTACAATGAAAAGCTGGCGAAGAAGAACTGGTATTTAATAAAAACAGTTTTTTTTCGACAGTGGATCAATTCAATGTTATCTCGCAACAAATCATGATCTTTTGTAGCCGCCATAAATATCGATGGCCACAAAAGGATGGCCATTAACTTATATCAACTCTTCAAAGTTACGTGCGCGAGTAACATTTAGAAGTAGTAAAGGTCTCAAATATCTTCCAGTATCATTAGGTAAAACTGATAACAAAGTGCCAACACTTGTTTTCCCTACTCTGTTTTCTATCCTTCTGTAATGTAACGTGTCAGTGTCATGTACAGTTATTTAAAAATGGACAATAATACCATGTCCTTGCACTTTTATTACAGCTTTTCAATTCTTAATAAAAGCTGTTAGATTTGTGTGTGTGTGTGTTTTGGCAGTACCGGTAACTAAATCATGCTGCTCATTATCATCATTGAAATGAGCATGATTAAGATCAGGAGACGGACTGACACACAATTATCTACTCTTTGATATTGCTAAGTTTGATAATTTTCACTCAATCTCTAAGCTGCTCGTGATGCAAGAAGTATATCTGGTCCCATTACATGTTTCAGTTTCAGTCTACGCTAACAGTAGAGTAGGAGCAGTAAAAAATGCATTTGCTTGAGTCCTTTTGAATTTTGTACAGCCAAATATATGTATATGCGAGCGCGCGTGTGTGTGTGTGTGTGTGTGACCTGTTGTCATCTTTGGATTGTTTCTGTGGCGTCTATATTGTGGACATCTATTAGCATTTGCTGCAGTTGCATCTGGACAACGTTTAGGATCTTCTTAATACAAATGTTAATATATTTGCTCATGCAAGGACAGTTTGGATGAAAGTTTTCACATGGTCCATGAATCATGTGTTTTGTGACTGATGCAAGGACACTTTGGATGACAGTTTTCACACGGTCTATGACTCATGTGTTTTGTGACTGATGCAAGGGCAGTTTGGATGAAAGTTTTCACGTGGTCCATGAATCATGTGTTTTGTGACAGTAGCATACAATACCGGATGTACATCCGTATCTGGATTTCCGCACATAGAGCTGTATCAATTTTTTTCAGTTTGTGGTTTATTGCATAAACAACCAAAGTGTGTGTGTAAGGAAGTCACCGTTGTGTCAATTTAATTATATTTAAAAAGGTAGCAGTAATTCGAAAAATATGTTTTTTCAGTTGCAGCTTTCATTAATTATTTCAATTTAAAATGAAATACCCAAGCTATTAGGGTTATATGAGGTAGTTTGATTTAAAACTAAATCTCCATTAATTTTAATCCATTTTGAATTACAAGTGAATGTTCTTACAAATACATCTGGATTGCATATTTTTTTACGAATGCATCTTGCATGTTGATAATTCTGTTGCATGGCATGTGGATTACCTTACATTGTAAAATCCAATAAAACCCAGTTCCTGCATTGTTTTTGTGTGAAACACTTGCAAAGTGATCTATAAATAATCCTTGATACAGATCAACACTCTGATTTACTATGAGCATCTCTAATCTGTTTCCCATGCTTCATAGTATTCAACAACATATTGTTGAAATAGAAGTCCACCAAGTTGCATGTAGCTGAATGTGTAATTTAAAATAGCAATTCCATAATCATAGCACTTACTGACAGATCGACGTAAGCTGACAGTCGCCCAGACAAACAGACATGATAGAAACTCACTGGCCTGTGTCAATCGCCGTCAGAGACACGGGACAGCGAAAGCGTGTTGTGCCCATTACGCAAAGATCTTAACGGGATCTAAGAATGTCAACTTGATGCTCAAACACTTACCGGAATGGTGTCCTTAGACATGTTTGACAAAACGCATAACTCAAGGAAACTAGACAGGCTGGGATGACAAATAGGAGGGAACATGTGTGACAAGAAAGACGAGAATACAAGAGTGCCGGAAGTCACAAATCCACGCAAGGAACAGAGGGGCAATAACTTAAACATTTAATTAGTTAGGTTGTGTTGAGGCAAGATAAGAGTAGTTGACACATCTCGGAAATACATATAACTGGGCAAACACATCAGTGTTACTTACACGAAGAGCCTGAATTATATTGATATTGAATTTGTCCGTTTGTCGTTTGCATTAAACGTCCATTGTTGTGTATCTAAGTATCGTTCGAGTGTTAAGTCTGGAGAGATAGAGAGAGAAAGAGCGAGACAGAAATATAGCGAGAGAGAGAGAAAGAGAGAGAGGGAGAGAGAAAGATCAACTACCTAGTAAACTATGAAAACTAGTAAATAATGAGAATCCCAATATATACTTGTTCATGGTGGTCTCCGTGGCGCAGTGGTCAAACCGTTGACTCGTGCTCAGAGGCTCGAGTTCGAGCTGCGGTGGGTTCATGTTGGCCATTTTTGTTTCCGCTGGAGGTGGAGCTGGAGCTGGAGGTGGAGCTGGAGCTGCAGGTGGAGCTGGAGCTAGTAGTGGAGGTAGAGGTGGAGCTGGTGGTAGAGCTGATTGTGGAGGTGGAGGTGGAGCTAGAGGTGGAGCTGGAGCTGGTGGTGGAGGTAGAGGTGGAGCTGATGGTGGAGCTGATGGTGGAGCAGGAGGTGGAGCTGGATATGGTGGTGGAGGTAGAGGTGGAGCTGGAGCTGATGGTGGAGCTGGAGCTTTGCGGTGGAGGTGGAGATGTGGGTGGAGCTGGAGCTGGGGGTGGAGCTGGAGCTGGGGATGGAGCTTAAGGTGGAGCTTGAGCTGAGGGTTGAGGTAGAGCTGGAGCTGGAGCTGGCGGCGTAGCTGGAGGTGGAGCTGGAGCTTGACGGTGGAGGTAGAGCTGGAGGTGGAGGTAGAGCTGGAAGTGGAGCTGGAGCTGGAGCTGGAGGTATAGGTAAAGCTGGAGGTGGAGCTGGAGGCGGAGCTGGAGATGCAGGTGGAGGTAGAGCTGGCGTTAGAGCTGGAGCTGGTGGTGGAGGTAGAGCTGGAGGTGGAGCTGGAGGTCGAGCTGGAGCTGGAGGTGGAGCTGGACGCAGAGCTGGAGGTGGAGCTGGAGCTTGGCGGTGGAGGTAGAGCTGGAGGTGGAGCTGGAGGTGGAGCTAGAGATGCAGGTGGAGCTGGAGCATGACGGTAGAGGTAGAGCTGGAGGTAGAGCTGGAGGTGGAGCTGGTGGAGGAGCTGGAGCTGGCGATGGATGTAGAGCTGGCGTTAGAGCTGGAGCTGGCGGTGGAGGTGGAGGTGGAGCTGGAGGTGGAGCTGGAGCTGGTGGTGGAGCTGGAGCTTAGCGGTGGAGGTAGAGCTGAAGGTGGAGGTAGAGCTAGAGTTGGAGCTGGAGCTGGAGGTAGACGTAGATCTGGAGGTGGAGCTGGATGTGGAACTGGAGGTGGAGCTGGAGCTTGGCGGTAGAGGTAGAGCTGGAGGTAGATCTGGAGGTAGAGCTGGATGTGGAGCTTGAGCTGGCGGTGGAGGTGGAGCTTGGTGGTGGAGGTAGAGCTGGCGGTGGAGCTGGAGCTGGAGCTATAGGTAGATCTGGAGCTGGCGGTGGAGCTGGAGCTTGGCGGTGGAGGTAGAGCTGGAGGTGGAAGTAGAGCTGTAGGTGGAGGTGGAGGTAGAGCTTTAGGTAGAGCTGGAGGTGGAGCTGGAGCTGGCGGTGGAGGTAGAGCTGGCGGTGGAGGTAGAGCTGGAGGTGGAGCTGGAGCTGGCGGTGGAGGTAGAGCTGGCGGTAGAGGTAGAGCTGGCGGTGGAAGTAGAGCTGTAGGTGGAGGTAGAGCTGGCGGTAGAGGTAGAGCTGGCGGTGGAGGTAGAGCTGTAGGTAGAGCTGGCGGTGGAGGTAGAGCTGGCGGTGGAGGTAGAGCTGGCGGTGGAGGTAGATCTGGCGGTGGAGCTGGAGCTGGCGGTGGAGCTGGAGCTGGCGGTGGAGATGGAGCTGGTTCTGAAGCTGGAGCTTGGTGGTGGAGCTGGGGCTGGAGGTGGAGGTGGAGGTGGAGCTAGAGGGGGAGCTGAGACTAGAGCTGGAGCTGTAGGTGGAGCTGGGGCTGGAGGGGGGAATGGAGGAAGAGCTAGAGGTAGTGCTCGGGCTGGAGGTGGAGCTGGAGGTAGAGCTGGAGGTAGAGCTGGTGCTGGAGCTGGGGGTGGAGCTAGAGCTGGAGCTAGATCTACGGAGTTAATGCTTTGTGCGATGCTCTCTGTAGGCCGCATTTCATCGGCACTTGATTGGAATGCCATAATTGGTATTTTGACAGCAAAGTTGAAAACATCATGCCGAACAAGGTATGTGGAAGTACACATCCCTATTTCACGCTGTTGTTGACCTTGAAAGTACTTTGGCGAGATCAGTGACTGTTGCTGTTGGTCTGGCTAATAATAAAGCAGACGCGAGTACAGGTTCTTGGCTGAATGATCTCAATAGTGTGGGGACATCGGGGAATCACAACGACTAAGTTGAAGGTCTAATGTGCTGCCATTCTCTCCCCCACTCTACGACTCTACGTGTGTGAGAGCTGGACTGCCCACGCTCGTGATGCCTGGAAACAATCATGTTCACAATCAAGGAAACAATCATGTTTACATAAATTGTCTGAGACGCGCTGCAGATCCACTGGCAAGAACACATCACGTATAAGGAATTGATATCCATAACCAACATGCAACGTATGCATGACTTTGGCAAGCAAAAAAAAAAAAAAATTAATTAGATGGGATGGCAACCTTGCTCACATGCCAAGTAAAAGTCCACCAATGAGGCTCCTGTATAGCGATCTGGAAGAAGAAAACGGACATATAACAAAGTGTGTCAAGGACGGTCTCTATTACACTTTTCTCAAGGACTGTCTCCATTGCAATTTTCTCAAGGACGGTCTCTTTCCATTTTTCAAAGAATGGTCTCTATTCCCTTGTTCCCATTGCTTGGATAGCAGAAGGGTTTTTAGGCAGAGGACAACATGTCGCTTTGCCAATGAAGTCGCCACGTTGTGTGCTATCTATGTTTGTGTATTTCACATCCAACAGAAAAACAACATATGTCTTTCCGGAGAATCAATCCCCTGACTTCTTCTCAGACACGAATTGAAACCATTTTGTGATGCGTGACCAGAATACAAGTGATAAACAGTATAAGTACACAATATAAGACACAATACTGAGTATTGTAAGATAAACTCAGGGGTAGATTAAGACAAATCACTTTGTAGTGAAACATCATATAGGCAGTCTTCCTCTTCTTCTTCCTCAATCAACTGATGCTATGCTTCTAGCTCGATGATTGTCAGTGTTGTAGGGTGATCAGGTAGTCTCTTTAGTTTCTCAAACTGAGTAAGGGATTTATATTGTTTTCTTAATTCGAAGAGCTGAATACTTGAAGTCTTTCCTAGCTCTGTAATCCAAGTGCTTTTAAATGGCCCAAAGGTAATTCTGAGATCCATATTCTGGATTCGGTCTAGTTTTGCTGTGTTTGTTTTGGCCGAGTGCTAGAGGCATATTCAATGATTGGTCTGATTGCATCCGTGTAGACTTGCTGGATGATTTTGTTGTTCTTCCTCCGCCACGTTAGTCCCTCTTCCCAACTGTGTACCAGCCAGTTGTTTTTATTACTTTCATTTTATTGCTCTACTGTCTGGATCTTCTCTATTCCTGGCTTTAATATATAATAATATTATCTATTCAATACATATGCTGAATTTATAACGAGGAGCGTCAAATGCAAATGAAATGTTGACAAGGTCGAGTCATTAACAATAGGTGGGAACGAGATACCAGAGCTCATATATGCAGATGACAAGTGTTCTCTCATGTTCTCTCAGAGCGCTGCAGGACTGGGACGGATGATCATGTTGGTAAATAATATAGACCAAAATGTATACATGAATGTAAGTAACACGTACGATTCTTGAGAAATACAAAAACTCATTTTAATTTCATAATTCAAAAAGAAGAAACACAATATCATGTTGAAAGGTACCGTACTGTTTGTACAATTATGGCATAACTATATCGTGTATACACGTATTTAACTATTATTACGATTACGTAATAATTAAGAGATGTCGTGTGGAATATACATGCATTCCATTTTATATATTTTTACCCAAATTCTATCCGTTGGTCTAACCTTTTTTTTAATGATGATCTATAACATAACCTAATTAACGAAGATGCGTAGTTCTTGATTCACTGCTCCTTGTGTATCTTTGCTTACTGAAACTCTTGCCCTGTCGCCTCGTTGTCAAGCCCTTTCCCTGGACCTCAGACAGTGGATCTCAGATCTCACGGAGATGTTCATGTATTAAATACATCACGTTTCCATGCAGAGGTTCACATACAATTATCTCAGATCTCACAGAGATGTTCGTTTATTACATACATCACGTTTTCATGCAGAGGTTCACATACAATGATTTCAGATCTCGGAGATATCTTAGTGTTTTAGTTACGCCTCGTTTTTGTACACACGTTCGCAGATAATGGTTCACGGATTTCGAAGTGATTGTTGAGTTTTAGGCACGACACGTGTCCGCACCAGATTTCCACAACGTGCCAGTGACGTAACGGGCTGTTAGCCAATTTCGTCTATTCTCTGGTTCATTATCCCTTACTTAACCTTCAATGAGTAATAGTTCGGCCATATTCAATCTATTTTGGCCAACTTCCCATCTACCTGTTGAACGGTCGCTGGTCCTTGTTGTGAGAATAACATATTACCATTCAATACGCGTATGCTCGGGTCAGAGTGACCCTGACAACGGCTCTATAATAACTTGGTACACTTTCAGTTCACCTGTCCTTGACTTTGGACACTTAACAAAATACAGTGTGTGTCTTGGATAACGTTCTAAAGTTATCTGTTCTAGTACTCTAGAGCGGTGTTTTGGAACTGTGACATTGTCACTTCTGGATAACGTTCTAAAGTTATCTGTTCTAGTACTCTTTAGCGGTGTTTTGGATCTGTGACTTTGTCACTTCTGTCTATGCCACATTAGAAAATTTGCATGTTCAAATAGCATAACAATTATCATAACAATTATAATAACAATTACAACAGTTACCATAAATAAATTGTAATCACTGTTATAACAATTTCCACAGCAATTGCCATAATAATTATCTTAACATTTAGCATACCAATTATAACAATTATGAAAACAATTATAACAGTTGTCAATCAATTACAAATATTATCATAACAACTGTCATAACAATTATAACAATCATCATAAATTATAAATAATAACAAATACAACAATTATCACAACACTCAACGTACACAATATGAAAATAGTTATCATAACTGATTACTAGGCGCAACGGGTCATCAGCGACTGTTACTTCTCATCTAACGGTCGTAGTCTTGGGCCACGGCGGACCAGGTGGATAATGAGTGGCATTGTGAATGTTGTTGCAGAATGCAAGGGAGTCGGACCAAAAACATAACAATCATAACAATATTTATGAAAACAATTATGAAAACAATTAAGGAAACAATTAGCATACCGATTATCTTAACACTGTTAACAATTGTAATAGCAATGTGACCAGCTATCATAAGTACATCCCATCAATTATTACAATATAATTCATCCAAACTGCAAGCTGAGGTAGTTTAATTCATTCATTCTAAACATATATGTTTTATCATTGATGAACAGTGTATGTGATGAGGAAGCTGAATAGCAAACGTAATGGCGTCCTGCGTAGTTTAATTAAATAGACGTGTAGTTGTGCGTATTGAAGATCGATATTAGTCATATCATTTACGTGCTGTATTAATGGGAGTAATGATGATGATGTTGATAACACAAGGCCGTAGTAGAACTAAATATCAGTTAGGGTTACATGTGAATAAGTACAATCTAGCATACTATCACAACAAGTGTTTACAATCAAATTAAGTTACCATGAAGAGTTAATCCTGGTCTCTTTCAATTTTCCCAAGAATTAAATGTTGTTCATTGATTAGCCATGATGCTTGTGATTAATTGCCTACACCCTTGGCTTTGATTGTTAGACGTTATGTGGTTCAAGTTAAAACTTAAGTAACTGATCGTGGCCCTATAATAAAGTATTAAATCAAATTGTAATATTTACTGAGACTTGTGGTCTTGTCAGATGTGTTTAAGAACTACCTTCGCAGTGTCAACCTCCAACATTACTGTTCCATAACCACCTAGAACAACAACTTATTACTCATAATAAGTGGTGAACGCGTCTGCGCAACAATCAAACAAAATCCCCATCACTGGTGTCTGTTTCCGTCAAACAACCACACCGACACCATCAACTGATGGTTGTTCCTATACAACAACGTCCTAGAAACACACATTACTTGAGATTGTTATAGCCCAACCAACACTGAGAAACACACATCACTTCTTATTGGTATAGCCCAACCAACACTGATAAACACACATCACTTATGATTGTTATAGAGAACCAACACTGAGAAACACACATCACTTCTTATTGTTATAGCCCAGCCACCACTAAAAAACACACATCACTTCTGATTGTTATAACCCAACCACCACCAAGACACACAGAACACGTATGAATGTTATAGCCAAACTACAACCCAGAAACACAAAACACGTATAATGTTATAGCCCAACCACTACCCAGAAGCCACCAGCCTGTATGATTGTCCACGTCTATATCGATACCACAATTCCAAAACATACTAATAAGTACTACTATATTTAATCATGTCTAGTGGGCTTGTGTAACAGGCCGTAGTACATATCACTATCTCTATTTCAAACCAAACTAGTATGTACGTATACATTTAGCCGTGTCTTGTGGGTTTGTGGGAGCTTCCTAACTGAGCTTTCTAACTGAGCTTCCTATTTATATTACAGTATATTCAATGAATACTTACGCTGGAAATCTGTTTTGTTAGATGAGTTAACGTTATAGTCTTTATCACACTCGCATATGTATCACATATTAGCAATTATACAGACGTGTTTACATTGTATGGGCAAGCAGATTAAACAGTATGCAGAGATACATACATTATCCATACAAAAATTTGGAAAATAAAAATTGAGAGTAATCATGTGTTATGTGTCCATTCATTCCAGGGTAGAATAGAAGCATGGACAATGATCAAGCGTTTGGAGAAGAGACATTAGTATTTTGAAATGTGAATATTTATATAAGAATATGGCGACTTTAAAGGAAACAATATTTTAAAACATTAGAAATCCTTGAAGATATCGGGAATTCTATAAAGCAGAAAAACACAGTTAAAATATTTTGATCATTCAAAGTTGTAATAACAATTTGCTCAAATCAATTATGGTTGGCAAACATTATGTGATACACTTATCATAACAAAACACTCGGTCCACTTTACGTTCATAAACTCCTCTGCCAAAAGATTGTTTAAATCACTTTTCTTTTATTCTCTCAAAAACATCAAATAACAATACCTATAAAATATATTCACACTTTAATAAAATATGGTTCTTTTCGTCAAACATACGGTTTTGTAATGAATAAAAGTTTCACTTGGCAGTTTTTTTCATGACTGATCTTGCCGATTTCAAACATACTTTACCACAGCGAGTGCAGGTCTTGGACATACGTTTACAGTACATTTACTGTTGTGCTTTTGTCATTTGCTTTCCAGCATGTTTTTTTGAGATTTGTCCCGAAAGTCTCTCGCCTCTATATAACGCATACACAATCTGCCAGATATATTAATAATATTCTGTGACACTATCTATTTGGAATGTCGTGCAATGGGAACATTTGTTAATCCCTGATACCAAGTTAACAAAGGAAGTCTGTAGTCTTCACCAGGTCAGAGCGGCTGCCCCACATCTTTTGTCTCAGCTCTGCACCCTCTGGTCAGGTCTGGCATCTCATGTTCCTATAGATTGGGCATTCTTGTAGAATATGCTCAGGGTTTTGGCATCCTGTTCCACATGGGCACTCATCGGTGTGTGAGATCTTCATTCGGTATATATGTTCTAGTAGTCTGCAGTGTCCAGTTCTCAGGCGAAATAAGGTAGTTTGTTGATTTCTTTTGAGTTGGTGAATTGGGTCTGGTGTACTGCTTATGTTTCTGTCTTCTCTCCATTGGTGGATATACTGTTTTACTGCAGTCCGTGAATACAGTTATTTTTGTTGGTTTCCTTTCTGTTTGAAGTATTCTCTGTGCTCGCAGGAGGGCCATATATTCTGCTCTGAGATTTGTGGACAACTTTCCTGTTGGGAGGGCCTCTTCTGTTATATTTCCACTTTTTGTGTCTTATGTTAATGCCTCCTCCCCCGTTTCGGCCTGCCCCCTCTGCTGAACCATCTGTGTACACATGTGTCTATTCCTTGGTATTATATTTCATACTTTGGTATTATTACTTAGCATCTAAAATCTGCTCTCGAACTGTTCTTTAAATATATATTCTCTGCTCGAAGATCTACGTATCGATATATTGTTAGCATAGGCTGTTTTCTGTACCTACACAGGTCCTTATTACCACGTCAGTCTCTTTGTTCCCTGATATCTCTGTCATGTCTCATGTATGTGTTCTTCTTCTGTGCTGCATCTCAGCTCTCAGACTCAGCTTTCACACTGTCCATTATGTTTTCACAATCTACTTTCAATATTATGTTCTCAGATTCTGCTTGAAATAACGCAAGTCAGTCTCAGACCTGGACGGTGCTTCCGGATACCCCAGTTACTGATAAGCTGTATCTGCCCCGGTCGATTGCTGTTATATTTGAAACCCTCTCAGACCATATTTTCAGAATTGTATGTCTCCTTCCAAGTTGACCTGTTTCGCTCTTGTTCCTGCTCTGTCTCTTTCATTTGCTCTGTCTGTGTTGTTCTCTGACCGTTTACTTTTTTAGCACTCAACTGTCTGTGTTGTTCTCTGACCGTTTACTTTTTTAGCACCCAACTGTCTGTGTTGTTCTCTGACCGTTTACTTTTTTAGCACCCAACTGTCTGTGTTGTTCTCTGACCGTTTACTTTTTTAGCACCCAACTGTCTGTGTTGTTCTCTGACCGTTTACTTTTTAAGCACCCAACTGTCTGTGTTGTTCTCTGACCGTTTACTTTTTTAGCACCCAACTGTCTGTGTTGTTCTCTAACAGTTTACTTTTTTAGCACCCAACTGTCTGTGTTGTTCTCTGACCGTTTACTGTTTTAGCACCCAACTGTCTGTGTTGTTCTCTGACCGTTTACTTTTTTAGCACCCAACTGTCTGTGTTGTTGTCTGACCGTTTACTTTTTTAGCACCCAACTGTCTGTGTTGTTCTCTGACCGTTTACTTTTTTAGCATTCAACTGTCTGTGTTGTTCTCTGACCGTTTACTTTTTTAGCACCCAACTGTCTGTGTTGTTCTCTGACCGTTTACTTTTTTAGCACCCAACTGTCTGTGTTGTTCTCTGACTGTTTACTTGTTTAGCATCCAACTGTCTGTGTTGTTCTCTGACCGTTTACTTTTTTAGCACCTAACTGTCTGTGTTGTTCTCTGACCGTTTACTTTTTTAGCACCCAACTGGCTGTGTTGTTCTCTGACCGTTTACTTTTTTAGCACCCAACTGGCTGTGCCGCGTATGTTATTGCACCACTTCATTCTCCCCAACACGGACGTTTCCTCTTCATTTAAATTCATATAAATGCCAGACAGCCATTATAGGCCTTACCCGAAACTCTGGCTCGGAAAATCCACAAAACCACCCCCCTCCCCCCACCAACTGGTCTTTTCCCTGACCTGTAACGCTGGTAAATCATTCTTTGGTATACGTAGCTGACCGACCAATCGTTCAAGCTATCGGCTGCCTTTATTGGTAGAAGCCAACCGGGAACTGTTCAATTGATTTACACCGCTAACAGACTACATCGTCCGCCCAGCTGTCTCCTACCAGTCAAATAACTACATCTCAGATGTTTTAGATTCACAGCTTGAGAAGAAAGACGGACAGAATGGCAGAGGGCTCTGTCAATGGAACAGAGATGGAAAGAAGAGCAGAGGGATTTGTCAAGGGCACAAAGACAGACAGAAGGGCAGAGAAATCTGTCAAGGGAAGGAATACTGACAGAAGGACAGAGGGCTCTGTCAAAGTTCAAAATTAATACGATACAATTAGCTTGAAGAAAATAATTAAGAGATGGACACACCATTGCAACCGACTTTATATGTGGAAACAAAGTTTCCATCCATTTTCATCTTGTTCGTATCCATATACGTATAGACTGTTATGGGCAGCCGTCCTTCTCCATATCCGTTGTTCGGGAACGTCTCTGACGGTTTTGTAATACAGCAGACACTCCATATCCGATCATACTTCTACCATCTATTTTAAATTTCCAGCAGCATCACTGTTACATCAATAATATGAAATAAATAAGATCCGATGATGTTGAAAAAACATTACATAACCAAGCGGGCAATGTGTTCAATCGTTGGGGTTGTGCGGCATACGGATAATACACCCAGGAGGAGTTAGGCGTTGTGGGGAGGTGTGGCCTCTTGTGTTTCCTATTTTGTTGGCAGGTGAAAATACACTGGTGACTTGCCAGGTTAATCTCAGCATTTGTTAGTCCCAGGAATATACGATCGCTTATTTTTTAGACTGATGGAGGTGAAAGCGTAAATTAGAGCAAGGTAGACCAGCAGCATGTCAGGAGCAATCTAAGCCGCTCCGCTAACCACATAACCAAGACCTGAAGTCATAGCCCCACAGTGTCCTGTTTGCGATATATTCTCTGTGGCGCGAATATTCCTTAAATAATTTTAGTAGATCTTTAACAATTTCCATAAAATATATACACACTTAAATACTATATGGTTCTTTTCGTCCTTGCATACGGTTTTTATTGAATAAAAGTTTCATTTGGCTGTTTTTTTTATGAGTGATCTTACTGAAACTTGATTTAAAGCTGGAGTAAAAAGGTTTCATTTGCATGCCATACCATGTTTGACTAAATATTAATTTGTGTGTATCAAATTAAAGTCCTAGACACATACAGACTGATAGCTAAGGCTGAACAGATAGATTCAGTTGTATCGTCCAAGATTACACAGACCATGTCAGCGCACGCTAGACACAGCATAATAGCAATAGACCTAACTAAACTCAATAGAACGAATTAAGCCGCTGTCAGGACCTCACAAGCCCATCCTGATCTCCACTAGCCAGAACTAAACACAAATAGATATAACTGATCTCATTCAGACTCACTTAGTCACATACATGACTGCACTAGTCACAGACATAACTCCGCTAATTACATACATGATTCCAATAGTCACTGACCAAACTCCGCTAATCACAGACATTACTCCAAAAGTCACAGACATAACTCCGCTAATCACAGACATTACTCCAATAGTCACAGACATAACTCCGCTAATCGAAGACATTACTCAAATAGTCACATACATGATATCACTAGTCACAGGCATGACTACATTAGACACAGACATGACATCACTAGTCACATACATTACTTTTCTAGACACAGACACGACATCACTAGTCACAGACATGCCTCCACTAGTCCAAGATTGGTAAAGTGAATCCCATATAACAAGGTAAAGTTATACATTTCTGAGTCTGCAGCTCCAAATACCAACTCGTCAATAAGGTTTCTCTGCTCCATTCTCATACTTATCTAAACCTGTTTATCGCCTGCAGTATACATTTCCTTTGTCTCTGGTATATTTGACATTGCCACCATTCAATTCTGTTTTCTTCCTATTGTTTAACCTTTGACCTATTTAATATCTCCTGTTATCAATGTATGTTGCCTTTCTCTTTTACCCATAACTTCTTCACAAGTCTAATTCCGCATTTGTTGTGTTTTTCTGTTTTTGAGGCGGTTTCGCCAGCTACCTTTATCGTTGGAAGTTTATTCCCTAACTGTAGGTATCCCTTTATAAGTGGGAAAACATGAGCGTGACAGTAACGTGGCGATCAAGATTTATGGGACATATTTGTGTACGACTACTATTACTTGTGTTAATGTGTTAATAATATTCGCACTTGTCAAATTTGATCTGTCACATCTGTTTGCCTTTCCAGAGTGATTATTGGGGTACAGTCACACTTATTGATGATTTATGGGAGATTATTTGACGGAAACAGTCACACTTATTGATGATTTCTGGGAGATTGTTGGACGTGTATCAAGTATATCTGAATGCGTCGATAAAGTGTATATAGTCTTAGTATTAGTCGACCTGTATTTCTACAGGGGTAAATGCCCCTGTGCAGGTCTCAGCCCGGTATGAGCTGGATGTATCCGGGAGAAGGGTTTCATGCTTAGCGGAATAAATGGCATATTTTGAGACTATGCACATACATATACATGAGTACAACTTTACAATAGGCTTATATAATTACCAAAAAAGACAGACTTCCACAAATTTTAAATAAAATAATTTGAGTTTTCATAAATAATATATGCGACTATCGGGAGTTTCTTAAAATGGGATAAGACAATATCGATAGTGTCTTTCAATGATCTATGAAGTCCAAAATAGTTTCTATATTGGTGGTTATGTCTGAAAAGAAAATAACACGTAGATCCATCTGCTCACGTTATAACTTATGATGTTATATAAGTGCGGTTTCCTGTTCTAAAGCATATGCATGCCACTCTGAATGTTGTGGATATAAATTAATGTCCCTATATATAGATTTTTAGCATCATGCTCCAAAATTGGTATGTATGTAAGTAATGTTCCCAAATCCAGATAATTTGTTTCTCACTCTGATATATTTGGATATACAAGAAATTTTGCTCTACAATACATATATACACATATATGTGTATCCATAGTATCATATTCCAACGTAGGTGAATAGACTCGTAGTAATTCGTCATCTGGATAACTTGTATCTACCGCTAAAATTGTTTGTTTTAATAGTAAACACTCCAAGTATAGATCTCGTATATCTACACCTACAATTGTTTGTTTTAATAGTAAACACTCCAATTATAGATCTCGTATATCTACACCTACAATTGTTAGTTTTAATAGTAAACACTCCAAATATAGATCTCGTTTATCTACTCCTAAATTAGTTAGTTATGTTAGTAAGTACTTCAAATATAGGTCACTTGTATCTACCCCTAAACTAGTTAGTTATCTTAGTACATTTTCCAAATGCAGATCACTTGCATCACACTATAAAACATGTCCTGTGGTAATATCTAGATCACTTAAATCCCACTCTGAAATAGGTGATTTTATAAATAACAATTCCACATCCAAATACCTGATATCGGATACAACCATAGGCGTTAAATATGTGCTATGCCCTCACATATAGGTCCCTTGTAATGGATTCTACAATAGTGATTATATTTGCAATGTCCAAACATCTAGATCAGATCAAACAATTTTGAAATATATGATTAAGTAACAAACCCACATCTAGATAACAACTAAAACATTTTAAAATATTGAGTTAATTAAGTGAAGGTTGCATATCCTGAGCCGAGTGCAACTTTCATTAATAGGTTGCTATATAGCAATCATAGAATTGATCTCTAATGTAGTTCCCAAGAACAATCCATGGTGAAGGAAGAAAAATGGCCAATGTCTTTATCAACGCGGATCATGAATATAAAAAGCTATGCTGCATGAGGCGAGTAACTTTATTAAATCAAATATCGTGCAGCAGAATCCAATGCTGCATAGACCATAATATTTAAAACTTTCTGCAAACATGTGATATTCAGTGGTGGCTGCTCAGCTCTTCAACTAGATCATGGAAACGCTAAATTGATTACGGTAATTATAGGTGAGCATATCTCAGTGGTAACGGGATTTTGGAATAGCTATACAGACTTTTCCTGGTGAACTGTTTGCTCTAATATATATGTCATTTATGGGTGTGTTCAACTACTCATATATATGTCATTTATGGGTGTGTTCAACTACTCATATATATGTCATTTATGGGTGTGTTCAACTACTAATATATATGTCAGTTATGGGTATATTCAACTACATCATCGCGTATAGCCAGAACAGATACATTTCGTAGCCAAAGAATTCAATAATATAATTATTTTTAAACACTAAAGTTAAAAGTCCTAGCTGGAATCGGATGTTTTATTCTTCTAGCTCTCTAGTAAATGTTGTATGTGCTCTTGTATCCTGACAAATAAATGTATATATATATATATATATATATACATTGGGTAAAGTTTACTTAGCTTTCTTTAAATTCACAAGACTTCCTTAACACTCAACTAGACTGCAGGCGTTTTACCTGTGTCAATGGGGTATTCACATATGAATTTAGCAGTAATCTACACTTCAAGAATTACATCACATTATAATTATGGCTTAATTTCAGTTCTCCAGTAAAACAGGACTTGCGTTTGTAGCTTCTTGCCATTTGAAAAACAATCGACCTGTTGTAATCAAGTGGATAGATATTGAAATGTAAAGCCAATAACTGTTCTATAGAGATAGTGACTCACCGCTGATCGTTTTTAGCACGTGGAATTTAGCTTGAAGCAAAATACTTGCAACTCAAATCAGAAATATAATTATAGCTGACACCGACACATTTTAGCCTGTACCTGATCAATGGGTGGTTGCTGTGTGGTCATCAGTTATTTTCAGGGGAAATAACACGGTTTATTCAACCGATATTTGTAAAAGTCATCAATCAGTTTTAATGACTTCCGAGTTAAGTAGTGGGGCGGTTTTACTAAATAGAACACGCATTTGTCAATAAATATAACGTATGTCACTAGATTGGCAATCTGAATGAATGTAGGTGTCTCCGTATATTTTGAGCTTAAGCTCAGGTTTGAAATTGTGACTTGATATAGAATCACACAACATAAATATGAGTAACATGTGAATAAATGAGACAAACATAAACGGTATAGAACAATTGTTAATGCCACTTTTGAAATGTTGCTACTGTCTTGAATATGTTATAATATTATTGTGGATGGGATTATGAACGCTTACAACTTTATTACAATCTCAACGTAATTTATTATGATTAATTTCTGTGTTAACAACATTTGCTGATACCATGGTCTATTGTTTAGTGGTTAATTGTAGCTATATTTGTTTACACATTGATATTGTATGCTAGCGTGTGTAAATGAAACATTACCGAGGGTTGAATTTGAATAAGTTGTGGTATGAATACTTTCATATATTACATATAATACCGGGCTCAGTAGGACAGCAACGAGTCATATTCACGCTAGTAGCTATTTAAATCCCAGTGGATTTAGTTTAACGTTTCATTAAAGAAAATCAAATTTAATAATACAAATATGTGCTTGAACCTCAGAGCGTGCAGTCGATATTATTAAACTGTTGATAATGGATGCGTTTGGGAAAGCTCTTAACCATTCTGCAGCAGTCACATCGTATGAAGACACGCACTTTATTGACGATATCATGAGCAACGAACAAAGGCTAATTGTTGTAGTTGTAAATTACGTCTTTCTCTGCACTTTGGTATGTCTCTTTGGAATTATGTCTAATGTGATAAACTTGATTGTCCTTTACAAGCAAGGACTGGATTCTAGTATTAATATTACATTCTTCGCACTGGCCATCTCAGACCTGAGTGGTTTAGTGTTCCAACTTTGGCTCAACATTACCCAAAACCCTCTGTTTGAGAGCTCAGATGTTCCAATGATGCCCTCAGAGTTTCAGTACATGACTGGAGGTATTCCCAGAGTGGTGTTCTCGCGAATTACCTGTCTGATCACCGTCTACGCCACATTAGAGAGATGTTTGTGCATAACTTTCCCTTTACACATCAAGCAGATCATAACCCCTAGAAGAACTGCCACAGTTATGATTACACTATACCTATTCATTTTTGCAACTGTTACCCCATTGTACTGCCGATCATCCATTGGTTGGAAGTTCTATTCAGACAGAAACAGAACTCTCCTGGGTCTCATTTTTGCTAATAACAGTACCAAGCCGACCGAGATATTTTTCATCATGCAGGCCGTTATAGGTCTAGTGTCTTTTGTGTCTGTAGTTATATTGACAACAATTCTTATTAGAAAACTGAGACAGAAATCCTCTTGGCGCCAGACTTCGAATGTTAACCAAGCGAAAATTAATGTTCTGTCGAATCGAGACAGGAAAACTATGAGTATGGTTGTCCTCATTGCCAGCATCCTAATTGTATGCTACACACCAAGTTGTATTTTAGGTCTGCTAAATTTTTTTGAACCTGACTTTAACGTTGTAGGAAGGTACAACAATCTGTTCTTTGCTACCTGGTCATTTGGAACTTTGTTTGACAGTATCAACTCTAGTGTTAATATATTCTTGTACCTTAAGATGAGTACAAAGTATAGGGACACTTTTTATCATACATTTGTTCCAAACAGAGTGATTGATACCGCAGAAACAAGTTAACATCTTGGAAGGCTCAAAGAAAATCTAGATAAGTAATAATAATACAGAGAAAACACATGTTTATTCAGTCAAAATTATAACATACGAAATAAATATGTTTAGAGTTAGGAAAATTCAAGTTTCCACTAAGATATTTTAATATGTATAACACATACAAACAACACATACGCACATACATATAGATGCATATATGAACTTGTCCTTATATTTAGTTCCAGTTGTTACCCATGAAAGCTCTGGACATAGACTTTCAACAAACCAGACTGCCAATGTACTACTGCGTCTTAAATATGCACATTACACCGTTTAATCAAACACTAGCAAACACACGCAATGGTATGCACACACACAACCAACAGCACGCACACATACACACACACACTCACACACACACATATATATATATATATATATATATATATATATATATATATATATATATATACATACACACACACATACACATGCACTCACGTGAGGGACAGTTTTTAAATAACTGCTATTTTATTCATAACATTTTTACAAATCCACAAAACATAAATTTTGAGCTTTTTTTTTCGACATACTCCTCCAACTTAGCAACACGCCTTGTCCTGTCTACTAGTTCGTGGACACCCTCCATAAAAAAATATTTTGGTGTGACCTTTAATTTACCAATTTTGCACCCCTTCCATTAGGTCGCTGTCATCGCCCTCAAAACCACCATTTTGTTTATGATCTTGTGTATCTTGTGTACATATACATAAACCGTTAGGCTCATTCACAAACAACCATTTAAATATCATATATAGGTTTCTTGGCATTTTATCTACAGTAGTTTACCATTGCTTTCTTAACGTTGTTCCGGTCGCTTACCAAATGTGCACCCTCAACCCAACACAAAGCGTTTCCAGCTCAGACCTTCAGAGTCATTGTTGACCAGGTCGCAAAAGAAACAGAGCTATTTATCAGATGAAACACTGAAACTCATTGAAAAAAGGAAACAATTAAAACAAATTAAAAAATAAGGGACCAGCACACCATAAAAAACTGCGCCCAAAAAAGTTGGAAGAGAAACAAGAAAAGATAAAAGAAGATACATTGTAACAGACCCTCTGCTTGTCCTGGCCGCGATCTAACTTAGAACATTCTCACACTCATATACATCATCATGACCATACTCAGTAAATGACATATCACACAACAGGTGGCATATTTATTATATCATACTCATATCATAGAATGAGTAGAGAAATTACAAACACAATATAATACATATCTTAACTAAACATTCAACTAAAACGGGAATTGTAAGCATTAGCTATTGATGGAATTCCCAACTATCTAAAAAAAACAGTTCTATTGCCTTGCAATTGCATCACACACACATCGCCTTAACTGCGTCTTCAACACACCTTATCAAATACTCTTCCTCACTGAAATCCCCTCAGGCGGGCGATCTCGACATAGCTCGCTCACAATGTGTCCTTGCTTACAAACACACTTTCAGATTATCCATTAATGCAAAACTCACACACCTATTTGAGCGATCCTGTTCTATCACTAAACATTCGTCCAACCGTCTATCAATCGCTCCTCTATCTAAAGTCGGTGAGTTAAACACACTATCTACATTCAGTCTCTCTCTCTCTCTCACTCTCCATACAGCCTCACTCTCTCTCCAGCCTCTCTCTCTCTCCAGCACCCCCAGCTAAACTTTGTCTCGAGTTATATATCCTCAAGCAAGGCCAGAGCTTGACCAATCGATCTCAGGTAATGGTCATCTTCAATCCAATTGGACCGAAACACTTTGCACACCTGTCACTCTATTCTCTCGCAGCAAGCCCCGCTGCCAATTTCGTCTGTCAATCAATCTCCCCCTACCAAAATCGGAAGGCCAGTGGTCAGTTTATATCTGTCCACATTCCTTAACCCAACTCTGTTCTCCTTTGCTGAGACGGTGAGTGACCTTGACATGCATTCATGTAGCTTTAGGCTTTAACATGTTCATGCATCCTAAACTCCCCTTGCTCCGGCGGGAACTGTTACAACATAGTGGCCATTTGTAAGGACATGAACAATCAACAGCAACAAGGCATGAAGAGTGATGCCTTTAAGGCGATGATAACACTGACAAGGGAATTCCGTCCTGTTCCACATGTCATCAATGACAAAGAGGACTTCACATTATCAGAAACCAAAGACATACTGAATATATAGATGGGGATAATACTGCAGAACCATGTATGAAGATAGCACAAGGCGCTCAGTTACAATCCTACCAAAGGATGAGAAAGAACCTGAACCAACATTGGGAGAAGTACGCTCAGTAATCAAAAGCCTGCAAAAGGGCAAGTCACCAGGATGTGATGATATGCAAGCAGGAAAGGGGGGGGGGGGCAGTGCTCGAGTTTATCACAAGATGTGTAAACATATATGTCACAGCGCAGAGTGGCAAGAAGCATGGGAGAAATCAATTTATATTCCACTCCCCAAAAAAGGCAATCTAAAACTGTGCACAAACTACCGATCTATCTCGCTAATCAGCCGGGCTAGCAAGATATTCTTGAGGATCATATTAATAAGGATAGATAAAAAGAGTTTAAACTAGACCTGCACATGTGTTTCATTAATTGTACAAAGGCCTTCGATACCGCAAAACATTAAAATATGTGGAATATTATGAATGTGGTTTCCTGTGCACATTATACATCTCACTGAAACGTTATACCAAGATCAACGAACCGCTGTCCGAATATCTGGACAAACATCAGATTGGTCCGCAGTACAACCGGGAGTAAGACAAGGATGTATCCTCTCACCTTGTCTATACAACAATAATGCGGAATGTATAATGACAATTATTAGAGAAGACGAGAACTTTGACAATTTTGATACATTTACGATTGGCGGTTACGAGATTCCACAGATACGATACGCAGACATCACAGTGACACTATCAAGAAGTGCAGAAGGGCTAGGGCAGCTAATTTTAGCCGTAAATGGACACAGTAAAGATCAACACTTATTTATAAACATAAATAAAACAAAGATAATGACCACCGAAAAACACAATGTCAGCATACATTTACAGTGGGTGGTAGGAAATTAGATCAGGTCACACATTTTTAATATATGGGCAACATAATGAACAAAAATGGCGAGTGCTCGAAGAAATCAGAAGAAGACTAGCCATGACAATGCAGAGACTGAACAGCCTGAAAACATTATGGAAGAGCACCAACAATAACAGTGACAGTCCTGATAATCTGTGATTTTCCTGTGGCAGATTTGGGTGTGAAACATGGACGATTATCAAAGCTTCTAGACACAGAATGGAATCTTTCGAGTCAAAATGTAACAGAAAGATCATCAGAATATCCTGGACAGAAAAAAAGATAAATGTAGACATTCGGCAAGAGTTGAGCATAAAAGGGAACTGATTTATCAATTCCATTTTGGCCAGAACATGTAAATACTTTGGTCACATCTAGAGAAACAACGGTCTTGTGAGAACAGTGATGGAAGGTATGGTGCCAGATACAAGAGGCAAGGTAGACCAACAAGACAATGGCACCAGAATATTTAGGAATTCCTGGGTATGACTGTGGCGGATGGTAGAGTTTTGGCAATGGAAAGAATTTCATTCAGACATACTGTGATGGGAGCGAAGTTCTATAAAGCACGTGCTACATGATGATGATATATATATATATATATTTATATATTAATCGCAAACGATTATGTTCACATCAACACACCGTTTTGTCTTGATGATGAAACTTGTGATGTATTTGGATTATAGTGATGGAAAAACTGCGCTTGTCATCGACCTCACTCTCTGGTCCCAAACTACCTTGAAACAGTGAAAAGACATTAGTCAAGACGACTAAAGGTAAGTCAGGATGCATGCATTCTGATCCCATCTCCCGTGAGAAAAAGCAACACTTTCAGACTTGTGGGATCGATAGTCCACCGATTATGTTCATCGCTTTGGGAGACGAGTGCCTGCCCTCTCGACAACATCGATCCCAATAGACTCTGTGACCAGTGAGCCATTGAGGGTGCTCATGCCCCGTAGTCGCTCCCTGCGCAGTCATGCTGACTCTGTAGGGATCTGGGCTGATGGATTTGGGGGCCGTCGTTAGTCAGCTCTTTTCTTATCAGAGGGCCAATACTGACCAGACGACCGGTACTGACCAGACGACCGGTACTGATCAGGGACGATGGTTTCACTAGTTCCGCCCGGCTGAATAAAACTACGGCTGTCTCTACCCCATGTTGTTTACTTGGATATTCGCTGCCCCTTGAGATGTGTGTTATTCAGGACGGTGGATGACTTTCATAGACTTCATATAATTCAGTCATTATATATGCATGTGTGTAGAGAACAGTATTGTAATATTGACGACACGACGACAGTTGACTAGATCTCAGTGGCTTACATCAGTATCTGACGTAGACAACATAAACATGATTAAATGAATGCCGCGGAACGTTGAAAAGAAAGAAGAGTAAAGTACGAAATAAATATCACAAATATGGACGATTTCGATCATCGATTCCATTTCCCAAATTGATATTGATTGATGCTATGGTATAACATATTGTTCGAACCCGCTCGACAGTTGAAAACATGATGACAAGACGATATTGATTTCAATGATTGCATTTCTGTTATCAATTCCATTAGGCAAAATATGTATTTGATTCTTTAGAAGTGAAAAACACAGCACAATGAAACATATGGTGCACACAAATTATCCAAATATGATCCACCATTGGTGACCCGCCATATATAGCACAATGAATCCACATGAGGCGATGGATGCAGATGGCATCATTCAGCAACCGGATAAAAGCTGGAAGCAGTCTGTAGGGTGTCATTCCATAAATGTAAATATATATATATATACAAGAGCGTTTCAAATTAAAACCTGAAATATATTTGTTTGGTAAATTTGTTCTGCATAAGTGAATCAGAACTGTACCATTTTTTGACGCACTCACCATTGAGTCCGATACAAGTCATCCAGCGCCTATAAAGTGCATGAACTCCTGTAGAACACAATGCTCTTGATCGCGTGTGTAACCACTCATGAACCACTTGTGGTACATCTACATCTGACATGAAAGTCTTTCCACCAAATGCCTTTATTAGTCGCCCAATGACATGGAAACCATTTTGGGCTCGGACTGGTGTGTACGGCGGATTTGACAGACACTGAAAGTAAAGTTTCTCGACGTTTGCCGCCGTTGCTTGGGCAGTAAGTGGTCGAATAGTGTCATGTTGCAAAAGGACACCTTTACTCAGAAGTCCACATCGTTTCGATTAGATTGCTGTTCGAACATGATTCATGAGAAGATATGTGTACGAGGCACTGGTGACAGTGTTCCCACATGGCATGTAGTGCTCTAAAAAAACTCCTCAGTCTTCCCAGAAGAGAGTGACCATATCCTTACCTGCGAGGAAAAAATGGCAGTCAGCTTTAAGGCGCCAATAAAGTTCCTGACAGGCATCAACGCGTGGCTGTTTAAATCCTGGCGTTAGCTGCCGTGGCATCCCCCTCCCCCCTTGCAGATACTCTATGGTACAGTAACACCTCTTGGATGATGTAGAGTGATGAACACTGACTGATGTCCAGATGTGAGGTAATTTCATTCACAGTTAATCTTCTTCTTCTTCTACTTACGCTATCAGACGTCAACTTGAATGTGTTCGAAGAAAGCAGATGTCATCCTGAGGCTGTCAACACTGACATAGAGCTTGTATAGTATTGGCACTGGTGATGGCCACATGTGGTTTCTCTGGTCCTCGTATGTCGGCCAATTTTGCAGCAGATGTTCAGATATAATTTTCCCTGTACTACGGGTGCATTCGTCAGTGCCACATATCTTCAGTTTATTGAAAAGATGGTATATCAGTCTGTTGTGGCCTATGCGGTATCTGAAGACCACGACCTGCTCTTTTTTGTTCAACTGGTAATAGGCATCATTTTTTGTGTAGCCAGTATGTTCTGTTTCCCATTTGGCCATGTATCTGGCCCTAATAAACCTTTTGGAATCTTCGTAGGTCACACTAGAATCTGGTTGTGGTAGTCTTGCACCTTCTTTTGAAGCTGTACCACTACTCTTTTTTGGTGCGGACTGCTGGCATAGTTGGCAGAGTACTGCTCTTAAATCATTAAGTTCGGTACTTTTCTGGCTTTTTAGTGCTGTAACCACGACCAGGGCATCTGTAAACAGGATTATCTGGCTTTCATTGCTTTCGCCTGTCAGCATTTCTTCTACTGCAGCCTTAAGTGCCTCTGTCTCCGCTATGTAATTGCTTTAGAATTTTCCAGTTGCCACTGACAGTGTTATTTTTCTACCATTTGTTAGGCTCAGGAATACCCCTCCCCATTCCATTCTGTGTTGTGTTTGTTACAGAACCGTCGGTGTATGCATGGGTCGAGTCCATGCTTGGGTAATTTTCCGCTATGTACCTCAGGGTTAAGTCTCTTCTTTCTTTTTTCAGTCTGGCTGTTCTTGTTTCCAATACCTGGTATAGTTTCTACCACCTCCGGAATGATATGCTCCTTCCATGTGGGTTTGCGTACAGTAGGGATGGGCTTTGGTGTTGTTATGGTGTTCATAGGGTCTTCGCTCATTTTATCTTAGGCAAAGTTTCTCCGCTTTAGTTTCCCATTTCCAAATCTAGTTAGTCTCTGATGCATCGGATGGTCTGTCAGTCTTCTTAGTTTCTGAGCTTGCTGCTGGGCTCTGCAGTCTCTTCTGTCTATCATGGATTGCAGATTTGTAACCTTTTCAAGTTCTACAATTGGCGTTGACTGCATGCCTCCTGTTTTAACTCTCATGGCTTGGTTTTGAAGTTTGCTAATGTTATCAAAGTTCGCCTTTGCTGCTGTTGCCCATGCCGCAATGCCATACTCGAGAACTGGTCTCACTCTTCCAGTGTACAGTTTCTTTAGTATACTTTTGTCTGCTCCCCAACTTGCGCCAGCAAGTTTCCTCATGATTGCCATTCTTTCTCTGGCTCTCATTCGGTTTCTCAAGATCTGACTTTTCCATGTCATGCGCCGGTCAAATGTGACGCCCAAGTAGTTTGGGTTGTCGTTTGGCCGCAGATATTTGCTGTTAAGACTTATTTTGGTTTTCTGTCGTTTATTTGATTGCGAGAATATCGTACATGTTGTGTTTTCTTCATTTATTTTTACCAGCCATGATTTCGCCCACTCCTCCAACGATGTTAGGGCCTGCTGCATCCGATTGCTTGCTATGATGATATTTTTTTCAGAGGTCCACTTAGCCAGATCGTCTGCAAACATGGAACTGTGGGCTCTTCTTGGCATATTATCTATGATGTTGTTTATATACACCAAACAAAGCGTGGATTACAGCACTTTGGGGTACTCCTTGCTCCAGCGTCCTCTTTCTGCTCATCTGCCCTTGTACTTGAACTCTGGTTGTTCTGTTTTCGAGGTAGTGGCTTATTCATATGTACATTTTTCCACATACTTCACTTCTTAGAAGCTTGATTTTAAGTATCTCTTTCTACACCTTGACAAATGCCTTCTCTAGATCCACCCAAACCGATACTGTATGCTTTTTCTCTTGGTAAGCATCCTCTTTTTTCCTGTGCTATGAGAGTGATCTGGTCCTCTGTGGATCTGTGTTGTCTAAACCCTATTTGCTGTGGAATGAATATGTGTTTTTCTTCCAGGTGCCACATCAGTCTGGTGTTTATCATGCGATCCATCAGTTTACCTACACAGCTCAGTAGACTGATATGCCTGTATCCATTTGGATCTGTTCTATCTTTTTCTTTCTTTGGTACTGATATAAGTACATCATCTTTCCATGCCTGCCGTACAATTCCCCTTTTCCAGCTTTGGTTCAGGACTGACAGTAACTTCCTCTTTGCTGTTTGACCGAACCGCATCAGCATTTTATTTGTTACTCCGTCTTTTCCGGGCGATTTCTTTTTCTTCAAAGTTCTCATGGCCTCATTCATTTTATTGATGGTTTGTTTTGCTATCATGTACTTCTCTGGTGCAGTCTTGCTGGCTCTTTTGTTCTTCACTAATGTATGTATGCCTGTATGTAGGGACATTAATGTGGTTTGCTCTGGTATAATGTTCTATAAAGGCGTTTGCTGCTTTTTTGTTCCGGTAAGCATGTTGTCACCTTGCTTGATGGTAATTTGTTTATTTGATGGTATTTCATCATTCATGGCTCTGACTAAATTCCATAGTTTGTTCTCTTCTTTATCTAGATTGAGGCTTTTGTGTTTCACTTTCCAACTGTCTCTTGTTATTTGGTTCAGTATTCTTTTGTTTTTCGCAGATGTACAATCAATCGAAGAGTTCCCATTACGAGGCGATCAATTGCTGTATTCTGCTTTTGGGTGTATTATCGATGCGCCTGATCTAGTAGTGAACAGTCTATCCTAGAACTCACGCCGTTTTGGAACTTCCTACTCTACTCATGGACTTGCTTTTTTCACAGCTTGATATTAATTGCACACGCACAATTATAATGTTTGAATCAGAACCATCTGATATTCAACTAACAATGCTTGTAAATCTTGCTGGCTTGTTTATCGTGAACATTTTAGATGATTCCGTTCCATTCTGGTCCTCAAGAACAGCTTTATTTCTGGTTACCTTAAGAGTCTCTACATGTGTTTGGAAATCTTAAGGCTGCCGTTGATGTTGATCTCACTACCGCACTAATGAAGCGTATACAACTGCCCTTCATCCTGTCCAGGGATTCCAAGTTAATTTGAACAAGAGATTAAGAGCGCGCTATTACATTATAATCTCAGTAGACACAATTTGTTGCAAACCTTTCAAAATATCGTTACATCATAATATGCCAACAAAACTCTATATTAGCGGTAGAACCTGCCGAAAACGGATGTGTTGGACAGAAAGGTGCGAATATCGCAGTCAACTGGTAAACTAGCGACACAACGCATTCCGTCGAGAATGTGTCGGTAAGGTGGGACTAAAGAAAATGTAGGATCACTCAATCAATAAACAAATCAATAAAAACTATTCAACTCAGTCGTGAGCATAGTTCTTTAACATGTACTTCCAAGTTTGCTTTGAATCTTTAGGCCTGTCCCTAACTAATTATCTTGTCTTATGCGTTCCGATACAGCGAATGCACTGTAATTCTATCAGCTGTTTTCCGTAACGTGTGCCTCCACATAGCATCTAGTCTCAGTGTTAGAGACAAATCTCAGAATAGTTCGACCAAGGGTAGAATCTGGGAAAGATTTATAACGAGGAAATACATCAGTGTTACTAGTGTACCGCACGCTTCATATTACGCCTATGCATCTCGTGTAAATCATGTCAAATCGTATACTGACATGTTACTCCCAGCATAGTTTATTGAGTTTGTGTGTGTCTTTACCAAACACATATTTTGTGCAGAAGCGTAGTGAGCTTCTCTTGCTCGACCATGTATGAGGTCGTTAAATAGTCAATGAAGAACACATACATATGTATCTGCACTTCTATATATTTTTTCCTAATGAAGTCCTTACACAGAATAACGCTTCTGCTGTTCCGCTGCTTTGTTCTCATTCAAATTGTGCATCCTGAATCACGTTTTGACACCACGTCTAATTCTCTACTGCATGATTTTAATAATAATGTTTCCCCAGGCGACTGAGGCCCTTTGCTTCGGTTGAACGCCACCATGACCAGTCGAAGCGGCGCTCTGCCAGACCTCGTATATAGTGGGGGGGGGGGGGGGGAGGACTTGCTATCAGTTGAAGTCACGTGCTTCTGGGACCGTCTCTCTTGCTCTTCCAGCCAACTGGTTGGATACCCTTAGCACTTTTAAATGCCTTGAGAGGGATCTGGTGAGCTGGAACTTCTTGATCAAGTCGGACTACGTGCCAAAACAGCGAAAGGCGAAGTCGGTTTGAATTTTAAGCAGGATCTTAATGATATGCCTGATGTATCTTCTTCTTCTTCGTACGCAGTCAGACAGTAACCATTATTTTTTCGAAAAAAGCGGCGGTCATCCTGAGGCTGTCGCCACTGCCATAGAGCTTGTCTTGCAGTTCCACCGGAGATGGCCACATCTGCTCTCTCTGATCCTCGTATATCGGGCAGTTCTGCAGCAGATGTTCAGCGGTCATTTTACCAGTACCGCACGGGCATTCGTCGGTACCACCTATCTTCAATTTGTTGAATAGGTGGTACCTCAGTCTATTGTGGCCAGTGCGAAGTCTGAAGACAACGACCTGCTCTCTTCAGTTCAACTGGTAAAAGGCATCGTTTTTGGTGTAGCCGGTATGTTCAGTTTCCCATTTGGTCATGTGTCTGGCTTTAATAAGCCGTTTTGACTCTTCGTACGTCATACTAGTATATGTTTGTGGGTGTTTTGCACCTTCTTTTGCCAGTCTGTCTGCCTCCTCGTTGCCTTGGATGTTGCAGTGTGATGGGACCCACTGTACCACTACCCTTTTTGGTGCGGACTGCTGGCACAGTTTGCAGAGTGCTGCTCTTAAGTCATTAAGCTCAGTGTTTTTCTGGCTTTTAGCGCTGTGACTACGGCGAGAGCATCTGTAAGCAGGACTATATGGCTTTCATGTTCATTGTGTGTCCTCATTTCTTCTACTGCCGCCCTCAGTGCCTCTGCCTCCGCTCTGAAATTTCTTGTGTACTTACCAGTAGAGAATGACAGTGTTATTTGTTTGCCATTTGGTAGGTTCAGGAATGCTCCTGCCCCTCCGTTCTGTGTATTGTTTGTTTCAGAACCGTCGGTGTATGCATGGGTCCAGTCCATGCTTGGGTAGCTTTTCGATATGAAGCTTAGGGTAGTATCTCTCCTTTCTTTTTCAGTCTGGCAGTTTTTGTTTCCAATACCTGGTATATTTTCTACCACCTCTGGAAATATATCCTGCCTCCAGGTAGGTTTTCGTACAGTAGTGATGCGTTTTGGTGTTGTTAGTGCGTTTATGGGATCTTCGTGCTTCTTTGCTTTGGCTATTTCTGCAAAGTTTCTCCGCTTTAGTTTCCCATTTCCCAAATTGTTTAGTTTCCTTGTGCATTGGATGGTCAGTCAGTCTTCGGAGTTTCTCTGACTGCAGCTGGGCTCTGCAGTCTCTTCTATCGGTCATGGATTGCAGTTTTGTAATCATTTCAAATTCTACAATTGGCGTTGACTTCATGCCTCCTGTTATAACTCTCATGGCTTGGTTTTAAAGTTTTCTAACTTTATCGAAGTTCGCCTTTGCTGCTGTTGTCCATGCTGCAATGCCATACTCTAGAACTGGTCTCACTCTTCCAGTGTAATGTTTCTTTAGTATGCCTTCGTCTGCTCCCCAGTTTGTGCCAGCAAGTTTCCTCATGATTGCCATTCTTTCTCTGGCTCTCATTCGGTTTCTCTCGATCTGACTTTTCCATGTCATGCGCCGATCAAATGTGACTCCCAGATAGGTTGGGTTGTCGTTTGGCTGCAGGAATTAGCCCACTCTTCCAGCGATGTTAGGGACTGCTGCATCCGATCTCTTGCTATGGTGAGATTACTTTCAGAGGTCCACATAGCCAGATCGTCTGCAAACATTGAGCTATGGACTCTCCTTGGTATATTCTCTTTAATGTCGTTTATATATACCAGGAAGTGTGTGGATGACAGTACTCCCCCTTGGGGTATTCCCTGCTCGAGTGTCACCTTTTTGCTCATCTGCCCTTGTACTTGGACTCTGGCCGTTCTTTGTTTGATGTAGTGGTTGATCCACTTGTACATTTTCCCACAAACATCACTTCTTCTTAGCTTGGCTCTAAGTCCGTCGGTTGAACGCCACCATGACCAGTCGAAACGGCACTCTGCCAGACCTCGTATATAGTGTGTGGGGGGGGGGGGGGGGGAAGGACTTGCTATCAGTTGAAGTCACGTGTTTCTGGGACCGTATCTCTTGCTCTTCCAGCCAACTGGTTGGATACCCTTAGCACTTTTAAATGCCTTGAGAGGGATCTGGTGAGCTGGAACTTCTTGATCCAGTCGGACAGCGTGTCCAAACAGCGAAAGGCGAAGACGTTTTGAATTTTAAGCAGTATCTTAATGATATGCCTGATGTATGAAATAAGTTTCACCTCGGAATTGTCAACCTCTAATATATACACGTAATCTATAAACACTCGTGTATATACATATATTTTTATAAATCCATGAAATGTGAGATTTCAGTTTTCACTCACGTAAGCTCTGACCCCACAGTTCCAACAAACCGCTCTGATGTTCATGTACTGCTATGTACCATTTATATGTTAGTTAATCTATTCACTTAAGTGCATGTGTGTGTGTGTGTGTGGGTGTGTATTCGTGCGTGCGTGTGGGTATGTGTGTGAGCGTCCATGAGGGTGTGTATGTGTTTGTGTTTATGTTTGTGTGGTTGTGTGTGTGTGTGTGTGTTTGTGTTTGTGTGTTTCTATGGGTGTGTTTGTGGGTGTGATAATGCTTGTATCTACGTGTATGTATTCGCGTGTGTGTGTTTGTGTATATTCGTTCTGTGTGGGTGCGTTTGTGGGGGGTTGTGTAAGTTGGTGTGTCTTTATGGTTTTTTGAGTGTGTGTATCTGTGTGTGTGTGTGTATGTGGGTGTGCGTGGGTGTGTATTCGTATGTGTTTGTATGTGTGGGTGTGTGTTTTTGTGTGTTTTTGTGTCTATTTTCGAATATATATATATATATATATATATATATATATATATAAATATATATATACATATAAATATATATATATATGTTATTATGTGAGTGTATATGGGTGTTTATTTTTGTGTATTGGTGTGTACGTGTTTCTGTGTGTGTGTTAGTGTGTGTGTGTGTGTATGTGTGTGTGGGGATGTATGTGTGTTGGTGTACGTATGTATGTAGGTATGTGTATGGGTGTGAGTCTGTGTGTGTGTTGGTGTGGTGTCTTTGTGTGTGTGTGTGGGTGTGTTTGTTTATTTGTGCGTGTTTGTGTATGTGAGTGGGATTTGTAAAGAAATAAATGTAGCCTGTATCATCAATAATCAAATTGTATAACCCTGAGAAGTTACATGTCTGGTTCTCCACAGTAGGATCATTCGAATCGCTAACACTATTGTTCATAAAATCGTCTTATGAGAAATTATTTTCATAAAGACATTCAGCATATCGTTTTTGAATTATAATTTAGCAAATTAAAAAAAGAATTGCGCATATTACAAGGTGTGTATTTATGATTCTCATAAATAATTGCCACATTTCAGTTGTTTCTGTTTGTCCGTTTGTATTCATCTATGGTGTTATATATGGCATTTCTACCTACATTATTTAATAGTAAGTCATGTTGTAGGGTCATGTGTTGTATTATGTTTGTTAGTTTATTCTCTACAGTTTTATTTAAAATTCCTTCTATTGAACGCATAGCTAGGAAAATGGTATGTATTTGTTTACAAGTGGGTTTTAAACTAAAACCATACAGTGAGGGCACTTTTGGTGGTCCGCTGGTGGATTATATTAGAACCTCTACAATTTATGAAAAACATTCAACTGGAAAATGTTAAGCGTTTAAATGCGAACGTTTATTTTCATTAAAAAGTCATATAACATCATATTTTATTCAGTACTTGTAAACTTACGTGCTCATGTTATGTCAGTTTCCGATGACTTAGCCGATAGGAATTTTCTTTCACCAGCTCATGAATGTTAGATTTAAAATTCGTGGATGATACTAGGCTTGGTGTATCCTGTAAACAGCACTTCCGATAGGTTTAATATTCTGGAATGATGCTAGTCTATATGTTGCTTCAACCAGCACGACAATTATAAGTTTAGTATCCTTGGCTGATGCTAGGCAAGGTGTTGCCTCAACCAACACGACAATTATAAGTTTAGTATCTTTGGATGATGCTTGTCTATATGTTGCTTCAACCAGCACGACAATTATAAGTTTAGTATCTTTGGATGATGCTAGGCAAGGTGTTTCCTCAACCAACACGACAATTATAAGTTTAGTATCTTTGGATGATGCTAGGCAAGGTGTTGCCTCAACCAACACGACAATTATAAGTTTAGTATCTTTGGATGATGCTAGTCTATATGTTGCTTCAACCAACACGACAATTATTGGTTTCGTATCCTTGGATGATGCAAGGCAAGGTGTTGCCTCAACCACCAATCAAGTATATGTTTATTGTTCTGAGATAATGCTAGTCTAAGGGTTGCTGCCAGATGCTCACAGTTGAGCATTGACTTTATTTTGTTTATTGTTTTGACCAGCGAATTTTTTTTAAAAATAAGGTGCTATACAGAAAGTCTTGGAATCTATCTGGAGAGAGAAAACCGTTGCATTATGTTATGCCAGTATCCACATATTTCTGTTTTGAGACACACACTGAAGTCCCATAATCTCCATTTGCATTTTCTCAGAAGGATTCTCAACCTTCACATTAACTGTAGAGGAAACACGAAATTATGATTCAAAGTAATTCAAGCGTGTTACAAATGGTGCGTGTACAAGTTCGATTTCAACTTGTCAAAAGAAATTCAGTCGGAAGTAGGCCAAGTTACCAACAGTCAGCTGTTTCCATCAAATAGTAAGCTGGATTCTGAACGACTTCACATCATTCTACAGATGCGATCATATCATCGTTTAACTTGTAGTTTCACGTCCAATTTACTCATGCGCTTAATTAGGTGTCTTAAAAAACTGAGGATGCAGATAATGTTAGAATTAGATACATCGGAAACCTGCACGCCTTTCATTGTAACTAAAATCTCTGTATCCTTTCTAATTCATACAACTTCAAAACACTTTCGCTAAAGAACATTAGCGTGTTACAAAAGTTCTCCACAATTCACTTTCAACGTGTGCCTTAAAACGTGTGAACTATATACAAGATTAAATCCTCTTCAACGAATTCAATTGCCAGTTTTAGCAGCAATGTCCACACTTGTGTTTATATGTAGGCTTTTGTGGAACAGAACTCTCAATAAAAACTGCAACGGATGTTTGTGAAGTCAGTCCCTGGTAACGTGAGACATTTCGGTTTGGACTTCCTTAAATCAAGAGAATCATGTTTTTCATAGAAAAATTGATTGTTCTCCGTCAGTAGCCCCAAAAACGAGTTTTCCAAAAGTAATGTTGCATTTTCTAGGTACTTTTTGAGTCATGGAAAGATGGCATGTCACATTGTTGTATCCTTGTATTACAACTAGTAACTCTTCAGATATATTGAAACTGACATCATATGAACAATGTTTATTTATTAATGTACTCTCCGACACCAAACATTATTTTTTGTTCAAACTTAACACCGAACAGTGCCATGCTACGGCCAACTTAATTTTCAAACTTAACACCGAACAGTGCCATGCGACGGCCAACTTAATTTTCAAACTTAACACCGAACAGTGCCATGCGACGGCCAACTTAATTTTCCTGAAGAACTTCTGGACGTCGCCAACAAAATCCCAAAGCATAAATGGTAGTACTGATGTGGGATATCAATGCCAAAGTAAGGACCATTACCGATATGATCCTTTACAATGATGGATGGGAGTTACAACATAATGTTGAAAAACACCTAAAGCTATGTGAGATATCAAATTTTGGTGTAGCGGACACCATCTCCAACAAAAACTTGAAACTCGCCAGATAGCAAAACAAAAAATCACATTGATCACTTCTGTATTAATACAAAATGTCGCTCTATAGTCCGCGATTTCAGAACATACCAATGTGTTGAAATCGGCAACACCATAATCTTGACATTGCTAAGTTAAACATTTAGTTGACACATTTTCACCAACATATCGTGAACAAGAAGATTGATGTACACAGAATTCTGGCAATTGACACACACGCAACATATAACTGAATTAGAATTATAAAAAGAAAGCAAGAAATTGATACAAGAAGATCAAAGGTATAATATGCAGAGATGACTGTTACAATACAACAGCAATTATACACGATGACAATGGATTCGCAATAGACAAGCCACAACTGGTCCTAAACATATTGCGGCGATACTTCTCTCAACTTACAAATAACTGAGGACAGTGACACAACGTTGATGTCAACAAGGAGTTGGACCCAAACACCCCGCTTTCACAAATCAGAAATGAGGACATGCTGCACCACTCTACACATGTCTAGGACCTGATGCAATTCTTGTTGAACTAATCAAAGCAGCCAATGAGGTAGGGACATTGTGGTTAAAAGATTGTATAACCTAGTAGGGACCACACATAAATTGACAGAAGCTTGGAGAAATGAAACAATAATTTCAATATGCAAAAAAGAATGATAGCAAAAAAGACTGCACGAAATACAAAGGAATATCGCTCTTGAGCCACACTGAAAACATATTTAGTAAAATCCTAGATAAAATAATACGCTACATCATGGAACCTCAGCTCAATGATAATACGCAGATGTGCTTCATATAGAAAGAAAGCTGTACGGATGGAATATTTACTTGCAGACCATTAGTGAAGAAAACAATGGAAAGCGATCAAAAACTATATATTGCGTTTATAGTTCAAGAAAAAGCTTTACACTTGGTAGTTAAACAACATCTATGGAGAATATTTACTCAATATAGAGTAAACGATCACCTAATAAACATATACCAAAGTATGTACATTGATATCCATGGCATGGTCGTCGTTCCACTTGCATTTAACCAATTAACAAGTATCTGAAAATCCAAAACACTAAGTAAATACATTAAACTGTGACTGTTCAGATCCAACACAATGTCAGTATTAACATAAGAATGTGAAAGCTGGAAAATGACAAAAACTCTTCGAAATAAGTTGAATGCATTTGAAATTAAATGTTTTAAACAGATTTTGAACATATAATAGAAAAAATGTAAGACAAACAAGCAAAACGATAATACACCAAGCAGAAAACTGTTTCTACTAGTATATTGAAAACACTTTGGACGTACATCGACCATTTCATTAGAATGAATAATAACAAACTTCAAATCCAAGCGTTGATGTGGAGGCAAGTACAACCAGAATGAGGGGCAGGTCAAGAGACACACTACGCAGGACAACCACTAGAGAGGTCATCATGATGGGTCTCAACAACATACATGAACTACAACAATTGACATCAATGTTATCTTCTGGAAGAGCATTGAGACCTGCCTTATGCGTTGTGTTAGGTAATCAAGGGCAGTAGATTGAATGATTAGAGAAATTGAGAATCTAGGAATTTCTTTAGACGTTTTAATGAATTGTTCCTTCACATTAGTTGTAATAATTCCTCACGCAACTGTATTTTCAGACAAACTGGTGTCCTCAAATAAGTTTATATTTATTTGAAGAAAGAATTGTATGTGGTTTAACACAACACAGGTGAGCAAGTTGATCTTCTGTAAATAGTTTTTATGTTTTAGAAAAATATGGCTGATTAAGGAATTTGTCTCCTATGTATCTATTTGTCAATCTTTGAAAATTCTCTCTTGTTTGACAAATGGTCGATTCCGTCTCAGAATCTGGTTCACTCTAACGTGTTTCAGTCATAATGTCATTGGTCTGGCCGTGTATTTATCAAAATGACGACGAGCGATATACTGGTTAAGCAAAACGATCGTTTAAAAACATAAGACAGTGAATTATGTGAGGACAAAAATCAATAATAGACCATTTATTTTTTTTCAATATTAGTTATTGTTTTAAACAATGACGCAATTTTCGAGTAATCTAAACAAAAATAAATTCCAGCCAATATTAACTCTGTGTTTAATTACTACATCAAGAAAAATAATCAATCCATTATACACGTATGCTGTTCGTGACCATTTTAAATTATTGTTTGTTTAGTCCCTAGTAGTAGCTAATATAACAGAAAAAGAAAGGCCGGGTCGCAAAAAGCAAACATATAAACACACAAAACAAAAATGTATCAAGTTCTGCTAGCGAAAATAAAACGCGGTTTAGTTGGAGAATGTGGCATCAACTTATCCAGTAAATGAAAGCATTTTGCGTCGTGAAAACTGTGTGCGCGCCAATGATTAAAGAGCTATGGCGACATTTTGATGAAAACTGTCGACGAGAATATCAGTTGGATCAAATGAAAATAAATGTATGTTTTATATTTGCTGCGGGCTTGCTTAGCACCCATGATTTGTGCCTATGTTGATGAATTATTTCTTAATACATGTGTTGCTCTTTAAAATCCTTGCAGCGACGTGACTAATTTCATTCATACAAATCAAATAAATGTAGAATGTCAATTATCTACCATGTTCATTTTGGGGCAATAAATCCAAATCGTTTCGAGCATTATTGCTTCATGTCAATATTTGTGCTATTATGTCTGCCATGTATATAATCATTTCCTACATACCAATGAACCATTGATCCAAAATTGATAGCAGCGCATGACTTGTTTATTATTTTTAATGTTCTCATAATTTACTTTATTGATTTTACATTTTCTTCGACATTATTTTCTGCGTGACAATTATCAATGTCATAAATAATAATGCTGCTTGAATGATTACAATGTTCTTATTTCTTTAACACTGTTTTGTTTTCTGGGCAAACGGTCTGGGCGGGTTAGCTAGTTGTCTATTGTTACCTCATTAGAGAACTATCTCTTTCTGCTTTAGTTGTATCTGTTTGAAAATTTCATTTGTCTTGACATGGGGTGTGCTGGCACGGTGACAGCGTTAGAGACGATCTGACTGATCGTGTAGTATCAGAATATGAATTGTCGTGGTCCTTTGATATTATTATTGCCCCTTTATGAACGATTAGACTGACGGTTTGCTTATCTAAATAAGTTTATGGAGGTAAGTTAAATATACATATACAATGGACGCTACTGTCAGTTCGCGCGCTAATCTACCAGGTACTGTTCTAAGAGATATGCAAAACATCGCTTTCTATGTCGTTAAGTATGTTCAGGCTAAGCTGACATTAGAGAGCTACTGAACACTAAAGACGAAAATAGAGATTATTCAATATGAACATAAATAAAAGAATGCATGTATGGTATGTATGTACCGGATTAAGGCCAGCATTTAGAGTAGGGGGCCTCAGATCATGAGCACAAACATTTTGCATAACTATAAGTAAGGTACCGGTTAAGCAGTGACGCCAGGAGATTGTTGACTTCATTTGAACACTACCTTCTGGTGTCTGTATGACTGCGTTAAATTACGTTAGTAGCACACACAGACAATTCGATAAGGAGGATACATGGCGGATTCAATAAAATTGAGATATGATATATTTACAACATTATAGACAATGGAAATTGAAACGAGCAGGAGAAAGTGGAGATTCATTAAGAAAGAAATAAAGGTGATTAATCATTGTGACGAAACAGAGGACATTCAAAGAGAAGGGAATGTGTTGTTAAACATTGGTTTGTTGTTTCATGTTAGAATATTACATGTAGCAATTGTCTATGTTAAATATGCTTACCTTATCAATCAACAAGACGCTCAGCCAATAGTTAAGTAACACAGACATTCTGTTACAACTGCCCCACAGCCTACAAATGAATACATGATGGATATTCTAGGAAATCGGTATTTGTAGTGTAAGGACGGTTGATAGACGGACATTGTCACCGGTGGTGGTGGTTTCTAGG
Organism: Ariolimax columbianus; assembly: GCA_036924085.1. Taxonomy (NCBI): domain Eukaryota; kingdom Metazoa; phylum Mollusca; class Gastropoda; order Stylommatophora; family Arionidae; genus Ariolimax; species Ariolimax columbianus. Next base: position 15,534,368 of record JAVGWX010000014.1, read on the forward strand.
TGGTTATTGCACACTGGAATACACTCGTGTTGGTGGTTTGTGTGAATTGGTTGCAGAGGGGTAGTTACCAATTTTAATTGTTTCTGGTAGTCTGTTTCACAGTAGCAGTAACCAATGTTCATGGTTTATGGTAGTCTGTTGTACATGAACAGTTACCAATGGCGATGACTACTGGTAGTCGGTTGTACAGAAGCAGTTATTAATGTTGGTGGCTACTGGTAGTCGGTTGTACAGAAGCAGTTATTAATGTTGGTGGTTTCTGGGAGTCAGTATTCGGTTTTCTTTAGGTTGTTTGATGATAATGTAAATGTGGATACAGTAGAGAGTTGGCATGTTGAGGATTTCTCTCAGTATGACCATTTCTCAAGGAACAAAAAGAATAGGTAACACTAGTGTATTACACAACTGTCATATTGGAACACACACACCATTTCTGAGTGGTGATTGAACTAAGATAGGCCCCACTGTGTGCGCTTTTGTGCTGTTTACGAACGAGAACGGTTTTCAGTGTTTTTTCTGTCTGATAATTTTCTGAACAACAGCAACTACCAGTTATGGTAGTTTATGGAAGAATAATGTATGGATAGGTTACGGTTACCAGTGTTGGTGGATTCTAGGAGTTCAGGAAACCAGATCCGTCGTCAGTGTGTGTGTGGCTTCTGGGAGATGGTTAAACCAGACATGTCAGTAGGGGTGGTGGCTTCTGAGAGGTCGTTTAATCGGAACCATCACCAGTGTAGGTGGCTTCTAACAGTTGGTTAAACCCGCCATGTCATCAGTGTTGGTAGTATCTGAGATTATGTTGAACAGGAATGTGACGCTTGACATCGTGTTGGCAGTTATTAACTGTTTGGTTGTTTCATTCCCGGTTGTTGGACGGGAACAGTTCCCAGTTATACTGGTTTTCGGATTGCATTTTCTCTGAAATATCATCAGTGGTCAACTGAGTGTTGGCATGTATTCCTTGTTTCTTGTTGATCTCCGTCTCAGAACAGTCGCCAAATTGATGGTTTATGTGTGGTAACTAGCTGGGGCATGAAGATTGATAGTATACCAGTTGTTGGGAATGTACACCTTTGTTGTGGTTTCTGGTAGTTGTTTTGTCTCATCACATTAGTTCTTGCAGTTGAGACGACCTTCTAATTGTGTCGAATGTCCATGTTATGCAATTTACTACCATTGATTTGCGCTTCTATCTTGGAATCAAAATCTAGTTTTAGTCATGCGATAATAGATTGGGGTGTGTCAGCTTCCCAGCCCAATTCCAGACTAATGTGTCATGGTCTTGCCATTTAATAGTATGAAAAGCACAAGAATAGCACCACTTCCTTACAGAGAGCATGTGGTAAGACGCGACTAACAGTGTGACATGACATAACATCGGTCAATGTTAGATGGTTTGTTTAGAGCAGCATAGGTGGCGCCTAACAGGCTGCGGTTTACTTTGTTTTAGTGTTTGAGTCTATTAAGATGAACCCGCACATCGGTTAACCGCCCTCATTAACTGCTTGTCCAAACGCAGAAGAGTATTAAGCTGCTCAACACTGGCTAAGCAGGAAACCCTTCTCCTGGCTACATCCAGCTCAGATCAGGGCTGGGACCTGCACAGAGGTATCTGCCCCAGTATAGGTACAGGTCGACTAAGACTCAGACACTTATCTGCCTTTCGTTAGCAAAACATAATTCAGTATACTAGTGTCTTGACCACTTATTGATTCCGTATTCTTTTATATTTTAACAATTAGGCGTATATGCATATGTAGATACATAAACGTGTTAATGTTCATGTCTGTATAAAACACGAATGCATGCACACACATGCATAGTCCGCAAATACGTGAATGTATAGATACGCAAACAACATACGTATTCATGTTTGAATTTATAAATTGCTCGTTTAGCTAAATTATTAATTTAGTCTGTCCAGTCTTTAAGACACGTGATTAAATGAACGTCTGCGCCTGTTGCTGCAGTTACACAGATATGTCTACTAACCGTATTTTGTAATTCATAACCTTGCATGTTTTAACATGTATTACGTTACTACATGGCATAAAACAAACGGGACATTCCCCCACAATACACGTCTCAACCAAGAAAGTCGCTTCATGTTGTTTTAACTATTGAGAGATTATATGTCAGTGAAATATGATACCATCGACAGAACATTTAATTATTATGTATATTCGTCTTGTTCTTCTTCATGTTCTTCGTCTTTTTCTTTTTCTTTTTCTTCTTCTATTTCCTCTTCTTCAGCTTTGTCTTCTTCTTCTTCGTCTTCCAAATCTTTCAGACGTCAACTTGAATGTAACTAATGAAAACAGTGGTAGTATATGTGTAAATCTTTTTTTTTCGAAATGGTTTTGTGATGGCCGTATTTATGTTTTCTTTTCCTCGTATGTTGGCCACATCAGCAACAGATATTACACACCCATGTTATCAGTTCTGTAGACACAATTATAGATATATCAATGATATATATAACCAACGTATTCTATAGACGAAGCATGACACCATCAATAGAATACATACAAATGATACATGACAACCATACATTTCTAAAAATAATAGGCCGTACTGCCACATGGTAATTTATAAATGCTATAAGAAAGCAGACATATATTTTGTATAAACATGAAATACGACACATGCATTTAGTTTCTGTAAATAAAAGACGGCACCTTTAGGTGAATTTATATAATTGTGTAGGAAACTAGCGTAGGTATCTGTAGTGTAAAGCCGACAACACCAGGATAATTTAAATAAATGAAATATATTAACAACAAGATATGTTCTATAAATGGCATACGACTCAACCATAAGTATATGTAAATATGTAAGTTTTAAATACATTTTAAATACATCACTCTGCGTGGTATATGACACAACAATGAGTTGTTATAAATGATATTTAACACTACCATGAGTTTCTATATAACATATGAGACCATCAAAAGTGTATCAAATATAAAGGTGCATGAGTAAAGATCTCACATCTGGATATCACAAAATCCCTAGTATCACATTATTAACTGTACGGTTATGTAGGTATTCATCCCAATACTGGATCTCTTCTATCAAACTCTAAAACAGCTGTTCCGGAAAAGTGTTCTCACGTCTGGGTCCCTTCTATCACACTCTAAACGTGGTGGTTATATGAATCATGTTACCACATATATATCCCGAATGCTAATTTCCAGAACATTTGGTTATTTAAGTTAGTATTGTCTTGACATCTAGATCCCTAATGTTACTTTCTAGAACATATGGTTATTTAAGTTAATATTGTCCCGACATTTAGACACCGTGAAGTTCTTTCTATAATATTTGGTTAAGTTAATATTGTTCTGATATCTAGATCCCATGTAGTTCTTTCTATACTATATGGTTAAGTTAATATTGTTCTGATATCTAGATCCCGTTTCGTTCTTTCTATACTATTTGGTTAAGTTAATACTGTTCTGATATCTAGATTCCGTGTAGTTCTTTCTATACTATTTGGTGAAGTTAATGTTGTTCTGATATATAGATCCCGTGTAGTTCTTTATATACTGTTTGGTTAAGTTAATGTTGTTCAGATATATAGATCCCGTGTAGTACTTTAGAACACTTGGTTATTTAAGTTAGTATTGTCCCGATATCTGGATTCCGAGTGTTACTTTCTAGAACATTTGGTTATTTAAGTTAATATTGTCCTGATGACTAGATCTCGACTACAATATACTAAAATAATTGTTTATATTTTTTATGTCCGCCTATTTAGATCACACATATAATCTACTAATACAAGCAGTTATATAAGTATATTCCCCACATCTGGACCTCGATTGCAACATTACAAACTATATGTTTATATAGTTCATGTCCTCTCATCTAGATCTAGACCGTCGTATTTGTTAATACTTTGCTTTATTTGTAATATGATCACATCTAGATTGTGACTACGACATTCTAAAACATATATATTTAAAAACGTTCAGTTCCTGAAGCTGTTATATTCATAGTGTCACATTCTAAAATAATGTTGTATATTAGTATTGTACTTACATATAAATCATGACTACAGTGTTCTTAAATAGATGATTGTATATCTATTATCCTCATCAAAATGCATAAATTTACATTCTAAAATAGATGTTTAAACGAGGCGTGTTCAAATGAAACTGGAACAACCTGCAACGAATGAACATACTTGCGATGCGTATGATGATGTCACTTCCAGTGTAAACAGCACATACCAACCGTCATGTTTGCAAAATTGCTTATTTTCCGACTATTAGTTTCCTCGGCAGACCATTGACAACATGCATGGTGTAATACGGAATCCGTCCAGAATTGATCAGCGAGCAGTGATTCTGATTCCAACAGCGTAAGTACGTCGAAGAGTTGACATTGATCGCAGAATGCAGGCAGTATATGGTGACAAAAGTGTGCCGAAGACAACAGTGAAGAACTGGGCAACGATGTTTAAAGAAGGACGTGAGTTAACGGAAGATCTTCTGAGACCAGGTCAGGCACAATTTATTGCGTTAACTCACGTCCGTCTTTCAACATCGTTGCCCAGTTCTTCACTGCTGTCTTTGACACACATTTTGTCACCATACACTGTCTGCATTATACGATGAATGTCAACTGGTCGACGTCCTTCAGCTGTTATAAACCGAATTACCGATCGATGATCAATCCTGGACGGATTCCGTATCACACTAGCCATGTTTTCAATGATTTGTTTAGTAGACTATTAGTCGGAGGATACTTACATTTTGCAAACTTGATGGCTGGTATGTGCTGTTAACATCAGAAGTGACGCTATCATGCTCATCGTACGTATGTTCACTTGGTGCAGTTAGGTCCGGTTTCATTTGAACCGCCTCTTATAAGTAATGTCTCCCCTTCGAGAGTTGCATTCTAAAATGTTGTAGTTGTGTTGTTGTTGAGTACCCACAATGGGTAAGTTTACTGATATTGTGCGCCCTAAAAAGGACGTTAAGTGACGGTTGTAGTAGCTTTGTTGGCATCCACACCAAGCTGATGAAAGTCGATTGCACTCCAGGGAATTGTGCTATGCTTGTCTTCATCTGTGTGGCGTTCACTACTACGGGCATCACATTGATCCATATCTCCTCAGCCAGGCTGCCTTGGAAACTGTTATATCAGGAATGATCCCTGATGTACTCCTAAGGCTCGTCAAAAGTGAAGGAAAATAAACTTCCACTGTCTGTATCAAGACATATCTTGAAAAAGGAAGCTACATTAGACTAGCCATCTTATCATCCAAAATGTCTTGCAACATTCGTGCAATTCTAAGCTTCCTTCGTGGATGCCATGTTCAGTTGTTGCTGCTCTGTACCTCAGCTGACGCAGGAACATTTTCAAATAACGACAATAATATATGACCATATTACAAAATATAGCTTCATTTTGTTTGAGTGATAATTGCTATTACGTGTTTAATATGTGTGTATATATATATATATATATATATATATAAAGTTGTTAAGACCTGTCCTAGTGATCTTCAATCTTCAACATTTCCAAACTATTAATCTGAAAATTCAGCTACGCTTACGTGTGCCAACATAACGGACACGTTTCGTAGGCAAAGACATTAAGAACACGATTACTTTTACGATCCGAACCCGATAGTTCCTTACTTCTGATCCCTGGGTAACGTGTTATTCTCTCTCTCTCTCTTTCTCTCTCTCTCTCTCACTCTCTCTCTCTCACACTCTCTCGTCATGTTCTAAATACATGCATTACAGTTCAGAACGTTCTCTCAGACCCACAAGACATACTTAACACTTAGTTGGATTGCAGGTTTTTGACCTTCGTAAATGTGGTGTTCAAACAGAAATTATATAGTAATCTGCCCTAAAGGAGTTAGACCAAGCTATTATTATGACAACATTTCGACTCACCAGGAAACTTAGAAGTGTGTATGTAACGCCGCGAGTCCCATAATCCAATCGATCAAGTGTAATTTTCTGAAGGATATAGAAATGTATCAAAAATAACTATTCTTCGGAGATTGTGACTCACCCCTGATGGTTTATGTAAATGTGAAATTTAGCTTGAAGCCAAACTCCAACAACTCGGGTCTCGAATATAATTATAGATGTCACTTAGATATGCTATAATGCAGATGGTTAATGTGTACAATTGTAGGGTCATTCGAGTAATAATCAGGGGAAATAACATAACACATGATTAACTCGCGACTGAAGAATGTATACTTTATGGACCAAGGACCTCAGAGCTTAAGTGTTGATATGAATAGGTAATTCGTATTAATGTTTATCCATATTCTTTGTGTTTAGGTTGCGGCGGAACATGTATATAGTGAAAGATAAAAGAGTCACTCAACAGCAATTTGTGTGAAACGAGAGTGAGACTGCCAAAGGTCAAAGGTGTGAATCAACTTTCAACGCCGCTCTCTGACTTTATTGCTCTGAATGTATTAGAATAGTATTGTGCATGAGGGTCAAACATTTACAATTGTATAATAAGTCACACAGTAACATATTTTGATTAAATCCGACTGTCATCAACATTTGATTAATGTCCTAATGACCTGTTTGCTATGTAACTAAAAATATATTGCATTTACACATTGATGGTCTGCATTGATGTTGGCGAATGTAACTTTATCGAAGGTCGATACTGAATGAATTGTGATACAAACACTTCCATTTGTTACAGACTTGATCTTGGCTCAGTAAGATAGTGGAGAGTAATGTTCAAGCTAGTTTAGGACTACACCAGGTTGGAGTTGGTTTAATATATAGTTAAAGAGATTCATATTTATTAACACTGCATAGCTTGCACGCGGTATTTGTAGACTGTCGATAATGAATGTGTTTAAGAAAGCGCTGAACTTTTCTCTGATAATCCCACCCTATGCAGTCAAAGATCTTATCGACAAAATTATGAGCGACGAGCAAAGAATAATTATTGTAGTAATAAACTATGTTTTTGTCTGCACGTTGGTATGCTTGTTTGGAATAGTGTCCAATGTGATAAACGTTATTGTATTTTACAAGCAAGGACTGGATTCTAGTATTAATATTACATTCTTCGCACTGGCCATCTCAGACCTGAGTGGTTTACTGCTTCAGATTTGGCTCAACATATCCCAAAACCCTCTATTTGAGAACTCAGATGTCCCTATGATGCCCACGGAGATTCAGTACATGACTGGAGGATGTCCAAGAGTAGTGTTCTCACGAATTACCTGTCTGATCACCGTCTACGCCACATTAGAGAGATGTCTATGCATAACTTTCCCCTTACACATCAAGCAGATCATAACCCCTAGAAGAACCGCTAAAGTTATGATTTCACTGTATATCCTCATATGTGCAACTGTTGTTCCATTGTACTGCCGATCATACATTGGTTGGAAGTTCTATTTAGAAAGGAACAGAACTCTCCTGGGACTTATTTTTGCTAACAACAGCACAACACCTTCAGAGATATTTTTCATCATGCAGGCCATTATAGGTCTAGTGTCATTTGTGGCTGTGATTATATTGACAACAATTCTTATAAGAAAACTGGGACAGAAATCCTCTTGGCGCCAGACATCGAATGTTAACCAAGCCAAGATGGACGCTATGTCGAATAGAGACAGGAAAACTATAACAATGGTTGTCCTCATCGCCAGCATCCTAATCGTTTGCTACACACCAAGTTGTATTTTAAGTCTGCTTACTTTCTTTGAACCAGCCGTTAGCGTTGTGGGACAATACAAAAATCTGTTCTTTGCCACGTGGTCATTTGGTACTTTATTTGACAGTGTCAACGCTAGTGTCAATATTTTCTTGTACATTAAAATGAGTACAAAGTATAGGGACACCTTTTACGAGATATTTCTTACAAACAGACAAGTCGATACAACAAAGAACGGCAAACGTCTTGGATGTCAAACAAAACAAACATCGAAAACACTAAAATGCGCTAAACACATTTGATTATCCATTGATAACAATAACAGAGGTAATCAATATGTGTATACTTCACGACAATAATTGTCACCTTCATGTCTACCATACACACATGAGCATTATATACGCATATACAAACACCTACGCAGAATAATTCTTCGTTCTGTGTGGTTTCAAGTGTTACCTGTGTTAGCTCTGGTCATGCATATTTCAAGAAAACCGCCTTTGTTTCCATTTACTGAATTTGCCTTGTTTTGCTTCATTAAACCATTTTAGTTATTGTTCATTTGATTGTTGTCACGCTTCCATTTTATCTTGAGTAACTGATAAATGATATACGACGAAGTCAGAGTTGCTATACACTACGTTAAGTAAAGGGATGTAGCTCCTGAAAGTAGCTTTAACTCTGATGTAGCTCCTGAAAGTGGCTTTAACTCTGATGTAGGTCCTGAAAGTGGCTTTAACTCTGATGTAGCTCCTGAAAGTGGCTTTAACTCGGATGTAGCTTAGTGAGACCTCTTTAACAGCAGTCGGACTCTTAATCCACCCTCCTTTCAGAATGCAGAAAGTTGCTCGCTATGGCATAAGTAATTCCTAGCATGGGCATCTGTTGATCTACATGCCTTGTCATTCTGGGGTTTGTGACATTGGAAAAGTGCCTCGAATTCACCAAGAGTAGAGACCTTTGACATATATAGGGTTGACGTTTATTATAGATCGCTTCTATAATGGCTATCTAATGATGATACTGCAATCATTGACAAAAACCACCGATTGTAAAGTTAGTAAAGTAACCCATAGCCATAGGGGTGTTAGGTGTTAGCGATCTCACATTTCAAAGGTTCGGCTATATGAGGGCGGCAGCCATCTTCTCTCCCTCGTCGATTTTACTTCCAGGACTGAACCGGTACTCATTAAATGCTAGGTCAACCTGGAAGCCGTTGCGGATTGAAAAATCTTTTTCGCCTTAACTAGGGTATGTACCCAGAACCACTGAGATGCGAAGCCAGCGCACTAACCACCGCGCTTTGCGGCTCCCACTTTCGTAAAGTTATGAGATCAGAAATGGGTTTAGCAAGTAAGGGCGTTAGGGAGAATTGTGCAATGGATATAAGCAACTAGCATGTTACAGGAAGCATAATCATGTACACCTTCCGCCATTTACTGAAAAGTTGGGAGTTTAGTGAAGTGATTTTTGTTGTCCACATAAAGAGCATCATATGTAAGAGAAAACTAGGAGGCGTGTTCAAATGAAACATGCTCTAACTGCACCAAGCGAGCAGACATACGATGTGCACGATGACGTCACTTCTGGTGTATACAGCACATGCCAACGGTAAAGTTTGCAAAATTGCATTATCCTCCGACTCATAGTTTCATCACCAGACCGTTGAAAACATGGCGGATGTGAAACGGAATCCGTCCAAGTTGATCAGCTAGTGGTGATTCGATTTCAAACAGCTGAAGGATATCGCCAGTTGACATTCATCGCATCAATGCAGGCAGTGTATGGCGATAAAAGTGTGTCGAAGACATCAGTAAAGAACTGATAAACAATGTTTAAAGAAAGACGTGAGTTCACGAAATATCTTCTGAGACCAGATCAAGCGCAAATTGTTGTGCCAGACGATGCCTTCGTCAAAATGTATGCACCCAATTCGGGTGGACCGTCGCCGCAGCTTACATTTACCACACTTTTGTCACCATAAACTGCCTGCAGTATGCGATGAATGTCAACTGGTCGACATTCTTCAGCTGTTAGAAACCGAATCACCAATCGTTGATCAACTCTGGATGGATTGCTTTCACACCCGCATGTATTCAACGGTCTGCTAAAAAAACAATGAGTCGAAGGATAATTACATTTTGCAAACTTGACGGTTGGTATGTGTTGTATACACCAGACGTGACGTTATCATGTGCATCGTACGTATGTTCACTTGGAGCAGTTATGTCCGGTATCTTTTGAACACGTCTCGATCTGGGGTAGTTGTCTCGCCGCAGCGACTCAATTTCATCCAGTGTTCGTAAAGCGATCTCAGTCCCGCCAGGCGGAGCGATAGCGCGGGCTTGCGGAAAACGCTCGCCTGCCTTTCCCCGTAGTGCGAATTGGGTGCGGTTTGTGGTAGTGGCTCCTCCACCGAGGTGCGCTAGTCTGGTCCGTATCAGGAAACGTAGTCCGTCCCTGGTGATTTATCTAAGGCTTATAGCAGAGCTCGACAGTACGTCTCGCTGGTGGTCCGACTCTCGCAAAGAGCTTGTGACCGGCAAATGGAAAGCAGGAATCGTTGCCTCGAGGCCCTGCGTTCTCTCCCTACGGAGAAGAAGGGCAGGCCAAATTGTGTCTCTAGTCCCAGTGAAATTCGTCGCCGAGGTCGTTGGGATCCGTTCTGCACAGAGCGCTGCCATCCCTCCTCGAGCGAGCCCGGTCGGTCGGTCGTCTGGTGCGTGTGGGAGGCCCCTGTCAGGCGGTCCTAGGTCGACGGAGTGAGGGACGGGTGGAACAACCGTCCGTCCGTCCCGTCAGTCGGTTCCTGCGGCCGTCCCAGTGAGGCTTTTTACACACCCTTCCTCCGCCGACCGGTGTGCGCAGTACGTACGTCTCCGACAGATATCTGGTTGATCCTGCCAGTAGTCATATGCTTGTCTCAAAGATTAAGCCATGCATGTCTAAGTTCACACTGTCTCACGGTGAAACCGCGAATGGCTCATTAAATCAGTCGAGGTTCCTTAGATGACACGATCCTACTTGGATAACTGTGGCAATTCTAGAGCTAATACATGCTTACCAAGCTCCGACCCTCGCGGAAAGAGCGCTTTTATTAGTTCAAAACCAATCGTCGTTTCCCCTCGCGGGGTTGCGGCGTCCCCACTGGTGACTCTGGATAACTTTGTGCTGATCGCATGGCCTCATGTGCCGGCGACGCATCTTTCAAATGTCTGCCCTATCAAATGTCGATGGTACGTGACATGCCTACCATGTTTGTAACGGGTAACGGGGAATCAGGGTTCGATTCCGGAGAGGGAGCATGAGAAACGGCTACCACATCCAAGGAAGGCAGCAGGCGCGCAACTTACCCACTCCCGGCACGGGGAGGTAGTGACGAAAAATAACAATACGGGACTCTTTCGAGGCCCCGTAATTGGAATGAGTACACTTTAAACCCTTTAACGAGGATCTATTGGAGGGCAAGTCTGGTGCCAGCAGCCGCGGTAATTCCAGCTCCAATAGCGTATATTAAAGTTGTTGCAGTTAAAAAGCTCGTAGTTGGATCTCAGGCGCAGGCGGGCGGTCCGGCTCGCGCCGGTTCACTGCCCGTTGTCTCCTGCCCTACCGTCTGCCGGCTCTCTCCCACGGGTGCTCTTCGCTGAGCGTCCTGGGTGGCCGGCGCGTTTACTTTGAAAAAATTAGAGTGTTCAAAGCAGGCCTCGGCTGCCTGAATAATGGTGCATGGAATAATGGAATAGGACCTCGGTTCTATTTTGTTGGTTTTCGGAACTGGAGGTAATGATTAACAGGGACAAACGGGGGCATTCGTATTGCGGCGTTAGAGGTGAAATTCTTGGATCGCCGCAAGACGAGCTACTGCGAAAGCATTTGTCAAGAATGTTTTCATTAATCAAGAACGAAAGTCAGAGGCGCGAAGACGATCAGATACCGTCGTAGTTCTGACCATAAATGATGCCGACTAGCGATCCGCAGGAGTTGCTTCGATGACTCTGCGGGCAGCTTCCGGGAAACCAAAGTGTTTGGGTTCCGGGGGAAGTATGGTTGCAAAGCTGAAACTTAAAGGAATTGACGGAAGGGCACCACCAGGAGTGGAGCCTGCGGCTTAATTTGACTCAACACGGGCAACACTGAAATGATTGACATGCCGAGACCACTCTTCTGGAGTCTAATATGGAACTGGTGCTGGACTTAGACCCCCAGAAATCTGGGGTTATGTCCCCTGTGGCTCGGTTTTGTCTGCATCCAGTGTTTGATAAAGGAATTGACGGAAGAGCACTATCAGGAGTGGAGCCTGAGACCTAAGTTAACTTACCACGCCAATACTGCAGAATGACTATCAAAAAGTACACCTTAGTGGGGTCTAATAGAGAACATGTGCTGGAATTAGACCCTCGAAAATCTTTGGGGCTACCCTTTAAGAAACTTGATTGTCTCGCTAAGGGAATTGACGGAAGGGCACCACCAGGTGTGGAACCTGCGGCTTAATTTGACTGAACACGCCAATACTGTAGAACAACTGACAAATTGAGAGCACTGCCGTTTGGGTCTAATAATGAACGTACGCTGGTATTAGACTCACGGACGACAAGTCAGCTCAAATGAAAGAACGCTACGGAAATCGTGTTTAACTCTGCAGATTTCAAATACCTGGTCATTGACAAACAAAAGCCCTCAATAAATTCGTCTGACCAAATAGTGAACGGGTGCTGGAAATAGATCTGAAGACAGGTCAGTTTTACCCTACAAATGACAGGGCGTTGCTACGGAAAACCAGCTCAAATCGAGAGGAGCCGCAGACACTTTGGTTCACGTACCAGGCTGATAAGCCAAGGGCGCGAGGCTACCATGTGGGGGATTACGGTTGAACCCTTGAAAGCCGCAATCCCGCCCAAAATCTCAGCACCACTGCAATGGGAGGCTCCTACATGCTCGGGACCTGGGGCTTGCGCCCCAGCCCTATCAGGTAGAGCCACAGTAAGAGGTCCTTGCCGCCCGCAAATCAAAGCGGGCGGAAAACTGCTTGATACTCACCCTATACGGCGATGGGGTGCGAAAAACACCAACCAAAGACTTAGAACCTGGTCGGGGTGTCGAAAACAGTAGAGCAGCCACCACACTGTGAACTGTCAAGACTCAACCACTGACCATGAGAGTTGTCCGCACACCAGGCGATCAACATCTCTGTGACATTACCAGGCTTGTCCTCTGGCTAAATGCACTCCGGTTACGATATCTACCTCTGTACGTTATCAGCCATAACTATCATGCTGGACGCAGAAGAGATGCAGACCAGCGGACATTGCACACCTGCCCCACTGTGTCAACACCCCAGGTGGCGGGGAATGCTAGGCGTACCATCCCTGCATAGAAGCCAAGAAAATAAAGGGAAAAAGAGATACCCCACTCACATGCAAATACTACGTTTCTGGCAGGACGTGACGATTTTGGGATACAGACACACTGGACTGCCTCTCTTCCGGGTAAACCAGTCCATCTCATATATCACATACCATCATTGCACCCTATAGACACGAGTAGTGAAGACTCGATAGTCTGGTAAGACAACTTCCATAGGAGAGAAAACTCTGATCGTAAACAACTGCTGCCTTGCAGATAGGCTGGGGACAGCCAAAGGCTAAGGAGGGCATCCCTACAGAAACGCCTGTTGAAATCGGATGCACGGGGCCGCAAGCCTAACAAAACAGTGCAACGTAAATCACAGTATGATGGCAGCACAACCTATTCGAAAAACGTATGGCGCTCATCCTGAGGAGACCCGCCAGGCAGCGATAGCGCCGGGCCCCACGCCTCGAAGGGGCCCACCCTTGGCTACTGGTGGTCACCCACCCATGTGTCGTGGAGTCAAGGCACATGGCTATGGGGAAACGACTATTGGCCAAAACTTCAAGACCCTCAGAATATTACAGTGGAATGCGGAGGGAGTCATTAACAAAAAACTTTCCCTAACACATCACCTGCATGAAGGTAAGATTGACGTGGCATGTATCCAGGAAACGCACCTCAACAATAACCATAAATTCTCAATCAGAGGATACCAGACTTTCCGTCTAGATAGAGAAGGCCACAAAGGAGGGGTCCTGATACTGACCAGAAACAGCATACCGAGTAGCGCGGTACCTGTCAATCACACCGGGCAAGCAGAAATTGTAGGAGTTGACATAATGGCTCAAGAGACGAAGCTCCGCATTTTCAATCTGTACGGACCACCAAACAGAGACCTATCGCTCTCGAGTATGGAGGTCAGAGACTCCAACTGCATAGTGGTTGGAGATTTCAACAGCCACTCGGAGAGATGGGGATACTCTGACACAGACAGCAGAGGTGACGAAGTGGAAGATTGGGAGATAGATGCAAATCTCTCCCTAATCAATAGGCCGGAGGATAGCCCTAGCTTCTATTCAAGAACATGGCATACCACCTCGACTCCAGATTTGGCCTTCTCCACACAGGACATACACTATAAAATAGACCGCCAGGTGCTAAACCAACTGGCAGGTAGCGACCACAGGCCGATCAGGCTAACCATTGACATGGAAGTAGGCCCACAGGAAACAAAACCGCTCCCACGTTGGAATTACAAACGAGCCGACTGGGACAGATTTGCAATCCTGACAGATGGGCTGTGTGAAACCATCAACACACGAAATACCAAAATGAAGCCCATGGTAGAGAGCCTAAGCAAGGCAATAATGCAAGCCGCCACTGAAACCATCCCAAGAGGAGCTAGGAAAAACTATAAGCCCTACTGGAATGATGAGTTATGGAAAGTGGAAGATGCAGTAACAATTGCTAGGAACATGGCAGAACGAGAAAAATCCGTGGAGGCAAACATCGCCCTCAAAGCCGCCGCGGCGAAGTACAAACACACTCTCAAGCAAACAGCAAGAGAAAATTGGAAAAATAAAACGGAAAGTTTAAACCTGGACAAAGAAGGGAACAAGCTATGGAAGCTAGTCAGAGCCATGAACGACGAAACCCCGTCAAATAAACAAATTACTATCAAGCAAGGCGATAACTTGATCACAGGTAAGAAAGCCGCAAACGCCTTTGTCGATCACTATGCCAGAGCAAACCACATCGAGGTCCCTGCAGATAAGCATACAGACATTAGCGAAGAGCTAAAGGGGCACGAAAACATAAATACGGCTCCTGAAGAGCACATGATGGCCAAACTAACAATGCGCGAAATGGAAGAGGCTATGAGAACACTAAAGAGAAGGACATCTCCCGGAAAAGACGGGATAACAAACGAAATGCTGATGGGGCTGGGCCAAACAGCGAAGAAAAAACTACTATCAGTCCTGAACCAAAGCTGGAAAAGGGGTATTGTACCCCAGGCATGGAAAGATGCAATACTGGTACCAGTACCAAAAACAGGAAAGGACAAAACAGATCCGAATGGATACAGGCCCATAAGCCTACTGAGCTGTGTCGGCAAGCTGATGGAACGGATGATAAACACCAGACTGATGTGGCATCTGGAAGAAAAACGAATACTAATTCCACAGCAAGCCGGCTTTAGACAGCACAGATCCACTGAGGACCAGGTCATCCTCATAGCCCAAGAGATAGAAGATGCCTACCAGGCACAGAAACACACAGTAGCTGTTTGGGTGGATCTGGAAAAGGCATTTGACAAAGTCTGGAAGGATGGACTTAGAGTCAAGCTAAGAAGAAGTGATGTTTGTGGGAAGATGTACAAGTGGATCAACCACTACCTCAAACAAAGAACGGCCAGAGTCCAAGTACAAGGGCAGATGAGCAAAAAGGTGACACTCGAGCAGGGAGTACCCCAAGGGGAAGTACTGTCACCCACACTCTTCCTGGTATATATAAACGATATTACAGAGAATATACCAAGAAGAGTCCATAGCTCAATGTTTGCAGACGATCTGGCTATGTGGACCTCTGAAAAGAATCTCACCATAGCAAGAAATCGGATGCAAACGGCCCTAACATCGCTGGAAGAGTGGGCGAACTCATGGCTGGTCAAAATAAACGAGGAGAAAACCACGTGCACAATATTCTCGCTCTCATTAAAACCCCAAAGTACCAAACTAAGCCTAAATGGCAAAATCCTGCAGCCAAACGACAACCCAACCTATCTGGGAGTCACATTTGATCGGCGCATGACATGGAAAAGTCAGATTGAGAGAAACCGAATGAAAGCCAGAGAAAGAATGGCGATCATGAGGAAACTTGCTGGCACAAGCTGGGGAGCAGACGAAGGCATACTAAAGAAACTGTACACTGGAAGAGTGAGACCAGTTCTCGAGTATGGCATCGCGGCATGGACAACAGCAGCGAAGGCGAACTTCGATAAAGTTAACAAACTTCAAAACCAAGCCATGAGAATCATAACAGGTGGCATGAAGTCAACGCCAATTGTAGAACTTGAAAAGATTACAAAACTGCAATCCATGACCGACAGAAGAGACTGCAGAGCCCAGCTGCAGTCAGAGAAACTCCGAAGACTGACGGACCATCCAATGTACCAGAGGCTAAGCAATCTGGGAACTGGGAAACTAAAGCGGAGAAACTTTGCAGAAATAGCCAAAGCAAAGATGCACGAAGATCCCATAAACGCACTAACAACACCAAAACCCATCAATACTGTACGAAAACCTACTTGGAGGCAGGATATATTTCCAGAGGTGGTAGAAAATATACCAGGTATTGCAAACAAAAACTGCCAGACCGAAAAAGAAAGGAGAGACACTACCCTAAGCTTCATAATGAAAAGCTACCCAAGCATGGACTGGACCCATGCATACACCGACGGTTCTGTAACAAACACTACACAGAACGGAGGGGCAGGAGCATTCCTGAACCTACCAAATGGCAGAAAAATAACACTGTCATTCGCTACTGGTAAGTACACGAGCAATTTCAGAGCAGAGGCAGAGGCACTGAGGGCGGCAGTGGAAGAAATGGCAACACACAGTGAAAACGAGAGCCATATAGTCCTGCTGACAGATGCTCTCGAAGTAGTCACAGCGCTAAAAAGCCAGAAAAACACTGAGCTTAATGACTTAAGAGCAGCACTCTGCAAACTGTGCCAACAGTCCGCACCAAAAAGGGTAGTGGTACAGTGGGTTCCGTCACACTGCAACATCCAAGGCAACGAGGAGGCAGACAGACTGGCAAAAGAAGGTGCAAGGCTACCACAAATAGATACCAGTATGACGTACGAAGAGTCAAAACGGCTTATCAAAGCCAGGTACATGTCCAAATGGGAAACCGAACATACTGGTTACACCAAAAACGATGCCTATTACCAGTTGAACCGAAGAGAGCAGGTCGTTGTCTTCAGACTTCGCACTGGCCACAACAGACTGAGGTACCACCTCTTCAACAAATTGAAGATAGGGTGTACCGACGAATGCCCGTGCGGTACTGGTAAAATGACCACTGAACATCTGCTGCAGAACTGCCCGACATACGAGGATCAGAGAGAGCAGATGTGGCCATTGCCAGTGGAACTGCAAGACAAGCTCTATGGTAGTGGCGAGAGTCTCAGGATGACCGCCGCTTTTTTCGAAAAAATAATGGTTACTGTCTGACTGTGTACGCAGAAGAAGAAGAAGAAGAACACGTCTCGTAAATGAGGAAAGTCGTGCTACCTTTAGTTACATCGCCAAGAGTGAGCGACGAGAAGTAGAATGTGTCTGTGTAGGTCTATGTGGCACGCCCCGGAGCTATAGAAAGCTATCAAGTTATGTTCATTATGATAAATGATAGAACGTTGGCTAACGCTTATCCTGATGCGGATATAATTTCAGATAACAATCATTGCGTTGTCAAAATGGTAATCACGATAAGAAATGTACAAATGGTAAATTATCACGAACTTCATATATAAATGTCTCCCATTAAGAAATAAGAAATATGATTAATTTACCTGTGGATATTCCAAATAAATATGACTGTTAACTGAAAAATCACAGGCAGACAGAAAACAAATCCAGATGATGTTCGTTCCTGATAAGACCGCTCCTCGAGTCGACCCAGATGTAAATGGTTACCTGACGTATGAGTTGGAGAACGTATACACGGCAAGGATAGGAACTGGCCACCCCACATCACATAGGAAGCGGCTTAGTATACTGAGGGGAACTGGCCACCCCCATCACAATGGCTGTGGCGTAGTCTATCAAGCGCTATCTTCATCCCCGACGGCAATTGTTGCCATGGGACCGACCTTGACCTTACTTTAATTGAAAAAAGATGTTTAAGAAAAAGAAACGAGGAAGCCCAGAAGAGATGAAGTGGTGCTTGTGAATTTCTTGTAAATAGGTATGCAAGTAGCGAATGTAATACATACAATAGCTTACACATCTGATGTGGATTACAGATTACACTTTAAGCAAAACAGGTAGCAGGAAAGAAAACTACAAACAAACAATTCTAAATATAAAGCAATATGCATTGATGTACGTACGATGAACCAACAACACCAATATATTTGAACATAAATAATACAAACAAAAATTGAAAGCTTAGTATGCAAATAGAGCACTATAACCATGCATGGAGAAAACAGAATATCGTGAACATGACAAGACGATATCAATGAAGATGGTGCATTGAGAATTCGAGAAAAGGTATCTTTATGGATGAAAAGGATGTATAAAATAGATGGGGACAATATAAAAGGGAACTGTTTGATGGCAGGCAACAACACATCATCAAATAGATGGGCGCGATATAAAAGGGAACTGTTTGATGGCAGGCAACAACACATCATCAAATAGATGGGGACAATATAAAAGGGAACTGTTTGATGACAGGCAACAACAAACCATCAAATAGATGAGGACACTATAAATGTGAACTGTTTGATGACAGGCAACAACAAACAATCAAATAGATGGGGACAATATAAAAGGGAACGGTTTGATGACAGGCAACAACACATCATCAAATAGATGGGGACACTATAAATGTGAACTGTTTGATGACAGGCAACAACAAACAATCAAATAGATGGGGACAATATAAAAGTGAACTGTTTGATGACAGGCAACAACAAACCATCAAATAGAAGGGGACAATATAAAAGTGAACTGTTTGATGACAGACAAAAGGGGTACGAACAATCAGCAATTAATATTGGCAGTCCCACTAATCACATCTCAAAGTTAGAGAAAACAAGAAAGAATGCAAATCAACCATTAACACAGAGATGATAGCGCAGTTCACGAATAATCCGGGGCGTCAGGTCGTCATGGCGCTTATAAATGTTGCTGTGGCCGATGACGTGTCCTTCTTCTTCTTCTTCTTCTGCGTACACAGTCAGACAGTAACCATTATTTTTTCGAAAAAAGCGGCGGTCATCCTGAGGCTCTCGCCTCTGCCATAGAGCTTGTCTTGCAGTTCCACTGGTAATGGCCACATCTGCTCTCTCTCATCCTCGTATGTCGGGCAGTTCTGCAGCAGATGTTCAGTGGTCATTTTACCAGTACCGCACGGGCATTCGTCGGTACACCCTATCTTCAATTTGTTGAATAGGTGGTACCTCAGTCTGTTGTGACCAGTGCGAAGTCTGAAGACAACGACCTGCTCTCTTCGGTTCAACTGGTAATAGGCATCGTTTTTGGTGTAACCAGTATGTTCGGTTTCCCATTTGGTCATGTATCTGGCTTTGATAAGCCGTTTTGACTCTTCGTACGTCATACTGGTATCTGTTTGTGGTAGTTTTGCACCTTCTTTTCCAGTATGTCTGCCTCCTCGTTGCCTTGGATGTTGCAGTGTGACGGAACCCACTGTACCACTACCCTTTTTGGTGCAGACTGCTGGCACAGTTTGCAGAGTGCTGCTCTTAAGTCATTAAGCTCAGTGTTTTTCTGGCTTTTTAGCGCTGTGACTACGGCGAGAGCATCTGTCAGCAGGACTATGTGGCTCTCATTTTCGCTGTGTGTCACCATTTCTTCCACTGCCGCCCTCAGTGCCTCTGCCTCCGCTCTGAAATTGCTTGTGTACTTACCAGTAGCGAATGACAGTGTTATTTTTCTGCCATTTGGTAGGTTCAGGAATGCTCCTGCCCCTCCGTTCTGTGTAGTGTTTGTTACAGAACCGTCGGTGTATGCATGGGTCCAGTCCATGCTTGGGTAGCTTTTCGTTATGAAGCTTAGGGTAGTATCTCTCCTTTCTTTTTAAGTCTGGCAGTTTTTGTTTGCAATACCTGGTATATTTTCTACCACTTCTGGAAATATATCCTGCCTCCAGGTAGGTTTTCGTACAGTATTGATGGGTTTTGGTGTTGTTAGTGCGTTTATGGGATCTTCGTGCATCTTTGCTTTGGCTATTTCTGCAAAGTTTCTCCGCTTTAGTTTCCCATTTCCAAAATTGTTTAGTCTCTGGTGCATTGGATGGTCAGTCAGTCTTCGGAGTTTCTCTGACTGCAGCTGGGCTCTGCAGTCTCTTCTATCGGTCATGGATTGCAGTTTTGTAATCTTTTCAAGTTCTACAATTGGCGTTAACTTCATGCCACCTGTTATAATTCTCATGGCTTGGTTTTGAAGTTTGTTAACTTTATCGAAGTTCGCCTTCGCTGCTTTTGTCCATGTCGCAATGCCATACTCGAGAACTGGTCTCACTCTTCCAGTATACAGTTTCTTTAGTATGCCTTCGTCTGCTCCCCAGCTTGTGCCAGCAAGTTTCCTCATGATTGCCATTCTTTCTCTGGCTTTAGTTCGGTTTCTCTCAATCTGACTTTTCCATGTCACACGCCGATCAAATGTGAGTACCAGATAGGTTGGATTGTCGTTTGGCTGCAGGAATTTGCCATTTAGACTTAATTTGGTACTTTGGGGTTTTAATGAGAGTGAGAATATTGTGCATGTGGTTTTCTCCTCGTTTATTTTGACCAGCCATGAGTTCGCCCACTCTTCCAGCGATGTTAGGGCCGTCTGCATCCGATTTCTTGCTATGGTGAGATTTATTTCAGAGGTCCACATAGCCAGATCGTCTGAAAACATTGAGCTATGGACTCTTCTTGGTATATTCTCTGTAATATCGTTTATATATACCAGGAAGAGTGTGGGTGACAATACTCCCCTTTGGGGTACTCCCTGCTCGAGTGTCACCTTTTTGCTCATCTGCCCTTGTACTTGGACTCTGGCCGTTCTTTGTTTGAGGTAGTGGTTGATCCACTTGTACATCTTCCCACCGACATCACTTCTTCTTAGCTTGACTCTAAGTCCATCCTTCCAGACTTTGTCAAATGCCTTTTCCAGATCCACCCAAACAGCTACTGTGTGTTTCTGTGCCTGGTAGGCATCTTCTATCTCCGGGGCTATGAGGATGACCTGGTCCTCAGTGGATCTGTGCTGTCTGAAGCCGACTTGCTGTGGAATTAGTATTCGTTTTTCTTCCAGATGCCACATCAGTCTGATGTTTATCATCCGTTCCATCAGCTTGCCGACACAGCTCATGAGGCTTATGGGCCTGTATCCATTTGGATCTGTTTTATCCTTTCCTGTTTTTGGTACTGGTACCAGTATTGCATCTTTCCATGCCTGGGGTACAATACCCCTTTTCCAGCTTTGGTTCAGGACTGATAGTAATTTCCTCTTCGCTGTTTGGCCCAGCCCCATCAGCATTTCGTTTGTGATCCCGTCTTTTCCGGGAGATTTCCTTTTCTTTAGTGTTCTCATAGCCTCTTCCATTTCGCGCATTGTTAGTTTGGCCATCATGTGCTCTTCAGGAGCCGTATTTATGTTTTCGTGTCCCTTTAGCTCTTCGCTAATGTCTGTATGCTTATCTGCAGGGACCTCGATGTGGTTTGCTCTGGCATAGTGATCGACAAAGGCGTTAGCGGCTTTCTTACCTGTGATCAAGTTCTCGCCCTGCTTGATAGTAGTTTGTTTATTTGACGGGGTTTCGTTGTTCATGGCTCTGACTAGCTTCCATAGCTTGTTCCCGTCTTTGTCCAGGTTTAGACTTTCCGTTTTATTTTTCCAGCTTTCTCTTGCTGTTTGCCTGAGAGTGTGTTTGTACTTTGCCGCGGCGGCTTTGAGGGCGATGTTTGCCTCCATGGATTTTTCTCGCTCTGCCATGTTCCTAGCATTTGTTACTGCATCTTCCACTTTCTGCAACTCATCATTCCAGTAGGGCTTATAGTTTTTCCTAGCTCCTCTTGGGATGGTTTCAGTGGCGGCTTGCATTATTGCCTTGCTTAGGCTCTCTACCATGGGCTTCATTTTTGAGTGTCGTGTGTTGATGGTTTTACACAGCCCATCTGTCAGGATTGCAAATCTGTCCCAGTCGGCTCGTTTGTAATTCCAACGTGGGAGCGGTTTTGTTTCCTGTGGGCCTACTTCCATGTCAATGGTTAGTCTGATCGGCCTGTGGTCGCTACCTGCCAGTTGGTTTAGCACCTGGCGGTCTATTTTATGGTGTATGTCATGTGTGGAGAAGGCCAAATCTTGAGTCGAGGTGGTATGCCATGTTCTTGAATAGAAGCTAGGGCTATCCTCCGGCCTATCGATTAGGGAAAGATTTGCATCTATCTCCCAATCTTCCACTTCGTCACCTCTGCTGTCTGTGTCAGAGTATCCCCATCTCTCCGAGTGGCTGTTGAAATCTCCAACTACTATGCAGTTGGAGTCTCTGACCTCCATACTCGAGAGCGATGGGTCTCTGTTTGGTGGTCCGTACAGATTGAAAATGCGGAGCTTCGTCTCTTGAGCCATTATGTCAACTCCTACAATTTCTGCTTGTCCGGTGTGATTGACAGATACCGCGCTACTCGGTATGCAGTTTCTGGTCAGTATCAGGACCTCTCCTGTGTGGCCTTATCTATCTAGACGGAAGGTCTGATATCCTCTGATTGAGAATTTATGGTTATTGTTGAGGTGCGTTTCCTGGATACATGCCACGTCAATCTTGCCTTCATGCAGGTGGTGTGTTAGGGAAAGTTTTTTGTTAATGACTCCCTCCGCATTCCACTGTAGTATTTTGAGGGTCTTGAGGTTTTGGCCAATAGAAGTTGCCCCATAGCCATGTGCCTTGACTCCACGACACATGGGTGGGTGACCACCAGTAGTCAAGGGTGGGCCCCTTCGAGCCGTGAGGCCCGGCACTATCGCTGCCTGGCGGGACTCCACAGGATGAGCGCCATGCGTTTTTCTAATAGGTTGTACTGCCATCATACTGTGATTTACGTTGCACTGTTTTGTTAGGCTTGCGGCCCCGTGCATCCGATTTCAACAGGCGTTTCTGTAGGGATGCCCTCCTTAGCCTTTGGCTGTCCCCAGCCTATCTGCAAGGCAGCAGTTGTTTATGATCAGAGTTTTCTCGCTTATGGAAGTTGATGACGTGTCCGAACCAATGTTCTACATAACTCGCACAATCTCTACTGTCCGGGTGTATCGTTGCATCCAGCACTATGTATGGATACTACATTGTCTACCTGGTTTAAAGAAACAGAGAAACACGTAGAAGTGAATCATCTGCAAGATATGAGAGACAGAGAAACATGTAGAAGTGTATCATCTGCAAGAAATGAGAGACAGAGAAACATGTAGAAGTGTATCATCTGCAAGAAATGAGAGACAGAGAAACATGTAGAAGTGTATCATCTGCAAGAAATAATGAGTTTAGCTTCACTTCAGCTGACACACTACAGTCGCTAGGTTAAGATAGGACATGAGCTGACACACTACAATCACTTGGTTGTGGTAGGACTTGAGTTTACACACTACAATCACTTGGTTGTGGTAGGACTTGCGTTTATACTCTACAATCACTTGGTTGTGGTAGGACTTGAGTTTACACACTACAGTCACTAGGTTGTGGTAGGACTTGACCAGACACACTACCGTCACTAGGTTGTTGTAGGACTTTACCATACGCACTACAGTCACTATATTGTGGTAGGACTTGACCAGACGCACTACATTCATTAGGTTGTCCCAGTATGAGTATGGAATCAACCCATGCTATCAGCCCTCCTGACCGAAAGAGCTTGTTTGCTACATTTGAGATCATGGGCAACACGATCGATGAGAACATGTTTAGGATTATCTGGAGGTTCTTTGCTCACCTTGGTGTTGTTTAACCTCTTCACAAAACGTTTGTCGCATTTTGAACCAATATGTCCAGAGCGAAGATTAGAATTTAAAGATACCATCCTGGTATGTAGAACTATAACAGGAGGCATGAAGTCAACGCCAATTGTAGAACTTGAAAAGATTACAAAACTGCAATCCATGACCGATAGAAGAGACTGCAGAGCCCAGCTGCAGTCAGAGAAACTCCGAAGACTGACTGACCATCCAATGCACCAGAGACTAAACAATTTGAGAAATGGGAAACTAAAGCGGAGAAACTTTGCAGAAATAGCCAAAGCAAAGATGCACGAAGATCCCATAAATGCACTAACAACACCAATACCCATCACTACTGTACGAAAACCTACCTGGAGGCAGGACATATTTCCAGAGGTGGTAGAAAATATACCAGGTATTGGAAACAAAAACTGCCAGACTGAAAAAGAAAGGAGAGATACTACCCTAAGCTTTATATCGAAAAGCTACCCAAGCATGGACTGGACCCATGCATACACCGACGGTTCTGTAACAAACACGACACAGAAAGGAGGGGCAGGAGCATTCCTGAACCTACCAAATGGCAGACAAATAACACTATCATTCGCTACTGGTAAGTACACAAGCAATTTCAGAGCGGAGGCAGAGGCACTGAGGGCGGCAGTAGAAGAAATGGTGACACACAAAGAAAATGAAAGCCATATAGTCCTGCTTACAGATGCTCTCGCCGTAGTCACATCGCTAAAAAGCCAGAAAAACACTGAGCTTAATGACTTAAGAGCAGCACTCTGCCATCTGTACCAGCAGTCCGCACCAAAAAGGGTAGTGGTACAATGGGTCCCATCACACTGCAACATCCAAGGCAATGAGGAGGCAGACAGACTGGCAAAAGAAGGTGCAAGACTACCACAAACAGATACTAGTATGACGTACGAAGAGTAAAAACGGCTTATCAAAGCCATATACATGACCAAATGGGAAACCGAACATACTGGTTACACCAAAAACGATGCCTATTTCCAGTTGAACCGAAGAGAGCAGGTCGTTGTCTTCAGACTTCGCACTGGCCACAATAGACTGAGGTACCACCTATTCAACAAATTGAAGATAGGTGGTACCGGCGAATGCCCGTGCGGTATCGGTAAAATGACCGCTGAACATCTGCTGCAGAACTGCCCGACATACGAGGATCAGAGAGAGCAGATGTGTCCATCACCAGTGGAACTGCAAGACAAGCTCTTTGGCAGTGGCGACAGCCTCAGGATGACCGCCGCCTTTTTCGAAAAAATAATGTTTACTGTCTGACTGCGTACGCAGAAGAAGAAAGAAGAAGAAGTATGTTGAACGTACTAGGATATGTATGAAATGGTTAGAGACACCAAGAAGACTGTGCATGCAATTAGAGTGTGAGAATTCCAGCTTGCAGATCTACCGTAACAAGACGCCTGTGGTGTGCTGTTCCTTGAACATCTCTATGCAGATGTCTTAAACCTCAAATCTCCCAAGACTTGGTATGGAGCTGCTGCTATCGCCTTGGCAATGAATACGCTACACCAATACACTTGGGAAATTAATATAATCAGGAAACTAACCGGCGGTGTGTAAAAAATGACAGAATCACATTAGGCCAGCTTCAATTAGTTGATGTATACAAAGAATGTAATCATCGGTGAGAATCAAGTGACAGAGTCACATTAGGTACGCTCCAAGGGGTTGATGTATGCTAAGGGACAAAATAGCAGAGAGACTGTTAAACACACATATCTATTGGTTCCTGGAGAAATCCAACACCTCATGCCAGGAACAAGCAGGGTTTAGAATTGATACCTGCACAGAAGACCAGCTTTTTAGGATAACGCAAAGAATACATTATGGCTTCCAGAACAACAACCCTACAGTGGCCATCTTTTTTGAACTATAATAGGCTTACGCTTGTGATTGGAGGAAAGGTTTTCTGATACAGATGATTCACATGGGAATTCATGGCAATCACTAGAATTGAATAAAGTAGTTCCTAACAGAGCGAACGATCCAGACAAAGGTGAAGGATGCGATCTCTTCTAAAGAAGTTTTAGAAGAAGAATTACTCCAAGGCTCATCCCTAAGTTGTACTCTATTCCTGATCTATATAAACGACTTGGCTGGCAGGATCAAAGCTGAAAAAGCTTTGTATGCTGATGGCATGGCAATATGGCTGAGCTATGAAGACAATAATAGTGGGGCACGAACGGTACATGAAGACATGAGGAGACTGCATGACCCCTACCAAACATGGAAACTAAAAATCAACTGTGAAAATAAAGTGTATACCATCTTCACCAAGTGCCACAAAGTTGCCAAACAAAATATAATGTTGAGATTAGAGGAATACTAATTGATTAGAGCAGAACACCCCACATATCTTGGAGTCACGCTTCACCGACAACTCAACCTCAAGCATCACATTCAGAATGTGAAGAATAAAGCCGTGAGACGTCTACAGCTTTTACAGAGACTTGCTAGTACATCATGGGGATCAGACAATGATACTTTGAGAGGCTTATACCTTGGTTATGTGTGTTCAGCAATATAATATAATAGGCGCTCCTTACAACTTGTTCAAAATTTAACTTAAAATCACTGGATAGAGTGTACGATAGTGCGCTATGCTTCATTAGTGAAGCAATGAGGAAAACACCAACTGCAAATCCACACACAAGTGTAACTCCTTGACATGCAAAGGGATGAAGCAGTTATGGAAGTTCATGAGCGAAGTAGCAGATTGAAACCAGATCATCCCAACAGACTCCTTGTGGAAAACTGGAAGCCAAAAAGCAGAGTTCTTTTTTTTTAAGTATGTAATTCATCATGCTAGTGAAATCAATGACATATACCATCTACCAGAAAGAAGATAAGAGTTACAGAGAGAAGTAAAAGGCATACATTCACAAGTATTCTTTAAAACTCCATAAATAAAGGCAATTTTAATAGATGATCAGCCAAAAGTTCAGATCCAAGTACTCTCATTCCAGCAGCTCAAAGAACTAATGATGCCTATCCTGATGAATGGATACATGTATATACTGACGGATCTGCGTTTAAAGCCGCCATCAAAACAGGTTTCTGCGTTTATATAAAATACCCTGTCGGATCCTCTGATGAACTGTCTGATGCTTGCGGGGAGGTTTGCTCCAACTATGAAGCTGAAATCACTGCACTTAAAGCCGCTCTGTACCCTCTGAGAATAGTTGTTGATGTCTTTCCTTCAAAGGCCCAAAACACTGATATTTTCACAGATTCAATGTCAGCTCTTCAAGCATTAGAAGTTGCTGGTCATTGTAGACCAGCCCTTATCCAAATAACTCTAGACATTGACCGCAGTATGACTTCCAGTGCTATCAGAATAGTTCTGCAATGGATACCTGGACACTCAAGCACACTAGCCAATGACAAGGAAGACAGACTAGCAAAGGACGGATCGAGACAAGAACAGCCACACACACAGCAACAACTTTACAAATAACCAAACAGCTCATAATATCAGCAAACAACGAAACGTGGCTGAACAGATGGGGCATGGAAAACACAGGAAGTGAGGTCTACAGAGATATGGCAAGCCCCAGTCCAAATGACAGTGTAAATCAACTCACGAGGACGGATCGGAGCACAATTTTTCCACTGAGAACCCTACATATCCCACTAAACAAACATCTAAACAGAATCCAACCACTACATACTCCTGAGTGCCAGCTATGTACACACCCATGTGAAACCGTTGATCACCATCTCTTTGAGTGCTCAGCGCTCAATGGTTTTAGTAAAATGCGTCTTCCTCCGTAGCCAGATCCATGGAACACTTTGTATGGTACTAGACAACAGCTGATAGAAACGTACATATACCATTACATGCCATTGGACCGAAAGGCAAGAGTCCAGATGCTGCTAGATCCGTAACAACACAATGCATGCAACGAAAGTAATCATCTGTGAGAATCAATTGATAGGGTCTCATTAGGCCAACTCCAAGGAATTGATGTATTTATAAGAATAATATCAATAACACAACATCGATCATCCGTAAATAAATTTATGTTCGTCTTCTTAATCTTTCTCGTTATCGAAGGAGCATCACGTCTGACAACGTTAAGAACAAAATGTATGTTAATCCGTCGGTATCTTGCATGGTTTGACCTGTCCTTTACCGAACATGGCTACATCTCTTTCTTGTGCTCGGAACGGTGCTCTGGATTTTCATATTATGCAGTTAATTCGATTGTGTCGCAGTGCTCTGTTGATGAGGTTCACGGTTTTTTACAACTGGCATGAGGTATCAATCTGGATTAATAAACTCTTGAATTGTAATTCCCCTGTGGACATTTTTGACACTATCCATGCATGTCTCGGTCTACCCTTGATGATAACCAGGTTAGTGGCTTTCACACTTGAACTAGTCTCTCAGTCTACCATTGATGAGAAACGTGTTAGTGGATTACACACTTTATAGAGTGCAATACATTTTTTAGGTGGCAGAGGAATATGGTATCATGAAGTGTGACCAAAAAATGTTAAAGCGTCTTGCTAATGTAGCAGTAGAGTGCTCACTTCTATCGATAAGCGTAATGGCATTGACTTATTCATTGCCGTTCGTGCTGAAAAGGATATAGCGTGGAGGTTTACAGCAAGGCTGTGATATATTCGCCTTTCGGTTAGATACATCCTGTTTCGGTAGAAAATTGTGGGAACCAGGTTTGAATTTTCCTCAGTACTCCTCATTCCCTTAGCCAGATTATACCAATGCAGCTTCTTTTCAGGACCGATATTTAGATACGAAAACGGATTTTGTCAGCTATGGCTTACTGACCCTAATGCAAGCAGCCATCTGGTTGCTGTCAAGTTGCTGTCAACTCATCACCGATGTGTCTTCGGATTTAACTGGGTTACATTCCAATTCTCAACACGCGACAATCGACACTTCTGTAGAGCGAGGACGGGAATTCTCCACTGCATCTTGTTAAGAAACTGAATACTAGCACAGTGAAGTCTCTACCACCTTCATGGCTTCCAGTATGAGCAGCTACTGAACAATCTCTACATGTAGCTATCCTAGTGCTAGTGTTCGGGTTAATCATGTTCATCAATCATAGATTAACGTTCACATATTTGGTTATTTATTTTCAGCATTTCTGTTTTATTCACACCTCAGGACGTACAATAGACTGGCGCTGTTCCACCTACTCCTTAGTTTGTCCAATGGACTGGCGCTGTACCACCTACTCCTTAGTATGTCCAATAGACTGGCGCTGTTCCATATAATCCTTAGGATGTCCAATAGACTGGCGCTGTTCCACCTACTCCTTAGTATGTCCAATAGACTGGCGCTGTTCGACCTACTCCTTAGTATGTCCAATAGACTGGCGCTGTACCACCTACTCCTTAGGATGTCCAATAGACTGGCGCTGTTCCACATACAACTCACGCAGAACATTTTGGATACCGCTTGTGTAACTTATGTTCAGAACAGAAACCCATGTCAACACGCGACTCATAAATATGTGCGGCGAGCCAAGATTAGTCTTGGCAAGCATTGATACGGCTGACAGTGCTGCCGTCTTCGCTTGTGATGTGCAACTTTTAGTATTCAATCCATTATCATCCATTAGTAGTGAGGCATTTGGAGGTCACGTTGGTACTGTCAAGATGGCGGGCCGAACGATTTACAAGCTTCGATTTTCGGATGACATCGACGGGTTGGCGGGTTCAGCAGAACTCCAGGAATGGGTCAGAAGGCTCGATGAAATAGCTCTTGACTATGGTATGGAGATAAACGCTGGAAAGACAAAATTAATGACCAACAACGCCGAGGGATTCAACAGCAGGATAACAGCTAATGGTAAGGAACTCGAAGTGGTTGACCGTTTTAAATATCTAGGGTCGATTGTCAGTGATGAAGGATCAAAATGTGAATTGTTGGCCAGAATAGCACAGACAATAGCGGCACTTGCACGGCTTGACAAAGTCTGGCAGGATAGGTGGTTAGCATTATGCACGAAAATCAGATTAATGCGTACACTGGCCCTGTCAATATTCCTCTATGCTTGTAAGACACGGACAGTTGCAGCTGACCTTCAGCGAAGGATATAGGCCTTGGAAATGAGATGTTTATGATGACTTATAAACGTCACGTACAAAGATTGAGTTACATATTGAGAAATACGAAACAGAATTCCAACAGCAATATAGCCTTTTGAAGACCTCTTGGCAACTGTCAAAAGAAGGAGACTCGCTTGGTATGGTCACATATCGTGATTCAATGGTCTTGCAAATACAATCTTCCACGGAAAGGTGCAAGGAAGACAACGAAGAGATCATCCCAAAAAGAGATGGGGGAACAATATAAAAGAATAGACCAATTTATCTCCGATCAGAAGAGGCACAGGCAGCGGCCGCTGACAGAGAAGGGTGGCGTGGGGTTGGGAGGATGTATTCATGTGTACCCAAATACCTCACTGGTTACTGCATGACCTGACCTGACCCTGATCTGACCATTAGCGTGCAAGTTCACATTTTAATTGTGATCATTAAACCTGCGACTGTAGGAAATGCATCCCTTGAATACTGAAAACATGGATTTTTTGTAAACAATTAAGCAGATTTCCGTCTGATGCCAGGTTACCAAAGCTATAATTTTGTCCAGCAAAAAATATCTTGTCGACTATTAGAAGGTGCCTTCCCGTATCTTATATTGTTTGTCTATCGGAGTAACATTTTAATGACAGCAGTTTGAGGACGATTTCCCTCTAGTGGCTCACTTGATCTAAACATTTTACTTTACATTTTCATAAAATAAAAAAATTAAAATAACAACAGTCACAGACCTATACCAAATACTGAATAAACAGAACAACACATCGAACTATGTTTAATGAGTACCAGAACATGAAAAAGAAACTTTGAAAAGGATTAGAATTTGTCACAGCAGTTGTTCTCCAGCCTCCATTGGTAGTCGTGGAAGTGGGGGAACACTTGGAAGCAGTAATGTGCACCCAGTATCATCATCATCACCAATGTCCTTCTTCATTGCATATAAATTATAGGGCAACCACCACCACATGCGAAACCTTGGCAACACTCCACAATGACAGCAACTATTGTCGATGACTACCATATCAACTCGGGAGGAAGACTAACGTCTGGTCAGGCAAAAAAACTGATCGGACATGTTTGTCAGGGTCAGGCAAAATATGCTAGCCAAGATCCTCACCTCTGCTTCCTCGTAGCTCTGCCTGTTTTAATGGCAGCCTGGCTAACGAGGTAATGGATCTACGTGATCCCCGTAGTAGTGAGCGACACGTGGATGAAGCTAAGCATAACACACCACCCTGGAGGACCACGGTCCACCTTCATCAGCATGCTCGGGATGTGAGGAAAGCTACTACAGCCCGCCATTTCGCTTGATTTTCAGAGTAAACATACTCATTGTGGGCATTCGAAACAATGAAGCAACACCAACCATGTCAACTCCATTGAGGATTTCATTTACCTGGTCACCAAAACAGAACTTTGAGGCGCATAACCATCCTCACATCGTATTTGTATTAAGTCTGTTAGCGGCTTTTATGAATGTTCAGCGTCAGGTCTGGAACCAGCTAAGTCTTCCAATGAAAAACAAACTACGGATTACATAACCTAGATGAGGTGTACATGTCTCAGTACTGTTCTTTGCATTTCTCCTCCAGCGGTCTTACCGGGAATACCAAATCGGGGGTTGCAGTTTTTTGTTGTTTCTGAAACCACACTGACTTTTCACAATGGTTATGCAAGACACATCAGAGGACTGACTGAACCACTTTCACACAACCAACTTGAGATGGCCTGGGAACATATACCCCTGCACGGTTAGTTCAGATAAGGGTGGCAAAAAAGAAGTCATAAAAAAAAAAAAGAGGCAATTATGAGACACTGCCACGTAGATGACGACAACTGGGACCGTATTGTGGAAAACATATCTGGCTGTGGAAATGCAGTACAGAAGGACGTTTTTACAGGGAAGAGGCAGCGCAAAATAGATGCATCCGGAAAAAAAGAGTAGCGAAATATCTTCATCGGCATCAGAAGGCATAGTGTACAAAACTTGCATAATAACCTTTCGTGCCATTTTGAAGTGATTAGCCATATGCGATCCAGCAAACACACGGTCCGAAAAATGACGGCCAGTGCAGAAACAAAACAGAACACAATCATGATGTGGGTGGTTGTCATCGAGAACTGTTTAATCTGTTGTCCTACTGCTCGTGCCTTGCGGCATCGCAGATAGGAGGTAAGTGTAGATTTTTGGCCTGCCCTAGGCGAGAGGTTTGAACTGTTGACACGGTGAAACAATGGTGTGTTTCTTTGATCCTCTCTATCCATTGTCGTCGAGATGGACCTATTGCTTCAGGCCTTGCATCTCTATGTAGAATAATGTAGCTGTAGATCGATCGTGCTGCGTCTTTGACATTTGCCCAAACCACTTTTAATCTGTGCTTTAAAATATTGCTAGAGGCGTTCAAATCAAACCGGGACTTTTTGTTATAGTTCTACCTGAATCGGCAATAGCGTGCTGGAACTCCTATAATTAGTAAGGGCACTTGTGTCCTATTACTGCTAGGTGACCCACTTGCCATGGTCCAGTCACGTGACAGATACATAAAAATGGTGGACACCACTGTTAGTGCTTGCATGGAACAGCGTATTGTGTTTAAGTTTCTTGTGAAAGAAGGCGTGAAACCTGCGGTAATTTACAGAATACTGCAATCACAATACGGTTCTGAGACATTCGGCCGCAGTAAGACATTTCAATGGTGTTTACGTTTTAGAGAAGGCCGTACATCCGTGATTGATGATCCCAGCCGTGATGGCTCTAAACCCACCAAAGTCATTCCTGTGAATATCCAGATTGTGGAATGTCTTTTCCTGAAAATCGACGCATAACCTGGCCCGAAATAGCGCAAGAGGCAATTCTTTCTCTGGGTACGGTGAATACTGTTATTCATGAACATTTGCATTTTAGGAGGGTTAGTGTACGTTGGGTGCAGGACAGCTTTCAGAGTTTAACCGGAGGAGAAGAGTTCAAGTCCGCACTGAATTGATAAGGCGTTTTGACATGGAAGGGCATTACTTTTTTGATCGCTTCATTACATGTGACGAAACCTGGCATGGCGCATCATTACATATGACAAAACATGGGCCGGCGCATCATTACATGGGACGAAACCTCG
Source organism: Ariolimax columbianus (assembly GCA_036924085.1). NCBI lineage: Eukaryota > Metazoa > Mollusca > Gastropoda > Stylommatophora > Arionidae > Ariolimax > Ariolimax columbianus. The sequence goes on from JAVGWX010000014.1 coordinate 15,567,351, forward strand.
GTCGGCGCATTATTACATGGGACGAAATCTGGACCAGCGCACCATTACATGTGACGAAACCTGGGCTTACACATCATTGCATGTGACGAAACCTGGGCCGGTGCATCATTACATGTGACGAAACCTCGGTCACGCATCATTACATGGGACGAAATCTGAGCCGGCGCATCATTACATGTGACGAAACCTGGGCCAGCTCATCATTATACTCCTGAAGCGAAACAATCATCCAAGGAAAGTATACGCAGTCACCACCAGTGATAACATTTCTGACAGTTGCGTCTGCAGGTAAAACAAACTTGTCATAATTCATGTTGATTTTTTACCCTGTGGTGCCACTATCAACAGTGAACAGCACATACGCATTTTGAAATATGTGCATAACTGTTTGTGGAAGGCACGGCCTGGTTTGATTACAAATCGCTTTCTGCTCCTGCAAGATAACGCTCGACCTCATACCGCTCCTCGCACTATGTGCCATCTGCAGCAACTCGATTGGGAGGTATTGCCCCATTCACCTTACAGCCAAGACTCCTACAAGAATACATGGCAGGTCAGCATGTCAGCACTGATGACGAAGTGAAACAAGCTGTCCTGGATTAGTTAAAACATACTGACACATCTTTCTACGCTGAAGCTTTTCAAGCATTACATAAACGCTGGGATAAGTGAATACACGTTGCAGGAGATTATATTGAAAACTAAATTACATTTTGACTACTTGAAACAAAAAATGTCGTTATAAACAAAAGTTCCTGTTTCAATTGAACGCCCCTCGTCATTAAGCGATGTAGTCATCATCATTGTTGTCAACGCGCAGTTTCGAATTTCGTCGCGAATTTATTTCCTGCTGCAATTCGTACTTACAGCATCTCTCAAATCTTGATCAAGATTGATACTAATAATATAACGCTGGGATGATCAGCGTGTTTATTAACGTCTGTTAGACATAGTGACACTTGGATAGTTTAGTATCGGTGTCAGCTGGTAATGCACGGTGTATACATTTTGAATTATGTTTTCTATCTCTCTGTCCAATTCCCCATCTCAGTGAAGATACTTCCCAGGTACGTAAACCCCCGTACCTGCTTGCGTGTTTTGTCGCCTGCGTAGAAACTGCTACGCTGTGTTGGTTGACAATTACCATAGTTCATGTTGTGTCGCTGAGGTTAAATATTTGAGGTGATGCTGTAGCCCTTCCTCTCTAGAGGATCTGGTTGTCTAAGAAATACATTCAATGAGCCATTTCTCACTGCCATTGGCTATTCGAGTGATTGTGTCCATATAGGTGATCAATAAAAGAAGGAATAGCACAAATCCATACCCACTCATCAATGAAAACCAATTTGTCTGTCCTATACTTGTTCACACTTGATGAAAACGACGTTTAGTCGCTATTTGCTTGTATACATCAGAAGTGTGTCCCACACTTCACTGTTTCTCATGGGGAGCCGTTGATCTTGATATCTCATATGCCTCCCTTGTAGTCTGAACCTTCGTGTTATATGGATGGGCATTACCTTCAGAGTAATTTCTCTTACATTCCTTATGTGCACAAGCAGTTTGGTGCAGCTATATTTGTTTGACGCTACTTCCATAGTCTGTGGATGTTTCCCAGTCACTCGCAAGGCAGCAGTTATATGCAGTCTGAATTGTGTCTATTAGGAAAGTTTACTTGGCTATTGAGTCTCGTCTACCTGTAATGCACAACTCAACGCCCTATTCCAACGGAAATGGGAGATCGCTGACAAATGAACACGACTATCACACGAAGAAGCTTCCGTAAGTGGTGATTCCACACA